>OZ025243.1:62091528-62321528 GCA_964019155.1 Osedax fenrisi
AAATGTGAAATATATAAAAATTAGTATTAAAATGTAATTTCAAAAAAGCATCATTTCGACTCTGTAATATATTGTAAAAGTCTCAACTCGTCTCGGGTTCGTTTGGCTAGAGTATCGGTTCGGCTCGGGCTTGTTTGGCTAGAGGCTCGGCTCGGCCTGGGCTCTTTTTTTTCCAAAAATGAAAGTCTCGCCTCGGCATCAAAAACCAATAGTCTCGGCTCGGCATCAAAAGATCGGCATCATTTACATCCCTAGTTATAATACGGACAGTGTCAATCGGATATCCAACTAGAATATGATATATATAATTGATGAACCAATCAGATAAATTATAATGACATTACTTATAAATAATTTTATATAATTTAATTAGTAATTAATTTATTAGTTTTTATTATTTAATTAATTAATAATTACAAGAGATGTATCTAAATAATTAGCATGACACTTATTAATACATTGATTGCAGTAATATTATAACTCGCGTTATTTGAATATGCGCACCCTATTTGAATATTGCACATGCTGCTATAGATTATACGGGTGTACTTATTAGGGATATATATGACCTCGAGATATATGCTTATAACTTAATTAATATTTGATAAAAATATAGTAATAATGCATATAATATTTAGAATTCTAAAGTTATTAATAATAAATTGTTATATTTTATATTAATATATTTCTAGGATATCCTATATTCTATATAGGATATATTATATGCTCGAGGAGGTTTTAAGTTGAAATTTGTTTTCATAAATTTAAAAACGTAATAAAAAAAATCAGTTTACTCCTTTATCCTATATAAGCATTATTTTAAATAATAAAATATAAAAAATTTTATAAACTTTTATAATTATGAATATTGTATTCATTAAACAATTTTTTTGTATGATTTATGTTTACTGATATACCGAGAGTGTCCGTATTCGGGCACTGTCCGTATTCGGTTACTTTTCCCTAATAATGGCTACTAGCCATTGGCTAGTGCGAGCAAATTGTCGTCGTCGCTTTCAGTTTTTAAGTTTTCTCCAACGAAAGGAGGGTTCAACCAGTATGGTTTAGGGTATAGTTCAGTTGGGTTATAGTTTATAGATCTTATACAATCTTTTGGAGACGAGGTTCAGTGTTGAATCTAGTTATTCGTTATATGTATTGCTGTTGTGTTGTAAGTAGTGGATTGTTTGAGCATTTACAGAGGAATGCTTCAGTAATTAATAAAGTATACTAAGTGTTCTAGATCTTCATAATTAACTTATATTTAAAATCCAATAAGATTTAAATAATCCAATACATTTAAATATAACAACATCTGATTAGAATTCGCGTAATATAATATTCTGCAAACTGAAAATATGAAAAATAAATATTTTGATGCACACTAATTTGTTTCTTAATACACATTAATACATTACACATTATACATTATACTCTAGACCAGTGTTTCCCAATGGGGTCCCTACCGCCCCCCGGGGGGCGGTAAGGGGGCGATTTCAATGAGGGGGGCGTTTGGGGGGCAATTTGTGAAGATTTATGTGTATATATATATATTGTTTTTTTGTCCCCGAATTACACATGTATAGATGTGTAATAAATTATTATTAATAATAGCTCTGTTCAGTGTGCACAATTTAAAACTAGGTCATATATAATATAATGCTAATTATTACTATATTATATAATACTATTAATTTACAATAACATGCATTCATATTTCCCACTTTAGTTCTCTCGTTCACTGAAATTTAATTTCTGAGACGCATGCGCCGCCCGCCACATATTTGTTCGCCATATCATTTCATTTGAGTTAAATAATTTAATATGATTAAGTTAATTATACAAAAAGTTTTATAGATTGTTTGTTTAGTTTGAAATATTAATAATATAATATAATAAGGATTGTATATGAATTAGCAACAAAATAATACTAATAATACTAATTCACAATAACTCTAGCATTCATATATCCTACTTTAGTTCTCACGTTCGCCCGTCACATATTTTTTAGTTATCTATTTTTTTTTGCTACTTCGCAGATCCCCATATAATAATACAATAACCAATTATAGATATTTTATATAATAAGTATGCCTAACAAGAAGAAGTGCCATCAGTATTCTGTGGAATATTTGAAATTTGGATTCTGTGAATCTATTTTGAACAAAACTAAACCGTATTGTCTTATTTTATCAATAAAGAGTTTAGCCATGAGGCTATTAATCCTTCTAGATTAATTGACAATTTCAGGAAAGCGCATCCAGATAAGGCTAGTAAACCTATAGAATATTTTGAACTGTTTACAAATAATTTATTTCAAAGAAATACAATAAATAATTGTTTTTCAAAAGTTACAATACCAATACTACTGGATTAAAATTATCCTATAAAATTGCAAAGTTGATAGAAAAAACGGGCATTCATCATACAAACCTCATACTATAGGTGAACATTTAATAAAAGCTGTAATAAAAGAAATTGCAGCAGAATTAAATGAAAATGCTAAAAAATTGATTAATTAAATTCCTTTAAGTAATACTATAAATGTAATTGATGAAATGAGTGACAATATTGAAAATAATTATATGACTATTTAAAAGAATACCAATTCTCTATGCAAATTGATGAGTCAACATTGCGAATTTCTGAGTCATTATTATTATATTATGTTCGGTTTATTTAAAATTGAGAGATGAAGGAAGATTTATTATTTTCCAAGCTAATTATTAATTATAAAGGACTTGGAAGAAATTTAACTGTTTATGAATTTAACTGTTTATGAAGAAATTAAGAATTATTTTTAATTAAAAAGTATTTCACTAGAATATTTTGTAGCTATAGCTACAGATGGAGCACCTTCGATGATAGGAAAATCTAGTGGAGTGGTATCTCGTCTGAAAAAAGATAACCCTTCACTATTTTCAATCCATTGTGTAGTGTACAGGCAACATTTTGTAGCTAAATAGTTGAGCGTTAAATTAAATCACTCTTAAAACATAATAATAAGAACAGTAAAGACAATAAAACGAAGTAGCATATAAGAGAGTATGTGATTTTCAAAATTATGTGATGACAATAACGATACATATAATCATCTTCTATTGCACACTGAAGTCCGATGGCTGTCAAAAGGAAACTTTCTAACAAGGATTCATAAATTGTATTCTTCAATTTTGGAACATGTTTAGACAATCGATGTTGGGTTGCATGGAGAACTGAAGAATACCAAATATGATCTGGCTTATGTAAGTGATATATTCGAATATTTTAATATCAATAATACATTTTTACAAGGTTATTATATTATATTTATATAATATTTTGGACCTATCCCTATAATTATTATAGTATAGTATAATATAATATTTCATATTATGTATTTTAAAATATAATTGGATTATATTATTAAATATATATAATTAAGTTTTATATTATGTGAAATATAAATTAAATATTACATTTTATATAGATAATGATTTAAATCTCGTGAAAGTAAAGAGTATTATGTGTACATTTATAAAAAGGTTGAAATCTATAAACAGCAACTAGGAAGAAATGAATTGCTCCATTGTCTCCGATTACAAGACATGAATAATTAACTAGATATCAACGAACATGATAAACTGGAATACATTTCACACCTTAACTTGCTAATAGATAATATGAATACACGATTCCAAGATTTAATTAAGCTTGACACCTACCACCATTATTACTTTCACCATTAGATTCTGACATTACAGATTTTCCTCTAATTATACAAGATAATATAATAGAATTTCAATGTAATGATGAATATAAAGCAGAATTAAAAGCTATTGGTTATGTTTCATTTTGGGTAAAGTATGGTATTATTTATCCAGAAATTTGAAATATATAAAGCTGTATTTGGTGGAATTTCCTACGTCATATTTGGTAGAAAGAGGTTTATTGAATTATTTATCTTTAAGAATATATTATAATATTATGTACTTACAGATTTTAGCGCTGTTATGAATATATTAACAAAATCAAGAAACTATTTAAAGATAATAAATAGAGGAGATTTGATATTATACTTAACAAATATTGAACCAGACATAGAAGAAATTTTAACATATCATCAACCACAAGGATCACATTAATATTTATATCATATTATTAGTACAATAAATTCTGTTTATACTATTTAGCTTATATATAATGTATACATTATATATAATGTATTATTAATTATAATAGGGTAGGGGGGCGAAATTTTTTTTTTATATAAAAGTGGGCAATTTGAAAAAAAGGTTGGGAATCACTGCTCTAGACATTATCCATTATATATTATACATTTTACACACCTATGCATGTAGTTAGAAGCTGGCCATAAACCAGAAGGAGATAATTAACTTGTGGTTATTACAGGGTTATTTAAACTATTCAAGTTCAAGAGCATAAAAATACTTTTATTATAACAATTATTATAACTCTATTAGTTATTTATTTATATTAATAATAATGTTATATATAATTAAAATAGCGACTGAATTATTGTTATACTCTTTATTGTACTGAATTACCCGTATTTAACATAGTTATAACTTATAATTATATGTGTATATAAGTATATACGTATTATATAAGTAATAACTGGCTATAGTTAATTATAATAATAGTTGTATCTACCTAAGATATCATTATTAGATGAGTCATAGTCCACAACATCACAGAACACGTTTACACTTAAAACATTAACTTACCATATATATATATAATATAATATAATATGTATTTATTGAATCAAGGATATATATATATATATATATATATATATATATATATATATATATATATATATATTATACGACGTACATTGTACGTCGTACAATGTACGTATATGATATATTATATGAACATAGATCACAATTAAATTATAGTATAATCTTAAGAATATTAATTAATAGTACAAATACATTAATAATATAATAATTTATATTTTGTATAGTTGTATATTAGAAATAATATAATAATTTATTTCGGAATGGTTCATTAATGTGATTTATATGCAAATTAACTTATTGTGTATACGTACATATGTTATATTGTATAGTATAGTATATATATATATATATAGTATATTTATGTTATGCTCCCATTTATGTAATGGTGATAGACTATAGTCCTTGTATACACACCTGCAGATGCACATATAGAATGATATATGTGTACCTAATGTAGCTAGGAGACGTAACATGACGTAATCACCCCTATTACATGTATAGTTAGCACACGCCTATTAGCACACGCCTATTAGCTTATGGTGTTACTGCAATATTTTAGTCATTCGGATATACTTACCTGGAAATCTATTTAGGAAAATTGTGGGTGTATATTATATAAATATAATATCAAATGAAGACTAATATTGATAACAAACTATCACCAATGTACTAAGTTAACGTAGAAACAAGTAGGTAGGAGTAATGTAATGTTGTTATATATAATTAAACATTTATATTTATACTTCTAATTTATTTAGTTATATTTAATATTTATATTATGTATATATATATATATATATATATATATATATATATATGCATGTGTGTGTATATGTATGTGTATGTGTATGTGTATGTATGTGTAAGTGTGGGTGTGTGTGGGTATGTGTGTCTGTGTGTGTTATCGAATAAAGAAATAATATGCTAATATATATACCTATATTATATTGAATATTTTGTATATTGAAATAAGATATACAATATATTTATAGTATACTATATGAATTGTATACTTATGTATACGATCTATTTATGCCAAGAGTATTGTTTAGGTACAAATTACTTTCTTTATGTTGATTATATCAATTTTTCATGCAGTTATATCTAATAAATGTATGATTTATATTGACTTATATTTATATCATTCTAAATTCGGATTATGGTTATAACCATAGTATAAACTATAGTTTCTAACATTAAAAAACACACATATTTGAATATTAACTCAAATTAAAGCGAATGTAAATTAATACGCGAGAGTAAATAATGTACTCGTAAATAGTTCCTAATAGAATCTATGACTTATTTGAAAATAAAAACCACATAACCTCCACAGTAGAGGTACAATTATATTAACGAATTGAACCACGTACGTCATTGTTATCAATATTTAGGCAGCTTAATATTTAAAATATTCATTTATATACTAACAACAATATATCAACAACACAATAGAATATATACATGCATATATGTACATGTATTATATCGATACATATATGTAAATATATATATATATATATATATATATATATATATATAAATGCAGGCGACAGCATAGAAAAGATAATTATCTTAATCTGAAGCCTTTTAGAGGAAACAATAATACAATGAATTTAATAATTCACATGATATATATATATACAACTTTCTTCTAATAAATATTATTATTATTATTATTATTATATATATATATATTTGATGAAGCCATAGATTATCTCACTAATAATGAAACACTTGCGTAAGGTTACACAAGGTCACGTGATAATAACAGCCGTATCCTCACTAGTTCATTAATAAGAAATGTTTATTTATATCAGGGTAAGAGATTATTATGCTGTTCCATAACGACATTACCATTAACGATTGAGTAGATATCACATACTATAGAGCATTGGGTTTCATTCATTCGAGTGTGTTATTAGCAAGTTTATATAAATATATATATATATATATATATATATATATATTGTATGCAGAGTTATGTAATAGTAGACATTAATATTAAATGCATTCAATATATTTAGTATACTCTACTAAAACCAATATGCCTTCATTGCCAACTTGAAATATTGCCTATACATATTGTATGATAGGCCTATATATTGTTGTTATTTTTATTTTTGTGTATTTTGTCAACCCATATAGGAAATTAGATGCATTATTAATTTATTCATAAATTGATATATTTTACTTTCGAAGCCTCTATCGTGTTAAGGCATTACTTTAAACTTATTAATGAGAGCCGATGATTGTGTATACACCTGTATATAAGATACCTTACATATTATGTTATAGGTCTTGATGGGTTTGTATCCTATCCCCACTATCTATGTGTCCTTAGCCACTTCTACATGAAATACCCATGCACTTAATTATATTTATATATATATATATATATATATATATATATATATGTGTGTGTGTGTGTATATGTGATAAATAGTCAATGATACCATGCATTATAGTTAATATCTAATATGACGTTATACTGATATGTAATTATACTAAAAATAATGTGTCTATATATATAATAGAGTAATTATACTGACATAATTACACACACATACACACACATATATATATATTTATATTTATATCATCGAGTATGTATATGCATATATGTATATGCATATATATTATACTATATTCTACATGAAATATCTATAATAAAATAATTATAGTTGTTATCAATTATACGATATTATTAAATATATTTTGTATTTAAGGATGCATTTAATTTAAGCACGATATGTATGAATACATACACATATACATATTTATTTATATACTTTATTAACATTATGTTATAGATAATGACGAAATAATTCTCTATGGATTATTTATACATCAATTATAATAATCATATATAAATAAATATATCTATTTGTTTATTTATAAAATACAAAATCACAGTCTATCTAATCACCATAAAACTATATATAATTATACAAAATATAATTTATAATACGTATAAATTGTTATGGTTATTAATAATAACCCATTATAAATAATTATACAATATTTTTCTAAATAATATTTGTAAATTTATTTTACACGAGTAAAATATTATGCAATAGTTTAATAATTATGTTATTGGGAACTTATCAATTAATCAATTATAATTTCTATAACTTATTTTATCAAATTATTATCGATTATTTCAATCTAAATTATGAAAGTCATGACCTTGCAAGGATATAATAATTGCTGTAATACATATCATTAATTATATTTCATTGACACATTATATATACTGATGTTAGTAATTTCTACTTGTTATATCAACTATTATAACCTATTGTTAATACAAGAAAATAAAATAATAATAATAATGTATATGTATGTATTCCTATACATTTATATTCTCTACATATGGACTAATATTGAGTTACAATAATCAAGTAAAAGTATAAAATGAATACATACACTTAGCGTGCGATGACGTGTAAAACTGCTTTGTTCTATTCACACAGTGCTATTGTTGTACGCCTCCGTCGAATTTCCATAGAATAAGAACGAATAACACATATTACATCTAGTATTAACTACATTCGCCTATGTCATTTGGGAAACTGATCCACGTTACTGGTAGTGATTATAAACAACTACACAGTTACTTCATTCCACATACATCTACTCAAGGATCTACATCTTATGTAGTGTAACTGCCATTGTATAAAGGTTATCACTAACTAAATACGAATTTGTGTGCGGTCTAATAAGTGTTTGTTAATAAATATTTTAAGTTACGCAAATGTGTATGGAGTAGTGACAGCACATTTTATTTAGCTGACGAAAGCAAACATGACTACACTTCAAACAATGTCATCCCGCCTCGCTCGTCGCGCGGAACAAGGTGCGCGTCCTGCAATTCCTACTCAGGTTGCAGTCGAAAAGTTAACTAATGAGTCAAATTGTAATGGAAATCCACAAACTTCTATAATAGTATATTAAAGTCCAACAAATGAGAGCGATCCAACTGAAATTGAAAATTTCTATGAAAATCTATCCTCTATCACAAGACAACATTCTAAAATACGATGGTTTAATTATATACAGCGATTTTAATGCTCATCTTGGTATTCAATATTGTTTCAAGTTAACTTTAACTAACGAATTCGCACTGCATGAAGATTCAAATAGAAATGGAATTATGCTCAAATATTATATTTTAAAACATAATTTATTATGTTTAAATATACTTTATCAGAAAATAAAATATCAACTATGGACACACACGTCACCAAACGGAAATAAAGTTCAGCTTGATTACATAATGATACATACAAAACGGAAATATAATAACAAAAACTATAGAGCTTTTTGATCTTTTGAAAGCATAGCATCAGACGATCGCATAGTAATTGCACATTTTAAATTAAGCCTAAGATCAAATAAAAAAAAAATAAAGCAGCACATTTTGATTAGACAAGTATTAACGACACTGATATACACAATAGGTGTGTGAATGAAGTTAGAAACAAGTTTCAATTACTTAAAGGCACAATATCTAACATATCAATAAATATCATATATGAACATTTCGAAACTTCTTGCAGAGAAATTTCAAAGGTTACAATACCGATTATAACAAATTAAATAAAAACACCTTATAAGGAGAATCAAGATATATGTTTAAAAGAAAAAATCTACACGAAGCTTCACAATTAAAAAACTCTTGTACATCAGAAGAAAATACTGAGTCTTACAATTTATTACATTTTAAATTACTCTATGATACATACGATATTGAACAAGAAATCTACCTTCATTCGAAAATAGATGAAATCAAGATGGCAGTATCAAACAAAAAATTCAGCTATGTCATGGAAAGCAGTTAATGACGTTAGCGGAAGAAAAATAGCAATAAAGCTAAGTTAAATGCATCAAGTTGAGAAGAAAGAATATATTTGTGAAATAATCATTTCAAAGATATTTTTAGAAATCCACCTGATATAACTGTTTCAGCTATATAAAAAATTACAAATCGTTTAAACATAGAAACTGATGTTTTTATAAAGTATGAACTACTAAAAGCAATAAATACTATCAAAAATGGGAAGGCATGCGGCATGGACGAAATTCCCATGGAAAATAAATGAAGTTCAATATTTTGTATTAATGTATTAATCTGCTGCACTGAAGTATATGAACAAGATCAAATCGATATATGGAATAAGGGTCGTATAATACCTTTACCAAAGTAGGGAGCTCTGCTCTACAAACAACTATCGTGGCATTATTTTAACATGTACACTGTACATTGTACAGCTGCAAAGATGTACAATATAATGCTACTAAATAGAATAAGACATTCGGTAGACATTATATTACGAACAAATCAGATTGGTTTTACAACTAAATTATCTACCTCTGGGAAAATACTTACGGTTAGAAGAATTATCGAAAGTGCAAATGCAAAGAATATAACAGCTACTTTTCATCGATTTCTCCAAAGCTTTCGATTTCATACATCGATAAAAGATGACGGAGATACTCCGTAAGATTGTCTATCTTAAATAGCAATACTTGAGATAGGGAAAAGTAACCTAATACGGACACTTTAACAATAAATGGTCTTAACTTTTTATTACTCATTATTTTTATTCAAAAATTACAATATATTAATATTATATAATTATAGATATTATTGTGATTTTAAAATTTTAATTAATCTTTTAATTCCATAGATAAAGGGGGTGTCCGTATTCGGTACCCATGTCCAAATACGGACACCCTATATACAACTAGATAAACTATATATTCTTGATGAATTAATCAAACAAATTATAATTACTTTATTTAAAATTAATTTTATAAAAAATATATTGTAATTTAATTATTTAATAATTTATTTATTTTTATTATTTTTTAATTAATAATACAATTTAAGTATATAAATAATATTTTTTTTAGAATTAGCTTTATTGGTGGTATTAATATTATAACGCACGCGATTTTTATGAAAATCAGAATTGTTCATACGCTGCGCGCTGATTGGTTATAGGGTGTCCGTATTAAAACATTTAGAGTGTCCGTATTAGGAACTTATATGACCTCTAGATATATGCTTATAACTTAATGAATATTTAATACAAAATATAGAAATTAACAATATAATTTGTAAAATGCTTTATATTTTAATAATATAGTGTTATTTTTTATATCGATACATTTGTATAATCTTGAGAAGGTTTTAAGTTGACATTTTTTTTCATAAATTTAAAAACGTAATAAAAAAATCAGTTTATTTGATATATCAGGACTATTTTGAATAATAATAAAATAATAAATACTTTTTTAGACTAATTATATTATGAATATTTTATTAATTAAACATTTTTTTGTAGGATTTATGGTTTCTGAGATACCGAGAGTGTCCGTATTCGGGCACTGTCCGTATTCGGTTACTTTCCCCTAGATTAATCCACATTATTATAGACAAATATACTATTTATCCTATTAAACACGGTATTATCCATGGATCCGTTCTAGGTCAACTCCTCTTTTCTCAAGATCTTTTACTCTAGCTATCTATATATATATAGCTTTTATAATAGCTTTTAAATAGTTATATTTAATCACTTACACCTTATCTGTATTGTTTGTTATTTTATTTACATGATCATCTTTTCTTCTTTTTAGCTCTTTTAAATTGTTCGTATTGTACATATTTTTATCTCTAGCCTTTGGTCTTTAGTTTTCTTTGATTTTTATAGTTTAACTTATTTATTATTTTAGTATCTTTTTACATTTTTTAATATTTTATTATATATTTTTATTATATTTTATTATTATTTTATTGTTATATACATTATGATTTCTTGGTATTGAGAGATATATTTAATTTTATTGTATTGCTTTTTTATGAGACAGAACACGAATGAACAATATAGAATTGTAAAATATTTATTTATATTTATTCATTTTGTATTAATTCTCTCATTACCAAGAGCAGGTTGGTATCTCGATAAGTTCAATAGAACTTCTATACCATACCTGGGTTTTTGATTTCGGTCATCAACTTAATCTGATATTATTATATTATTATTATTATATATATACGACCTATTACTGATATAATTGAACAATTTATGAATATACACTACCATATTTGTGCTGATTATATTAAGCTGTTTAGCTTTTTATTCATAAATTCCCATAATACATTCTCAGAATTAATAGAGTTTACAATTACATAATATTATTGCTCCTCTATAATATATGTCTAGTTAATATCTCAAATACTACCTTAACATATCTAATTCTGATATTTCTTTTCCAAATGTTACCCTAAATAACATGATTATAATCTCGAGATATATATATCTCGCCCTAATTCTTACAAAAACCTAGTATTTATCTTTTATGACGCATTATCCTTTAAAAGTCATATATCATCCATCACAAAATCCTTAAACCTTTATCTATTAAGAATTAAAACAAATCGAAAGTAACTTTTCAGAAAAGTCACGATAATACTTAATAATGTTTAGGTAATCTCACGAGTTAACTATTTTTCTTTAATAATAATAATAATAATAATATTTATATATATATATATACCACGCCATATGCCCCTCCCATGAAACACCCCAATACACCCAATATACCCCGTCAAGAAACATTAGACGACATTCAAGACTTTCCTGCCACATCAACCTACGCGAGAGAACGTCAGGAACTGGCAACCCCACACGTCCCACGAGAACCTACGACGTGATCTTTTCTCCGAGCAGTTACTAATTAATTTACATACATATAATACATATTATTGTGAGAAGGGAGGATGTTCTTCGTACTAAAATGCATATATCGTTAAATTATATATATATATATATATATATATATATATATATATATATATATATATTTATACCGTCGACCACACATTGTTAGACTATCGATGATATCCCGTTTATTTTTGTTTTATTATTGTGAAAAGGGAGGATGTTTTGTGTGGAACTTGCCATACTCTTCCGATATATAGTTCGCCGCTAATTATTACATAATATGTTTACCATCTGACTAATTAGGGCGATCTACAGAGAACGCACTGCGTGTGATTGCACTTGCATACCGAATTAGCCAGTATAATATTGTCACATCGATCGGTCACAACCATTATCAGTACCATACTACTATAGGTACACGCATCCATGGCACGTCAGTGCCATGTGTTCTTGCCAGTATAATAAAGCTTATATACAAAACCCTCACTCAATCTCTTCACAATATAATATTTACAATCCTAACTATATCTCTGAATTACTTCCAAACGTACAAAATTAACTTCTCTTCGTTACAAAAATGCTCATTTCCTTAGCTCCTGGAACTCTATAAAAACTGTCCTAAATTCTATACATTTTTAAAATTCAGGTCTCTCTATGGAATTCCCTCCCTCCTACCATCCGCTATATTATATCCCGTAAACGATTCTTAATCTACTACTTATTTTATCTCTACCTCTAATCTATAATTCATCTAACTTAATATTTCTATATTTGTTATTTTTGTTTCATTTTATCCTCAATTACTATTACTATTATCTAATTTGAATCGAAAATGTTGTTGCCTAAATATACTATTATTTTATTATTATGTTCACCCCACATGAGTGAAGTAGTCTAAATTGCCTAAATAAGTGATAATAAACGGTTATTCATCAGTATTACCAACATCGTCCAAGTATTACCCCCTTTGATATTATTATGTATAACTATGACTCACACATTTATTGTAAATATTAACGATATATGCCCACTACTGATACATTAATAGATGCTCTAAATAACTAGTTAAATTCAGGTATATACTTCACAAACACAATATACTTTTAATTGAGTGGGTATATTTTAATCTCCCTACACTTTTAATTCCCAACCTGCTGCAGCCGTACCGCCGGTGTTGCAAATCTAACAATAATAAGCTTAATATGATTTCCTAAATCCTAATTGACACTTATTTCATAAATGTTACTAAATATATCTAGTTCCTATGGAGTATGCATCGAAATTAAATTACCTACACAAGATTTAAACTAATTCATTATTAGAATTCTAATAATAACCACCTAGTAATAGTGGAATGAGATTTATGTTGATCCTGATATGAATCATTGTAATGTTCTCGAACACAAATGTCTCATTTAAATTATAAATTATCATGCCCGTCCTCTATCAATATTGATATAATACCCCCATGATATACTACATCTGTACATTTCAAATCATTCCTACATTAACTAATTACTTTCATTGAATTGATTACAACTATTTAGGGCCTTTGAAAAATATTAATATGTACATGGTAAATATAGGACATTTTTATTTATAAAAGTTTACTAAAAGTATGATAATTTCTGAAATAACCAAGAGAATGGTTACATTTTATTACGTCTTATTAATTATAAATACTTATATATATATATATATATATATATATATATATATATCTACAAAGATCAAATTAGATTCTTAAAGTTTTTGTGCATTGCCTACGTAGAGATGATTAAGTTGTTTGGGATCTAGTTCTTTAACCTACTCATGGAACTAGAGGACAGGGAATGCCACAGGAAAGCTACATCAGGAATAAGGAGCGCGAAACTGGTATACCGGCGAGTGAGATGGGAGTAACTATTATGAATCGTGATGTTTGGAGAATTTTTACTGTCCGGGAATCAACAATCCCGAAATAAGCAAAGTAATAAAAGTAAGCAATATATATATATATATATGTAATATTGAGGGTCGAAATAAATGTAACAATAAGACACCACTCAATTATGATAGAGGAACGTTGTATTTACTCTTTACATTTTATTTAAAAATCAGAACAAAAAACCATACACTAAAACTGTTATAAAACATATATACAGAATTACAATATGGAATAATATGTTAAATATTTTACAAACCTCCACGTGCCAAGGTATAATCAGAAATGAAATAATATTGATAAATCTAATATAATTCAGATTATATTATTTCCACGCGACGGTTATGTAACACTAAATAAAAACACTAAATAAAAAACACAATAATCAATATATATAAAATCAACATTTCTACTTTTAATTATTACATAACAGAAAACCAAAATATAACCAATTAAAAATATATAATAAACTAAATAACATTAACTAAAAACACAAAAATCACTAGATGAAATTAACATTTATAATTATTACATAATACACAAATAAATAAAATAACTAAATTAAAAATATATAATATAAACTTAATAACAACTATATAACCATATATAAGACGCTAGTCTGCTACATATATATATATATATATATGTATGTGTTTATGTGTGTGCGTTAAGCCGGAGCGGCTCGGACTTTTTTTGTTGAAAATTGCTGCACCTTCTAGCATTTTATGTTTGGAGTATTTCTGTCACAATGGTATACTTTTTTTTTTTTACATGAAGTATTCGCCGTGCGCCAGAGCTTTTAAAAATACCTATAAATATTTTTCTATAGAAAAAATACCGCTATTACCTATATTGAAATCACATGACAATTACATTATAAACCATTATAAACAACTAATTTTCAAATTTATATTCATTTTATTATACTTTTTAACCACGAACCTTCTTACTAATACACCTTTTTATATTTTATATAACCCCAAACCATTTACTAAATGACAAATAACAACATATATGGATATAATCGGCTAATCTTACTGTATAAATAATAACTATAAAAATATTCGAATATGGGATATTGGTACTAAAATGAGATTTTATATATTTATGCTATTATAATAAAATTTGTATAGTTGGAATGCTTAGCAAATTCTATAATAGAAGTCATATCTTAGTTTTTTTTAATTTTTATTTAAAAAAAAGTTATGACCACAATTGTGAAAAAAAATTAGTAAAAATGTTTAATTTTGTAGATAGAAATTATGAATGTATTAATTTATTTATAATACATATTATAACATAACTCATTCAATAATGAATATTATATAATGAAATTAACATAATATATATATTATAAATATAGCTATCTAAATATTTATAGAAATAAAAAAAATATCAGCATTTCTGACCAATATGGGGAAAATTGGGATTTTTTTTTTTAATAATATTTTTTTATCTAAAATTAATATAATTTATATTTTTACAAAGCTCTTTAAATTCTATAATATAAGTTGTATCTTGGTTTTTACAAATTTACAAAAGAAAAAAAATGATAGAGCAAACTAATAATTTAAAATTTATAAAAAAATAAGATAAAAAGTAAAATATATTTTAAAAAATTTCTAACGATTTAAATTCTTTAAAAAAACCCTATTATTAATCCAGTCGATTGAAAAAATTTTTTTGTAATAGTGCGTAAACTTTTTTTTTTCAAATATAAAATTTATCATATTTTTACATTAAAATAGTGAATAAATAACCATATTTTATACTATACATTATTTTTTTAAAATTAATTTCATGTAATAGTACACTCATATACTTATGTATATATATTTATGTTTATATTTTTTTATAAATAATTTTTTTTTAATTAAAATTAAAATATTTTGTATTTTTCCAAAATTTCCTGGAAATTTCCTGGAAAATCGAAAAAAAATATTGTACAAATATTATCTTATACAAAAATATATAATTAAAACTATAATTGCAGATAAAACTAAAAAAAAAAATTGTAATGATGTTAAATCGAAGTTTCAAATATTTCCTATCTCCTCCATGTTAAACTTCCTATCTCTTCATGTTAAACTTTAATTAGGTGGCGCACCTCCAATAATTAATTTTTTTAATTTTTTTTTTTGTATTCAATTTAATATGTTATCTAGTTAATATAAAAAAATGTGCAGCAATTTTCAAAAAAAAATTACCGAGCCACTCCGGCTTAGTGTGCGTGCTTGTGTGCGTACGTGTGTGCGTGTGTGTAATAATGATGACATCACTAAGTAAATAAATCGCATTATATTTATGTACGATGATTTATTCAATCGAATCGTTGATGTCTTCTCACTTCAGCCGCCGTATAACCGCGGTAAGGGAGGGTAAATATCACGTGGTTTCCGGTTTATTAGACTTAATGGTGATGTTCTTAGGGCCTACCTGTAATGATATCGTCTCGCTAACGGGTACCGATCCGTCCTTCTCCGGGTAGCTTACACTCGCCCCCTTATACCCAGCACCCCTTTCTCTCTCGCTCGTCTCCTCGCACCCTACACCGTAGAGCCTCAGCGGTACTACCGCATTACGGAATAGCTGCGAAGGGCTGTCGGCCAACCGGTAGACGTCCTTGAAGATGTTGTATATCGACTGTTGGGTAATCACCGGTGAATTATTCGTGATGGCGAGGTCACACACGGTCAAACTATTCGAACTTTCTACGGAGACGTACTGGTGGGTGGTAATTGTTCCCACGTCGTTGATGTTGATGGTAGCGTACTGGTTGGAATGCGATATTTTCGACCTACGTGTGTTATGAGTCATGTTATGTATTGTACAACGTACAATATACGACGTACAATAAGAAGGAGTGTATACAGTGTTTATCATTTATAATGTTGTATTATATTGTAATCATAATGATATATATATATATATATATATATATATATATAATTATATTATATTCCAAAAATTACAAAAATAGGTCGTCCTCCAGCACCTAGAAATTTAACATGGGGGAGATACAAATTCTATAATGGAGAACATGTATACTACATATAACTCATGATTTTGTATACTAATTATATTAAAACTACAGAAATAATCCCAATTCTGATTAAATATATATTATATTTAAATATTTTGATATTAAAATATATATATTTTAAATTTCTTGGCTTATATAATGCATTTCCTGGAAGTAATTTTTGTTTATCTAAAATTTTAATTTTTTGAAAAAAGTACGTCTTACAATGTACGACGTACAATGCACGACGGGCATGTAAAATGTTTAGTTATATTACGTGGCCTCACGGAAGAGTTAGTGGATCATTGTAGAGTTAGTGGTGTATATATTATAAAGTATAATAATGAGATATATACAAATAGAAATATATACTATCTGTAGTACATGTCGAAATTTATTTTGAAACTGAACATGTTTCAGATATAATATGATTATAAATGTAACCAAAAGTGAGATATATCTAGAAGGTATATACATTAGTATCCTGGGTTTAGTAGTATCAAAGATTTTCCGAAGGAAAGATATAACACTTACGCGAAATCGTGTAATTCTAATTTGTATACAAAATACCCTGGTGCCACCTATAGCGGGTTACTTTTAGGAACTATGCGTTGTTTATAATGTAAATTCGTATTTAACTATACACTTTTAAAATGTTAAATAATATGCTTTAAATTAATATTTATATGATGAAAACTAAGTGTTCATTACTAATATATAACAAACAAATATGATATGTATGTTTTAAATGCTATAAGTATATATTTAGTGAGTAAAAGCTAATTTATATTGCATGTAATTTAATAGAGCAATGAAAACATTGTTGTATGCAAACAGAGCCGAACCTAAATCTATTTCAGTGATTTCGATACTACTGCTAGCAGCGGTTGGGGCTATAACTAAATTACGTTGCATGCATAGGGAGTGTTATATCTTTGATTCGCAAAATCTTTGGTAGTATACTGTAGTATATTTACCGGAAACCAATACAAAAGATTTAACATAGTATTTAGAAGTGATATTTTATAATAGAGTATACAAAATGATTGGCTTTCGTTAAAGCATATATGTCAAATCATGAAATGGGGACAATAGATACATATGACTATTAATGGATATAAGTAAAAACGTATATATATATATATATATATATATGTGTGTGTTTGTATGTTTGCGTGTGTGAATACATATATGCGTATTATGTATGTATACGATAATATATATATATATATATATATATATATATATATATATATAAATGAACATTTAATATATAGGTAATATTTAAAATCATTAATAACTTGATACTAACTCTACACGAGACTTTCTCTGTATCATGTATTTCACAAACCACATCTAAATTATGAATATATATATATATATATATATATATATATATATATATATATATATATATATATATATATGTATATATATTATATAGAATTATTAAATTATAATATTATGTTACCAACACATTAATAATATGAAGCATTTATGTTGGCGAACACATATATCTATTTAAGGATAACCTACGTGGATAAGCTATACTTATGTATATTCAAGGATACCGATTAAGGGCACTAAATATACGTATAACTATGTAAGGAGGGTGGAAGATTTCTATTCATTTTTTTCCAAAAATTATGTTTATTTAAAATATTCAAATATAATTCATTATCTTTACAATGATGCATGCCAAGTAACATTAATTATAAGTGCATACTCTTTACATTATAAACACATATCCGTACAATATATAATACGTATTATTATGTATTGTTTACTACGTACAACTTTAGAAGCCTATATCTCAGTATTTTGTGTAAACAATTTTTGGAAGGTTCCACCGTTTGAACCGTTCTATACGTTTTTATAAAATGTTCACAGTTTATAAAAAATATAGAAGATATTATATAGGTACTTTTATAAATCTATTTATATTGATTTGGTACATTTATAATAAAATCATATATGGTATAATGTATACATTATTTGGTCGAAAAGTGTAAACAAATATGGTTTTTATTATAAGTATATCAAAGCAATATAAGTAGATTTATAAAAGTACTTAGGGGAAAGTCTCCGATTACCGACCCCTAAATGATTATTTGTAATAACTTATTCAATATTAAATATACTTATTTGAAATTTTATAATTAGGGTAATATTATGGTAATGAATAATGTAACTATTTTAAATTTTTGATATTATTATATTTACAAGAATAAACAGGGGGGTCGGTAATCGGATACATTTACCTAATACCGCCCATTCTCCTATTATCGACCCCCTAAAATAATCGTGGTATAATTAATTTATAGTATTATAATATCAAATAACAAGAGTAGATATACATAAATATAATTAATTATAACATGCACGCAATTTATTTTTTATTGAATTTATGTTTTAATAGTAATATTAAATTTAAATTTAAACTTTATTGTAATTATATTAAAATAGTGTATATTATTATTTACTATTATTTTCCTATTACCTACGACATATTTTAAATTAAAATACTGATCTATTTTGATTGGATATTATAAATCACACGGGGTCGGTATTAGGGTAATTTAGGGGGTCGGTAATAGGAAAATCATATGTGTTACTATAATTAAGATATAACGGTTAATATTTAATCAAATTAAATTATTTGTATACTTGTTATAAAATTTATATTGATCTACAATATTATGTGCAGTATTAAGTTTTCTTTTTATTAATAAATTATTTACAATGATTTAAAAAAAGTTATTATTCAAATATTTAAAAAGCAAAACCAGAATATTACATTTGATCAAATAACAATTGTAGGATTACATATTTTTTAAACAAAATACTTATTCATATTTATCATTAAATTACTAATAGTTCATGTATATATAATTTTTTGATATCTCTTTTGTTACTGAGATACGACAATGGGTCGGTATTATGAAGGTGTCGGTAAACGAAGACTTTCCCCTATATAATATCTTCTATATATTATTTATAAACTCTGACAAATTAGATAATACGGCAGATAACGTATCAAACATATACGGTAGCACATCATACACGCAGGTATATACGCACATACGCACATACGCAAACACACGTATGGTGTCACACACATGCGCACACATTAAGTGACATCAACCGTATGCATCATCAAGATAAAAGCCATAGAGAAGATCACGTATTCCATATAACTGTAATCTCGCTTCCTCTTCATGACTTTCATGAAATTAGCTGTTAATTTGAAAATGTATATTATTAAAATATTATTAATAACATAAAATCATGATATTTATTTTAATTCAATAAAATATATCGATAATTTTGTAATATGATATTATATATAGTCTATTTAATTCATGAACATCATCATAATCATAATCATATATATATATATAGTAAAGTAAATTTAATAAACGCGCAACCTTCGATTTTTCCAAATAATTTTTTTCATCAATTTTGTAATTTTATATCTACAATATATGAAAAATAATTTTATAAATGCTCTTTAAATCTTGGTCATATGAAAAAATTATGAGCCATAAGTTATGTCCTATATTATGTCATATACTACATTTAAATCAATAATAACATAATAACATCAATTTCTGATAATAACATTTTTGAATTCAATACATTTTTTGTTGTAATTTATGACAAATTAAAAATATAATATAAAATATGTTTTCGAATATAAAAATTAAAAGAGTAAATTAAAATCTGTTTAAGTATTATTATAATTGAATGTATATGATAATGCATATACTGTATTATAATTTGTTAATAATGAATAATTATGAATAATATGCATAATGCTTTAAAAAAATAGTCATACTCTAATTATGGACAACTCTTGGGTCAAGTTTGTACCCCAAGGCACAGAGATTGAGGACCCCTTTCCCTAAAATTGATACGGTGATTAAGTGCTTGAATCTGAATAATTCCCCTTTTTATTATTATTTTTTTATTATATCATTTGTTAATTTTATATCTTAACCATATGTAACATGGCATTTATAAATAATTATATATATTCGTTTATATTCGTTATTTGATTTTTATTATTATTATTGTTTTATGTCATTTTGTTTGTTTTAAACAATAAACTATATCTATCTATCTATTTATTATATTATTATTATTATTATTTTAGTTTAACACTCATCAAATATAATGTATATTAACAATAATGATTACTCTATATATAGACATTATGATGACAATTAATCAGTACTGATGAAACCGAGTAGATAAGTATTTAGCTTGTCGTGTACAATGTTGGCGTAGTAGTAATTGCACGGAGATCATTAGTAATTGTTCTGTTCTTTTAGGCCGTATATTATGGTATTAACAAATATGTTATTCATGTTTTATGTACAAAATCGAGTTATCGCGTAGGTTTTAAATCTTCCTTTGACAAATTTGTTGATATTTAGTAAATAATGTGATATAATGACTACTTACGTAGTAGTACACAATACTTAGTTATATTTAATTTAAACACATACTTATATTATAATAACGCAGTTTCACTAGTCATATACTCACCCACACACACGAACATACACACACGTACATATACACACACGCACACACGCACACACGCACACACGTACGTACACACGCACACGCATACGTACATAGATCGTAGCCCACGTGTCCGTACAGGCCGAAAGGACACCGGTCAAGCTGGTCACAGCGAGGTGTGAAATCCTCGCTAATGTACGAGTGGCGGCACCATTCGCATCCCCGCATAGTGTAACAACTTCTGAAGGGGTGGTGGTGGAGGGGTGGAGGGGGGTTAAAGGAAGTTACGGTATGTATGGGGTGTAGGCGAGTGTATGAAGAGAGAGTGTAACATACGATTGTATCTATATGTGATATATGTAGCAGAAATTGTATACACTGCATTATATTTAATGTCTACTCAATAAACCATATTCAATTAAATTCAATATATATATATATATATATATATATATATATATATATATATATATATACGTGTGTGTGTATATTAGCTATATATGTATATTTAATTATATATTGTATATATATATTCTGTATTCATAGATTTATAGTTTACATATCTAAACTATAAATCTATGACTGTATTATATATATATATATATATATATATATATATATATATATATATATATATATATATATAATAATCAGTGTTTAGGCATTAACCTGGATGAACGAAAAATCAGAGCTTATCAAGTCGTTCACCCAATGTGATTGTGATTATATATATATTATATATATATACCTATAGGTATATTTTCTAGTGTATTGATAAATCATATAATAATCAAGTTACGTGTAATATTATAGATTCTAAATATACATGTAGTTATTGTACTGTAATTACATATATAAATACTAGAATATTAAGTATATATGCGATAGTACACACACATACACACACACATACACACACACACACACACAAGTGCTATATAGAGATAGGTATACAGTATATGTGTAACATTTTAGTCAAAGCCTTCTCACACATTCTACTGGTACAATTCTTTATAGTACCAAAGTCAACATTCAGCAGGGGTTTCATCATCGTAATCTTGTTCACAGTTGGGGTGCATGTCGCCGTGCTAATCGGGTGTGAAGATCGGGTGATTAGATCGGGTAGACTTATCGTATGTAATATTAAGTATTGATAATGTTAAGTGTATGGTAATATATAATTATGATAATTACAATAATATATTAGTTTAGAATACCATAAGTGTTTAGCTATTATCATATTATAATATATTCTAGAAGATATCTTATAGTATAATATATTATAATATTCAATGGTTTACACTAGTATAATATATTATACTATACTATTAAATAATTAATATACCTAATATATATTATGTGATTATCAATTGTGATAGTCTTTAATATAATATACTAATTTCAATATATTATACATAGTATAGATAGTCTATAATAATTCATATATAAACATAATTATAATGTGTATTATGAGTTTTATAAATAATTATTAAATTGGTGATTAATTAAAAAAGTTAATTTAATTATCTAAGTTCCCTCTACTACGTATCGCAATTATATAATTAGTATATATATATAACATATATATCATATCACATATGTATGTGTCTGTGTGTTTCTGTGTGTATGTGCGTGTTTGTACCCTGGTATATAATCATTTTTATTTTTAATATAACAAGGAATTGCATTAACATTCTTATATGCATTTCTACATAGGTTAATTCTTTTCTTTGCCGCATATTTCTACAATTTAATAAAATACATTAAATAGTGATTCTAATGGAATATAATAATGTATATATAATGTATTCATGTAAGCATATCAATAATAATAATCCAAGTACAGTTTATATGTTTAAAACTATAATATACTCTCGTAGTAATTTAATTAAAATATTTTAATAATTTATAATAATGTAAGTATATTATTAATATATGATGATAATACATATATATATATATATATATATATATATATATATATATATATATATAGTTAAATAATGATAATCAAATATCTAGGTGAATATAGTGAAGAATGACAGAGTGGTGAAGTTAGAAATATTCAAGACCTCCTATAACAGTTGTTATAGAATATCTTGCAATAATTCATTATATTACTGATGAAATACCAGTATTATATTATGCTAACTACAAACACTTTACTTTCAAAATATAATTCCTCATATAATATGTAATGATAGATTGCGAATGACCTTGGGCTTATTTATACAGCTTATCTTTGAATGTTTAACATGACCTCTATGAACAACGTATAGATTTGTATTGTTCATTCGAGTAAACAGCCGCAAGAAGTTATCGGTATTATGGAATGTCGAAATGGCTTCAATGTCAAACTGTTATAGTGTTAGTGTTAATTTAAGAATATAATACATAGAAATTATAATTAGGTAGACTGCTATTGGAGATAAAGTATGTTCACCAATTTGAATGATAATCCGCCATTGTGTTTGTAATGGTACATCGTATTTTCAATACAAATTCAAATTCACTTACATTAGCCTATGATGGCTAGTAATTGATTTAATAATTATGATAAATCTATCAAAATAAACTATATGATTAATATTATATTTATTTATATAAAATATGTATACCTCACATATAATATTATAAAATAATTGTAACAAATCTAGTAAAAAATGAAATTATATAATATTTATAAAATATTAAAAATATTATTATAAAGAATTAGCTAAGTAATATACAATGGGTATAACTCAATTTTAGATTAAGATATACTTAATATTTAAATAATTTAATATATGAAAAATGCCTATCAAATGTATATTATAATCAGATATTTACAACTAGGTAAACTTACTATTTAAATATTTTTCCTATCAATTGATAAATTATAAAAAATATTGTTGAATTATATTTTAATTAATATGTTTAATTCAATGCATTCTCAATGTATGCATATTGTTCAAATTTTGAAATAAATTATATTGCAGATTTATATAATTTGCAGTCAATCATATTCTAATTTCTATGTTATATTTATATACGAAGTAAGCAACAGGACGATAGCAAATATTCTAAAAAATATGTTTTTATATCTTTATTTTATGATTTAAGAGATGTCATCATATTTATATATAGTCTAAGGGTACATATTTGAATAGTATATGTAAATCAATGTAACATTCTCGTTGTTAAACTAATGATTTCAAATTTCGTATATATTAAAACCGTAATATAGTGTGATATGCATTATATTATTTGGAATGTCCACTTAAAGAATATAGAACCGTTTAATTTAAACTGAAATTATAAATAAATTCGTATACATATTTATATAGAAATACATATTAATAATATGAAAGCATTATTATTTTTGAAATATATAAATATCTCTAATAACTTTGATTCAATGATTTAAATAATTGAAATTGATTTAAATATACCACAGAACAGTATCTATCCCATAGTACACACATTTACCAATGAAGATAGCGAGTATGCTTCATGTCCTTGTATACAGTAAAAGTGTGTAATTCTATTATAGTTATGCATTCTAATTCCGCTAAATCTACGGTTATAGGTATATGCGTTTATAGGTATTTGTAACTCTAACAAGTATATGTGGATATGTACGAAATAAGTATAGTATATATACATATTTATTATCCATATTATCCATTATATTAATTATGAAAAATATGATATATTATTATATATATAGTTTAATAAATTATAATATAGAATATATAATATACTTAATTTAAATAGTTAGTGTATGTATATAGTAGTTCTGCATGTTACGAAATAAAGTATATGTATATTGGTGATTAATATTTAATAAATATATATAATTCAGGTATATATAGGCATATACCTGATAATATTTATACAATAAATTGAATGTATTGTCATAACATTTCTTTGTCTTTATCATTTTCTTGATAAGTAAATACTTTATAAAATGACAATCCTAAATAAAGATAAAAAAATGAATTAAATGAAATTATAATCTAAGTATATATATATATATATATAAATATAAATAAATTGAGTTATTGTACTAACTAGTTCAGCTATATGTCTATCAAAGTTGGGATAGTGGTATATGCTGTCGGGAATTCGTTCAAAGTATTTATGTGCTACAACCTGTCCATTCATGTTCATCAGGAAACAACTGAATATGGGCGTGGCTTAATGTGATGGAATATGGATTTAATCAAGCGTGACTTTATATAACAAAAGGATTGTACGATATCGTACTGCCGTAGAATACCTACGGGTAAACGGTTATTATAAACTTAAATAATTACGTTTAGTTATTGTTACGGACGTAATGGATATTTGATAAACTATAACTATTATATCTCGAT
Source organism: Osedax fenrisi (assembly GCA_964019155.1). Lineage (NCBI taxonomy): Eukaryota > Metazoa > Annelida > Polychaeta > Sabellida > Siboglinidae > Osedax > Osedax fenrisi. The sequence continues at coordinate 62,117,847 of OZ025243.1, forward strand.
AATATTATATTCAAATGTATTATATAATAAATGTATATAATATTAAGAATTTAAATATGGCAAAGCTTGAAGAATTAAAGAATAACATTAACATTTTATAGTTGATTACTCTAGTTTTTGTATCATTAGGAAATATACATAAAGGTAATATATATATACTCTGTGATCTGACTATTTATAGGATATATATATATATATATATATATATATTCATATACTATAAGGAAATATAATTCATGTATACATGAATCATTATATGTGTCTCATATATACATATATGTTGTTTATTTTCATTAATAAATCAGAGGTCAAGTGTTTGGGATTTACTTAATGATAAATATAAAATATATTTAAGTTTACAAAGTTTTAAGAATAAACATAACATTTAATTAATTATTATCATTGGTATTATATTTGATAACTTTTAATGTCATCCATACAACATTTACTATGTATTTCTAATAAACAGGTATATTATTTATATATATATATAGAATAATATAATTCATTTACATGCATATACCTTTGTTATTAATATTATGTAATTTATAATTATATATCTATATTTAAAATAATGTTTATATCCAGTTATTTAAGTATGTATAACATATTTCATAATTATTTAAATTACTTAATATGAATGTTTTATATCTTTAAAGTCTATCAATATTCTATATCAACATTGAGTTATTAATTCACTCATAACTGATTATGATTCTTATTATTCTATATGTTTCTATGTTAAATTATCATTATTATTAATTTTAAATAAAGATCCACCGAAAAATGCAATTAATTGCTTCATAAAATATTTGTTGTAAATAAGTAGGAATAAATAAGAATATTGCTTAATAATTAATAACACTATTATTTAAAACGTGTAGACTATTATCGTATACTGATCAATATCGATGTATACTGATACACTATATATTATATAGTATATAGTATATCTAGAATACTGGTATACAGTATTCGTGACAATTAATAATAAATTATAGTTAATATTATTGTCATGTCTAATACATAAATTGTGATGTATATAAAGTTAATTTGGAAATTGTATTTATATTACGACATGAGTAGTATAATTTCTATTTATATAAAATATTGTTTTTAATTATAATCGTATATATTTTATATATTAAGGGTTACAAATGTACGTTTCCGTAGAATATAATTATGTTGATGATTAAATACCTGTTTTCTTTATCTTCACAGAAATTATTATCGTAAAATATCGTATGATATAATTGATTATATAATATTGAAATGAATTTCACACCGTAGAGTTTTTCCTTCTCATCATCATCCCTGGGTATACCAGTTTTAATAATTAGCATGCTATAATTTATATTGAACCATCAAAAACACAAGTGTACACACATACATATACATTCGTAATGATATAAATACATACATCTACGCCTATTTCTATCAATAACTATTGATATATATATATATATATATATATATATATATGTATCCTTATGTAGCATTGCTAATTATAACATTTTCCTCCACCCACACACTTCTGGTCGTGATGGTGATGCTGGTATATTAGTGCATATGGATTTACAATCTCCATCTATATCTCCCATAGCTATATATTATGGTGAATGTATTTCGTGTGATTTTAGAATCAAATTTAACTCTCTTCGTATAATCTTTATTTACCGTCCACCTAAGGCTGATTTCTCAATCTTTTTTTGATGAATTTCATGATCTTATTAACGATAAATTACACATTAATGCCTCTAAAGTCATGATATATCATATAGGGGGTGATTTTAATTATCATTTTGATTCTTCCTCCCCCACACTCTTCATTTAAACAGCTGACTGATTCCCTGGGTCTTAACCAACAAATACTTAATCCTAGCCATATTAGTGGCAATATCATTGACCTCATTATCACCCCTAACGACACCCCAACTTTCATTTCTTCTTGTTATCGCTCTGACATTCTTACTGATCACTATCTTTTTCACACCTCCATTCTCCTTAAGAGGGCCTCATCCACTAGGTCACTAATGCATTATAGAGATTTAAAAATTCTAAATTATACGGATCTTTGCTCACTGTTTATGGAACACTAATATATCTTTTGACAGCCTCAATTTATGTCTTTCTTCCTCCCTTAATGCATTGTCTTCATATAAAATCTCGTTATTTTACCCTCCATATTTCCTCTCCTTGGTTCACCTCCCACCTAGCTACGGTAAAACGCTCTCTCAGGAAACTTGAACGTAAGATTCACATGTCTCCCTTTCACAAATCTAAATTTCTGATAGCGAGGAAAGCCTATATACTTGAATTAAAACTCCATAAAACGTCTTACTATGAATCGAAACTTAATGCTTGTGGAAATTACACTCGGAAATTTATTAAAATGGCAAATAGCATCCTGGGTACTAACATTAAATCTAAGTCGACCTCACTGCCTGATGCTGTTCTGTGTTCTTCTTTTGTCTCCTCCTTGTCTACTAAGCTATCCCGTATATTTGACAACATCAGCTCTACATTGGCTCAATCACCGATGACCCTTTATGCTCCTATAACCATTAACCCTATATCTTGTGAACTCTATTGTTTTACTCTTCCTTCAATTACTGAAATCCGTAACTTGATTCTCACTGCTAATTCCATTTCCCCAATTGACCCATTACCACTGGTCGTTTTCAAGAACATTGTCCCTATAACTGAAAATGCGATACTTTACTTGATCTCTCAATCACTTGGCGATGGAATCATGATCAGATACCTAATATATGCCATCATTAAGCCCATACTTAAAAAAGCGTCTCTTGATCCAGATGTATTGACCAATTACCGACCAATATCACAATTTCCAATAATAAGTAATACAATGGAACGTGGGGTTAGTCGACATCTCATCAATTACCTAGAAAATAAAATCTGCTTGATTACTTTTAAAGTTCTTATAGAAAATCTTTCTCTACTGAGACTGCCCTCACCCATGTCACTGACCTAATTCATAACTCGCTTGACTCGTCTTATTGCGTACAACTACTCCTGATTGACCTATCTAGTGCCTTTGTCATGCTCAACCATTCGATTCTTAACATCTCGAAGGTACCTGTCACTTTTACTACTATGTTAATTGATGGTATAGTAATTAAGCCTTCTGAATCTGTGCGCAATCTTGGTGTTTTAATTGATGATACTCTATCATATGGTGCTCATATCAATGCAATATCTAAATCAGCTAATCTCATTTGAGAAAAATTCGCCACATTAAAAACTATTGTTCGCCCAACATCACTAAGCGCCTTCTCAACGCCCTAGTACTCTCTCGAATAGACTATTGTTGTTCTCTATTCTACGGAATTAAGAACTGTGAAGTTATAAAAGTTGACCGAATTATTCGCTCATCTGTAAGATTGATTCACAGGCTTAAGCGATCTGATCATGCTTTAACTTTTACCCACGAAAAAGTGACAATTTAGGCTTCTCTGCTTACCAAAAAAAACACTATTCATAGGCAGACCCGAATATTTACGTGGATTGCTCACTCGTCGCAATATCCTCCCACATCTGCGCTCGTCTGATGCCACACTACTTGATTTACTGTTAATAACGTGATGCGTTCTCGCTCCTTTTTAAGCATGGCTCCTACTGCATGAAATTTGTTGCATTACCGCCTACGTAAATTGAAGTCGACTCATGTCTTTTCTAATAGTCTCAAAGACTTTTAAATTTAAAATTAAAGTAACCCTTTCATTGATGTTGATCTTGTTAAATCTCTATTCTTATATCTTATATTTCTACATTATTTACTTTTATTGTTCCGTTTTGTTTGTTCGTTCCCAACACCAGTGAGGGTAATCGCTTTTTAACATATTTGGTTTATAAATAAACCATCCTATTATATATATACATATATATATATATATATATATATATATATATATATATATATATATATATATATATATATATATATATATATATATATATGTATAATACATATAATCATGACCAGCCTCTAAACTTATTTTTTATAAAATTAGACTATATATATACATACTTATGACGATATATCTATAGATAATATCGTCTATTGAACCAAATATATTTATAACATTGATAATATCACTACATTCGAATATAGAATTCCAACATATACGACCTACAGTTCATTCTAACAGCGGGCGGTATTTTATCTTTTAATATGAAACTACATTATACATCAAGAGCTTTGTTATTTACTTTTATTATAAATTTCACTTTTTCATTTTATCGATACATATTATTAGATTATTATTACAAAACTAATGATGTAATAATTATGATACACTAACATGTATTGTATTTATTTAATAAACTGTATTATATCATATAGGGTATGCGATATACCTATCATGCTAAATATAAATATGGCTGGTATTCTTGGATTGGTAATGTCAGGTGGTCTGAGATTTAACTCACCTCAAACTGTACTGTCCTATATGGAGGCGTATATCGTATGATAACATATATTCAGCCATTTAAAATAGTGTATCAAAATGATCGAGGCTTAAGTATTTCATCAATTCACTAATATAATAGATATTAACAGATATTCTAATAAATTTTAATATAATAGATATTATATTCTATACATTATATATATATATATATATATATATAATATCTAATATAATATTCGATAGTGTTATATTAGATGACATAACACGATAATTAAATAATATCCAGTATTCAATATTATATTTATATTCACACTAATAATAATTTTCTCATGTGATTTTTACTAAATACATTTCGGATACATTTGAAACACTACACCAAGAACACATCTACAAATTACAATGGGACAGTACAACCTACTTCAAACATAATATGCATGATCTGGGACTCTACTAGAAAAATTTAATCATTAACAATTCAAATAACACATAGTATATTTCTAACAAATATGTTTGTTTAATTATAGTTTTTATTATTAGTTGAAGATTATATTTATAATTAAATATATCATTTATGTATACCTAATATATACCTTATGTTATCGGTAACTCCAATGCATATATATATATACTTTAGAAGATTATAATATATAGTTATTAGAATTAATATTCTATATACATATATTTCTAGACATCTATAGATTTTATAACCAATATAAATTGAATAGTGTTATAATACTAGTTTCAGAAGTTCAATTTAAAACTAATATTACTGAATAATTTAAGTATTCTTATTATTTGATTACATACTATACACTGTATACAGTCGAGATGTAATGAGAGACCACGAGACATAACGATAACTAACGATAACTAACGAGATATAACGATAAGTAACGGTAACTAACGTGAAATGAATGGACTTAGCCAGAGTGACCACGTAATGTTTTAGCGAGGTGTCGATTTCGGGAGCAGACACGAGGGTAATGCCGGGGTTAAGTATTGCCTCGATGTAACTGTGTGTCACGTGGTATATAGGGGTGTCACGTGGTATATAGGGGTGTCACGTGGTATAGGTGTTAATGTCACATGATATCGTAATGAAGCTCACGCATGCATATTAACAGATAACTATAGTTATTTTATAAAGCGTAAATGTCATATATATATATATATATATATATATATATATAGGTATATTGTATACACATGTTCTCCTATTGTAATATTTAAATACGCTACACTATTAAAAATTAGGGTACATCGAATTCAATTTATAGGGTAGAGATCGTTAAAATATCACAACAATTTACCATGTACCCTAAATAGAGTACACGACTTTTAAATTCAATAGGGTACAATATATATATTTTTAGGGTATATTTATGTTAAATATTAGGGTACAGCTAGTGCCTTTTTTAGGGTGTAAGTAGTGTCCCTATAGCCGTACCCTAATTAGGGTACAATTTGAATAAATACGATCAGTACCCTACAAATTATCAAATTGTACCCTAAAGAATTTTAGCTGGCTGTACCCTAAGTATATGATACCGTGTACCCTAATGCAATTGTATGATATGTACCATAATTGAATTACATGATATGTAAATATAATAATCACGTACCCTAATATTTAACATAGCTGTATCCTAATAAATATATAGAGTGTATACAGGGTATACCCTAGTGCATTTAACAGTCATGCACTAGGGTACACTCTATATATTTATTAGGTAGTTCACTAGCTAGTGAGTTTAAAAGTCGTGTACCCTATTTAGGGTACATGGTAAATTGTTGTGATATTTTAACGATTTGTACCCTATACATTTAATTCGCTGCACTCTAATTGTTAACAGTGTGGTAAACGAAGAAGATCGATGCTTATTTAGGGTAATTAATACTTGTTAACTGTTTCACTTTCCAACGAAAAATATATACAAAATTATTAATATAAATTTAATTATTTAATTTTCTATTATAATAATAAATTTATAAAATCAAAGATATTAAATTTATATCCTGAGTAGCAAACAGTAATTGAAAATAATGAGGATAGATAGTGTATCAACTTTGAGGATATGGGTTCACCAGGTACAAAGCCGTAGGGATACCGTTATTTACCAATAATAAGAACACTATCAATACTTACCTCTCACTACAAGTATAGCCCTTCACCCGATAGGTATACCTAGGAATACCCCATCCACACTAACACAACATATTAACCACTCTATCATAAAAAGAAAACACAATATAAAATAGATTTAACGTTAATATAAATGTATATTCAATAGATGAATTTTTATTATGGTAATATTTTATTATAAATAATATTCAAATAGATAGAATAAATTAAAAAAAAACTCCAAATAATGTCATTAATCGTGTACTAAATAAAATGTAATAACTAAAATAACTAAAATTAAATAATTAAAAATAATAAATAAATAATTTGAAAAAAAGTAAGTAAATATTATATATATATATATATTCAATAATCATAAATTTACCATTTTATAAAAATAAAGACTACATTTACAACATCATATATTAAATAAACACCGACTCTCTGTCAGTCATATCCCTACTTTTGCATACTACTAACAAAGGTTGGGAGTTGCAGGTATAGTGGTTGTTGATTGGTTGAGCGGGTGTGATGATGGCTACTCCGTGTGTCGTACAGATCCAAGAAGATATAATCTTGTGGTTTATATTCTGAGAATAATGTTCATCGAAATGTTATATTTAATCATATAACGATGTACTATGCATACGTATACGTATATAGTTACATTTTCTATAATGGATTAATATACATTTAATTAAATATTAATATTATAATTATATATTTAATAAATATTAATTATATATATTTCATACGAGTAAATGTATACATTTAATTATAATTTCGTGAACATGTTACAGTAGGTGTAAGTTTGATAGGATATTAAAAATATAAAATTATGAATTATATACAATATATTGTTCTTATATGCATATGTTAATTTATATAATATATAATATACATATTTATTACGAGTTTATGTTTCGGTTGTTAGGCTCCCTTCGAATCTAATAATATGATTTAATACGCCATTGATAGGTATTTATTGCAAATTGGATGGTTAGTTATAAATCGCTCTTAACTCCTAATTAACCCATAACTACAATTTCAATATAAGTGATAATATTATTTGTTTATTAGAACAAGTAGTACTTATATATGTCAATACCACACAGTGTATGCGTGTATATATTTTATTTAATTATTATGTTATTTATAAGGTTTAATGTGAACATTATTGATTTAAAAAAAATATAATTTTATATAATATTGTATTCATAAATTATATATATATATATATATATATATATATATATACATTTCCTAACAAAAAAAGGTGGGTAGTATATCCTTAGTGTTTATATATAATTCTGAACATGTGGAATTTACAAAAATTGACAATATAGAATACCGTGGGCTTTCATAGCTGGATTTTATCAAGATCAAAGTAAATTTGATTTAGTCATCATTAATTTCCTTTACTTATCCCTCAACCTAAGTCTCAATATAACTTCTTCCCTGCCTTTTATACCCTCACATATAACTTTTACTTTCACCTCCCTTTCTATATCCATAGCATAACCCCTCATCACCCTTATCACCTTATCATCCTTCCCTAATCACCATCAGCCTCTTTACCTCGATAGATATACATACATCACCTATTTATTAGCCATACCTTTTTACCATACCTTTCTCGATTTCCTTCCTAGATCCCTGCCTTTTTATCATTTAATATCCTCACTATATCCCTATTCCTACAAACTTGTCCATGTATTACTCTATGTTAGAATATAGCGTCACGATTAATACCTGTTAGTGAAGCAGCTGCTGCTACACGAACATAATCCGCCTAATGTCCTTGTTTAGTTACACACATGGCATGTGTAAACCATCAGTTTTGTTTCATTTATTATTTATTATTAGTTTATTGTTTCGTGTCATTTTTTGTACATTTAACACTCAATGAACTATATATCTAACTATATATATCTATCTAAAAACTGGGTATATTTCTGTAGTAGGTGTACTGTATGTGTTCACTGTTCTATTAATAGATACGATGTAATACATATTTAACATCAATAATAATCAATAATTAATTTAGCGTTATATTAATACTTTATATTGTATAATCATTACTTTATTTTTTATAATAAAACCATATGGTTTTTTTATATATATATATATATATATATATATATATGTGTGTATGTATAAGTGTGTGTATGTATGTGTATTTATGTGTGTTTGTATATTATAATAACTTGTTTATTGATAGTATTCTCATTTGATCTCATAAATACTTTAATATTTGTTAACATATCAGCCTTAAAGTGTACATGATTACTATATATGTTATAAATATTATAGTTATTTACTACCTCATGAACTCATTAAGGAGTTAATTAAGCTATTGGTAAATAAATATATATAATTAAATATATATATATATATATATATATATATATATCAGATTTAATACATTATATACACACCATTCATCTATTATTATATCATGCTAGGTTACAATATATGTATGTGATTAATCCAGGCACACAAACATTATAATAATTAAAAATATATTATAATTTATTTATATTAATATTATTATCATATTAGATCCATACATGGTTTTAAGTGAAAACTTCATCTAAGTTCCTGGATGGGTTGAAAGGACTCCACCAAATAAAAATAACAATAACAATAACAATATTACTATATTTTATGGATCTTATTATTGTCAGTGTTCCAATTAAAAAAATTCGAAATATTGAAAATTCTGAAATATTTTAAATTCATATAATCTTATAGTTATTTTTAGTACACATATATCTTTAATGTCAATACAATGCAAGTGTTAATGTATTCAGGGTCGAATCCTGTATTATTTAGAGTGGCACTATTTTTAAATCTATAATAATCCATTGCAATATTAAAATGTATATAGGGGAAAGTCCCCGATTACCGTCCCCCTCCTAATACCGACCCCCTCTCGTATCTCAGTAACTATAAGAGATATCAAAAAATAATATATACACGAACTGTTAGTAATTTAATGATACATATGAATAAGTATTTTGTTTTAACACATATTTAATCCTACGATTGTTATTTGATAAAATGTAATATTCTGTTTTTACTTTTTAAATATTTGAATAATAACTTTTTTTAAATCATTGTAAATACTTTATTAATTAAAAGAAAACTTAATACTGCACATAATATTGTAGATCAATACAATGTTTATTATTATTATAAAAATAATTCAATTTGAATAACTATTAACCAAAATATCTTAATTATAGCAACCCATATGATTTTCCTAATACCGACCCCCTAAATTACCCTAATACCGACCCCCATGTGATTTATATATCCATATAATATACAATCAAAATATATCAGTATTTTACTTTAAAATATGTAATAAGTTGTTTGTTTATCATTGATATAGATTAAGGATTCATGATTCCATTATATTATATACATACTGATTAATAACTAAATATTAAATAATAATATATACTATTTTAATATAATTACTATAAAGTTTAAATTTAAATTTAATATTACTATTAAAACATAAATAAAATAAAAAATAAGTGCTTGCATGTTATAATTAATTATATTTATCAATATCTACTATGTTGATTGGATATTATAATACTAAAAGTATGTATACCACGATTATTTTAGGGGGTCGGTAATAGGGGAAGGGGGTCGGTATTAGGAACAGGTATCCGATTACCGACCCCCCTGTTTATTCTTGTAAATATAATTACATCAACAATTTAAAATAGCCACATTATTCATTACCATAAATTACCCTATTTACAAAATTTCAATTATATATATTTAATATTGAATACGTTATTACAAATAATCATTTAGGGGTCGGTAATCGGGGACTTTCCCCTATATATATATATATATATATATATATATATATATATATATACTATTTTGGTTATTGTAGTATATCACATACATTCAGTCTTCTTGGATTTCTCAATACGACATTATTGATAATGATTGTTTTATAGATATTATATAATAGTACAATATAAAAACATATTATAGTTTGTTGTCCTATTATATTAAGGGGCTCATTATCCCCATTGAACCTAATGTCCTCATTTCCCCTGAAACCGGCATGTTAATAATATATAATACCATTGACTTCTTAATATTTGGTTAGAAATTTGATAAATATTTTATTCTATTTAATTTATAATTAACTAACATTTAACAACTCAATATTTGACCTTATGAACCGAGATGTTATTGGCTTTGATCTTATCTTTGTAAAACATTCAGAACTGTTGCATCCGCTATTACTTATAATCGCATCGCTGAAATGTATTAAATAATTATCTGTAAATAATAATTATTAGCAATATTACGAGAAATCTTAATATAATATAAATATATTTTAATTTTAACATGTAACAATAAATAAAATTATAATATACTCATTCAAGTTAAAATTATAATACAGTTGACAATTATTAATAATACTTGTTATTTATAACATATATATATATATATCAATTATAATATTTTTAATTACTGTAATTAATAAAGTTTTATAACATATTAATATTAATAATAAAAATAATAAAAATATTTAATTAACATGAAAAAAGATTGATAAAATAAATAATTATAATTATATAGCTTGAGTTGCTATAAATCAGTTTATACTTTCTATTTTTTTGAAAAAATGTATACATATACATATTTATAAAATAATATTATAATATATATATATATATATATATATAACCTGGAGAAAAGAGTCTCTCGTTGAATACACATATATCAATAAGGTATCCGATAGTATTAATTTCTCTGTGTTTGAAAGTATCAGAAGCTAAGTAAATATAAAGATCTGCATTGAATATGATGTTTTGCAATGAAGATAATTCACTGCTATTCTTAAGTCGGATTGTTTGCGTGTACGAGCTTGAATTCGCACAGAATAATTGTAATCCTAAAAAATCCAACTGAAATATTTTGTACGAAATATTATATATAATAATAAAAAAATGATACATATTATATATTTATATTAAATTTGTTAAATTGAATTATAAATATGTATTAATAACATTCATAAACATTGGTATTTTAACATTATAAATATAGGTACATAAGTTTATTTAAAAATACAATAACAAATATTATAGGAAAAATACTGGTTTGATATACATATGTATAATACATGTCTGGAGTCTATGTCTCAGTAGGACAACAAAAGCTAGTAAGCCAGAGGTCCCGAGTTCGACTCCAGGCAGTTAATGTTTTTCTCTTGTGTTTATAAAGAACTTAATAAACAATAAATTAAAACACAAGAAAACAAATGTTACTATTTGTATTATATTGTACGGGCCCCTCACAGTTATTTATAACATATATAAGTCTATGAATTCTTGAGGGGTCCATTTGAATCCGCTTTGTATTGTATTCATATATATTTGAGATTTCAATGAATAAATATTATTATAATATAATATATTTAAATATTATTAATTACAAAATGTATATTATTTGTTATGTATTTATTTTTTTATTTAGTTTATATTATTTTTTAATTTATTGTTAACGGAAGCCATTACAATTTATATTGAGACATTTTCTGGTCGTGTATTGATGAAGATAATAAAAATGAAGAATGAAAGAGAAAATAAAGAAATAACAAAAATGTACTTCACTCAATACATAACTATTCTATAGAATGAGTCATACTAAATGACTATAGCATATAATCATAATAATTCTATTTGATATTATGTATACAGCTAGACCTTATAACATATGCCTATATATGCCTATATATACGCCTTATGGAATATCTCATAGTAATCTACTTTTTGTGAAATGATTGTATAGGTTGATTACCAGTAAACTATATGTATTACATGAGTGTAAGCGGTAGGATCTTTAACTACATATTTTATTAACGAACTATTATATTTAATTAATTAATATTTAAGTAATAGTGAACATAACACCACTGCGGTTATACTATGTCATTTACTTTTAAGTAGATCGAACTTCTGATTTATATTTATTTTTAATAAAATATCTAAAATATATTTATTATCAATAACCCTAGGGTTACGCTTAATCAATCATTATATATTAATATATATATATATATATATATATATATATATATAATTCACTATAGAGATTAATTCGAGGTTATTATACAATACATGTTAAATACCTTGACATAACATAATGTTTATATTTATACATTTATATAATGAATAATATAGTGATATTTTATCAGTGTAAATAGCTACCCTAATAGCAACATAGTAATTATATAAATATATTAATAATTGATCGAATCAAATAAATAGGTAGCGACATATTAAAATCAATAAATACAAAACATAATATTTCCTAGAACGAACCACAAGTTGCGATACATTTAAAAAAGATTATTAGCTAAATATAGCTGGATGTTATTATCGAAAATTTACCGTTTGATAAATATGATTTTAACCAAATTTAAAGAATATTTTAAAACAGATTCATGTATATTTAAAACAATTATCAATCAATAATATATATCGTATCATAAATAATGAAAATTGATAATATAATTCGAATTCGAATTATTATATATATATATATATATATATATATATATATATGTGTATGTGTATACGTACCTGAACGTAAGTATATCTACGGAGAGTGGCGATACGACTTCCGGTATTGGACAGCGTATAGGTCAAAGGTACCGGCCATACAGACTCCAGTTCAACGACATCGTCCCTATTGTGTACGCCTCTATCGTCAGTTATCCTCCCGAGGTTCTTGTAGTACTTCTCGTATAGCGAATTCTCTAATAACGACATCGGTAGATACGGATCACCTGCGCATGAGTGGTATACTCGTGTTTAAAGGGAGAATTGGAGACTGTTAACTACATACGTGGGGCATACGAAGTAGAGAACGGGCTATGTAGGTACAGTTTATTGTGTACATATTATATATTTATATAACTATAATTATATGTATAACTATAGTTATATTCTATATACTTGATAACATATTATATATATAGGGGCGTCGGAACGATATTTTGTATGGGGGCTATTTATTTATATTTTATATTACATATCCTATTATGTATTACTGATATAATTACTAATTATATCTTATTAATATCGTATACCTTTTTAGTCTATGTTAACCCTTTAATATGCAATTAATAATATTACATTTTTATAACAATACTTAAGTAGGAATATATTAGAAAATAAATAATAAACATTAAATAATTTATTATTATATAAATATAGATTTATTTATAAATATATCCATCTCAATGTGTGAATTATTTTTTGATTGATATTTGCCAATACTAATGCATTTAATTTACTATCTAGCATATCAGAACGTAACAGCGTCTTTATTATTCGTAGCTTACTAAATCCACCCTAACATGACACAGAACTTGAGGGGCAAACCAATAAAAGTGTGATCAAATATATTATGCCGGAATATATTTTTTGAATTTTAGGAGATTTTTCCATCATGTATATGTTTATCCTCGTCAGATGGTATTGAACTTATTGATTGATTTGAACATATTGAAATTCGATATTTAAATCGTTAATTCTTCATACATTTTTTATTAATGTTTAGTGTAGAAAATTAATATGATTAATAAGATTAATCTAAAAAAAAAACCTTTTTTTTCATGAATTATATTATTTGTAATAATGATTCCTTAATTTATAAGAATGTATAAATGAAATTTCCTTAGTATAAAAATTGATTTTAATTTTCATCATTATGGAATCAAACAACTCAGTATATTTTATTCTTTAAATATTAATGATAAAGTATATTAACATATTAATTGATCATATCTAATCAGATTCTTATATTAACATAACATTAACAATGTTATATTATGTTATCTAGATAAGATGTATGTCTTTTGAATTTTAATTACTATTCATCTCATAAATATTTATAATAATTTATATTACATGTCTTATTATTATACTCTGAATTAGATATAATTAGAAAATTAAATTAGATATATTTAAATTAAAAATAAATTATTATAATATTTTATAATAAACATTTATTATAAGCTACTTTGTATTTTATATAATATTTTTTATAAAATTAGGATATTAACCTTAAATCAATATAAAAACTTGTATATATAAAATTAAAATATTTTTGTTTCTATATCTTCAATGAATGTGTGCAAATTATGTCTATCATTATTCAATTTAATTAGAATCATCTTTACTATTATTTAATCCTTTATGTTTATTTATTATTTAGTATTATTATGATTATATATAATTATAATCATATATGCTTTCAAGTATATTTTTTATAAATGTTACCTTCAATAGTATTTGTTTGTATCATAAAAGCTTTCACCTTCATATCCAAGCTTTCAAATATCAAACTTGAAATATTCATATAACAAATATTTGACTTATTCATATTTTTTAATAATACATTTTCAATATATTTGTGGTCATTGGTAATATAATCTAATTTTTATATTATTCCAGTGCATCGATTATACCACTATATTGATCTAATGTTGTTTTAATACATGATTTTCGCAGTCCATTTTATTGGGCATAATGGTTTCAATGTCTTTGCTTTGTTATTATTAGTATTATATACAATCCGGAAGTTGATCGTTTGTTCATATAATAATCCCAAATCATGAGCCACTCTCAATGCTCTTCTTATATTTATATTAATATCTAATGATTATGCTAATAAGTTTGTGCGATGATTTCCACATTGTGTATACAAAGTTAATGGATGTCTATTCATTATTATAGTCTTTACACTATTATATTGACCAGACATATTAGCTGCACCGTCATATGACTGTCCTCTTAATTTAGAAATAGGCAAGTTAAGATGTTAAAGTTCAGATAATATTAAATTTGCTATATTTAAGTTGTATCCTCAGTCATATTGCATATTTTTTTAATTTCTAGTTGTTATGTCAAATATCGAACCACCAAAATGTCCTGCTCAATTCCGGATATATATTGAATTCCATCACATTGAATTGAGAAAGTCCCATTAATATCTTTCAATCAAATATTTAATAATTCAGATTTATATAGTTGAATAATTTCATTCTTAATATCACCAGATAACAAGTATCTCTCTGAGATTCTCTTATGAATATTATCATATTTCATGGATGGGAGGGGGGGCAAACAATAATTAGCCCCCCATATGTTTGGTAACATTCTTTAGAAAAAATGTGTATATACTACATTAAAGACAATATACTACATTTAATATATATAAAATGTATTAATACATATTTCATGGGGGGGGGGCAAAACATACTTAGCCCCCCCCCCATATTTTTGAATGGGGGGGGGGGGGGGGGTCCGATACCCCCCGCCCCCCTTCCGACGCCCCTATATATATATATATATATATATATATATATATATATATATATATATATATATTGAATATTCTCTAGTATGGTATGTTATACTAAGATGCACTTTTTATTTTAATTTATTGACCATTTTGTAAAAATTAAAAAATTGAATACCATTTCGTGTTTAATTTTACATTATTTTATTTTACTAGTATTAATAATATTATTTTACTGAACTTTTGTATTTTATATTTGAATTTACTTCCTTGTTTTCGTTCTTTTTACTTATTGACGTTTATGTAAAAATTAAAAAAAAATTAAATAATTGGTATTTTTTGTTAACATTTTTTATTTTTCTCTATTTTTTTCCTTCCTGACTAATAATATTATTTGAATTTATTGTTAAGGGCAACAATAGGGGATTTTTGAAATATATAATTTTTAAAAATTATATTATATAAAAATCATAAAATTTGATTAATATCCTTTAAAATTATATATAATAGCACAAAAATAAATATAAGTGCCTAAAATATGCAATAATAAGCGATGAGCGATACAAATAATGATAACAAATGTGTATTAATGTATGTATTAATAGTGTAGGTCCCATTCCCTTAGTCTTCTACTTAACAAACATTTTTAAATTGAGACTATATATATATATATATATAACTCTAAATGTATAGTACAAGATACAAAAAAAAAGTTAGTTATTCTCTTATGTATTTCTAAAGTTATTGTAAATTGTATACTTAATTAAAATAAAATTTAAATTTAAAAAAAAATTAATTTTTAAAACACTCCATTTAAACTCCATAACTTTATAACTACTTGATTAAACTATATGAATATTTCAGAATTTATTTAAATTAGTATACTCTTCAGATAGTTATAAATCTAAAAATAATATCTGATTACAAATAATATATTATAACATTTATGGAAATTTCTGGAATATTTATTATTTTACAAATTTGTGATATGTAGATCCCATTCTCTTGGTATTATACTTAATAAATACATTTAAATTTATACTATATATATATATATATATATATATATATATATCTATTAAAATATATATCTGGAAACCAAAATCTGATAATAATAATAATAATATATATATATGTGTGTGATACTACCAAAGAGGTTTGCTATTACTGTGTGATAGTTTAATTTGAGTCACAACCCGGGCATTACACGGCATCCGAAGACTAACGTGATCTCATCGCGGGCACTAAACAGCCGCAGCTCCGTGACCTCTAACCTGTCCGACTAAACACGTGATAGCGATACTTCTGTCGGGGGTGGTACAACATCGAGTCCGTGTCGTCCAGCAAGAACACGTAGTCGAACTGCGTAGCGGAAGTGGTCAGATGAGGTATGGCCATTACGTTGTTCAGGCGGCGATACAAGTCCTTTAACGATAGGTCAATGGACACGACCTTGTCGATGACCCCGCCCACCCGGATGGGCATAGTGACCGCTATCAGTAATTCTGCGGGGTCGTGGTTTTGAATGAATGCATAATATAGGTTTTACTTATTTACTATACATACATAATTAATGCATATGCAGTATGTATATAATAAAATATAGTTATATAATAAGTAAAAACGGAACCATTGCATAGCAAGATGCCTACGAAAAAGGTTTCCAAAAAAAATGTAAGAACAAAAGAAAAAACACAAAATAAATATGATATTAAAATATCTATAATAATATATATCAACTATAACAACATTTAGTTACATAGTAAACCAAATAGGTCTATTCTTATGTGCGGTAACAAATCTACTCGTAAAATACACCCGTGACATGCCCTAACATGACCTAACAATGTTTATGGGTTCTTATTTTACGAATATATGTATAATTACTAATTTTATATAAATTAATATAATTTAATGTAAGCAACGTTTCAGTAAATATAATACAATACAAATTGTAATTTTAATTTCTATTAACAATTGAATTTTATTATCAAAGTTTGATCTAAAACTTTAGAATTAAAAATTAATATCTATAATTCAATCATTATTTGAAATGTTATTGTTTATCTATTATGTAATATTTACGATTATTTTAATTATTGTAATTCAATATAAAGTTACTACATATATTACAATACAATAACAATTCAGTATTATTGAGGTTATAGTCAAATATATTATTCATATCGTTAGTTCGATTTATATTCTGAATAATGTATATATTATTGATATTATTTATTATCCGATATATCTACTATTCTAAAATTAAACCAATTCATTTTAAATTTAAATTTGTATTCATAACTGATTTCTCAATGGCTTCATTAGATAAAGTTTTAATATTCGAAATTTGAAATATGCTGTATACCACATATATACGTATATGTATGAGTTTAGTATATTTTAGATTAAATTCAATATATTGCATTATAGAGTTATTTTAATTGGTCTAGGCGTATTATTATTTTCAATATATTTACCTACTCTATAATATGTATATTTATTATTTTTGATTATATATTTATTGATTGCAGTACTATCTAATATTAATATTATTAATGTCTAATTTATTACGACTCAAAATATTTTTGTCATTGATATTTTTTATATTATAAAATATCGTGATTTATTATAATCATTTATATTATTGTTATTTTGTAGAGTATACTATATTAAAATATACTATAGTTTACTATATTAATATATATGAAAATATATTTGTTCTACTATAAACTATATACATCATGTATATATGCTATTTAATAAATGTTTCTATAATATTTATTTTTGTTGCTTCAGCAAATGTCATTATATTTTTTATTAATTGTATTATTAATTTTATCTTCTAAAACTTTAATCATATTATTTAATTCTATTAGTTATTTATAATTTGTTGTTTATTTCCAATCATAATTTTCGAATTATCAAAATTATTAATAAATGTATCATCATACTTTGTTATATATAGCATATACGCTTAGGTAAAATTAAATATATATATATATAATATACACATATAAATATCTAGATATAAACATATTTATAATTTTGTAACAGAAAAATTACTCAAGCGTGAATATCAAATGTATTATATTATAAATAAATACCCCTAAATAGCTAATTATACGTATAATAAAAAAATTATATTAAAAATAACAAAGTGATTATATAGATATAATAATATACAAGTAGTATATGTTAATATAAATAATATATGTCTTATCTTTATAGTGATTCTTCTAGATTAACTTAAGTTTAACTTACGTACGTACTTCTACTTTTAAATTATATATATACATAATGTATTACATATATATATTATATTATTTAATATACACACACATATATATATATATATATATATATATATATATATATATATATATATATATAACGAATCTCCATAGTTGTATTTTAATATTTATTATATATATATATATATATATTACATTTATTATAATATATTATAATATATAATAATACACCTATGGAGATTCATTATATATATATATATATATATATATATATATATATATATATTAATGAATAGGATACCTTCAGTGTCTTGATATCTGAATGGTTTTGATAGATATATAAGTTTATCATTAGGAAATGCACGATCCAAATAATTAAGAAAATCATATTGTTGATATTTCCAATGATGAACGTCCACCATTTTATAGTCCACCTTATCCTAGTATATCGGATATTGTGTTAACATGGATTTAATTCCAATAACATTAATGTGTACCATAATGAAATCTTTTATTTAATGTATATAAAAACTATAACACATATTTTAATCTTTTTATATTTAATATATATAAAATAGCAAATTTAGTTATTGGTGTAATAAGGATTGCGTGTATTTATTATGAATAGTATAGTATTTATTAAAGTATGGATAGTGTGAAGTTAAGTTATATATCATAATAATAATAATAATATATATTAGAAGAATTTTTATTTTTATTTCTGTTAAATTACAATGATATTTATATAATATTTTCTTCTATATATGTATATATATATATATATATATATATATATATATATATATATAAATAGTATGCTATTTATGTTATTCATATTAATTATATGTTATTATGCAACCTATTTAGTCTAATAAATAAATTGGAATATTTTTACTTTTAATTCGTTATTTTAGTCATATTATATTTTCTTGATTATAAAGTCGTTATTATCAAATATATATACAACAAATATATATATATATATATATATATATATATATAGTGGTCGGTATATATAAACTGTTAAATTTGTTATATAAGCAAGCATATTTCAATATATACAGTTACCTACGATACGTTGAATTGGTAAATGTGATAGTTACATATACGATATGCACATGTTAATATTGCATATGTGTATTTATACTTATTAGATTACCATGTTAAATATAATAGAGATAATTCATCCATTTTTATAATAATAGTTTGATAATACGAAACTTTTTTATAATTTAAAAATAATTTAATGAAATAATAAATAATTAATGTAATATTCTAAATTAGTCAAATTAATATATAATAGTGGATATTTATAGAATATTTACTATATATATAGTATATTAGTATATACTATATTACTATATACTAATATATAAATTGGTAAATACAAGAGTAAATGATACTACAATATTTAATATATGTTAAATGTAGATGAAAATAATTAGTATTTTTTAATAAATTACCTAGTGTATTTAGATTACTATTATTTTAATAATTTAAGTATGGTTATATAATGCATAAAAAACACACACATATATATATATATATGTATAATGAGGACACATTAGGTACACAAAACTAACGGTACAATGGAGATAGTATAGCATCTTGTTATTAACTTTCGTCTCGTGTTGATCAGCTAAATTAATGTTTATACAATTATATAACGTATATATATTATATATATATAATATAATATTATTATGCTATTATAATATGTTAAGTTATTATATTATAAACTTACATACTATTATATTAATTATAAGAATATATATATATATATATATATATATATATATATATGATATAATATTCACCTATATTGATAACGAATTTGTTTGTAATGTTAACATTATTCATGTATTCTACTAACTCACTGAACGCTGTGTCTTTCTGTAAGTTTCAATGTGATTAGAGATATATTTATATGTAGTGAATTATAGTGATATATAGATCTATAGATATATATATATATATGTATATTGATGTATATATATATATATGCGTATGCATATACGTAAGCACATGTGCTGTATCAATTATAACCTATCACCTATTTTATATCCTTAATAATAGGTATACAATTGTAATCTACATATAGTATAATATTATGCTTTTAATTAATAAACCTGAAATACATTAAAAAAGTTTAATATAAATAATATTTATGAATTTTTTAAATTATTATATAATGTGTATGAGTCGTATCTAAAAATATGTAACAATTATTATAGTTTATTAATATACTTAAATGATATTCTAATATATATAGTATTATAATATTTATATGTATACATTATTTAAAGAAGATAGATTACAGTTTCATTATTATAAATAGTATCTTACAGTATGTGTAACGAAAAATAGATAATATGTCGTACATAATATTAATTAATTTCGTCGTAAACGTGACAAATAAAAATGGAACATAAGATTTATATATATTTAACAATAGGCATATAGGGGAGAGTTTTCGAATACAGACACTCTAACAATAAATCACCATAACTTTATTATTTTTCAATTAAATATTTCCTAAATAATATTATTATTCCTAATAAATATAATTTTATTTATAAGTATTAAGTAGGTATATACATATAATAGCTATTTTGAAATTTAATTTAGTTTGTTTAACTCTGAGATAACATGGGTGTCTATATTACATGCCCTATCTCGAATACCGACACCTTTGCACATAATATCGACACCATAAATATATCTATATTTAGATATAACATATATTATTTAATATCCAATATACAATATCCAATCAGATTTAAATGGGCGTTACTTTTAGTTAACACACGCAATTCATACGTTAATTTATTAAAATTAATTTTCGAAAATATTATATATATTAAGTTTGATATAACTTAATTAGAATCCGAATATTGTACGTACTTAGGAGTTTTATATAGTTTCTGAAATACCATTACATTGCAAGTAGAAGTAATATAGTATACGAGTATACTAATATAACATAGATACGTACATTATTTGAGTAATTATTAGAGTATACTTATAAGTAACCTAATTGTTTTTCTAAAATAAATAAATTAATTTTGATCATATATTCAAAATATTATTGACGTAAATAGTACACTTATATAATAAGATAACACCATTATAGGTAAACTGTTGTATTACAAATTATAATAGAAATTAAAAATGAATATCAGTATTTATATTTATATTCTAATTTTATTTATAATTAAATCATAACTATTTACATTATTATTAAATATAAATATAAAATATAAAAAGTCAATTGGCTGAGTCGGCTAGCGAGGTTTATTACTATTTTGGCTGAAGGTTGCAGTATGAGTCCCAGTCATGGCACATTTTGTATTCGTATTTTTAAAATATATAATTATATTGTTTAATATATATATATATATATTTATATATATTTATTATATATATATATAATATTTTATATATATATATATTATTATTGATATTTGTATTTGTATTGTTATTTTATTTGGTGGAGTCCATCATCCCATCCAGGAACTTAGATGAAGTTTTCACTTATAACCATGTATTTCTCTAATGTCCCACGGAAGCTAGTGATTCAAATGAAACCGACTTATGTGGTTTAAAAACATCCGAAACCTTTGTTATGTTTGTTTCGAAACAAATGAAACCGGATAGAGTTGGTTTCGTAATATAAAATATGGTCGTTATAAAATAAATATTACAATAAAATGATATACAGATAATAGGTAACAGTACGATATGATGGAACATGACTAGTGATTTAAATTTTGCCCACTTTTCATTATCTCGAGACAATCAAATCCTAAAATTCATTATTTCGAGACTATCAAATCCTAAATTTCATTATCTCGAGAATCTCGAGATAATGAAAGTTTATAATACATTTTGTAATTCCCGAAAAATTTACTTTAGCCATTAAAATGATTTTTTGTTATGTAAAATTTGGTCCGAAGCCAAATATATATAGGTATATATATGTGTGTATATTATTAGGTATTTCTATTAATTTAATGAATATTATCATAACGCACGCAAATTATAAATAAATGACGCTAATTGGTTATATAATTAAAAGGTTGTCGATATTACGTGCAAGTATGGTGTCGGTATTATGAAAATGTATGTTGCTTAGGTAAAAGTTAATAACTTTGTAACAAATTATGAAAAATAAAAAATCTTTTCGGCACATTGTAAAATATAATTAAATCTATAATATTTCTTTTAAATATTTAAATACCTACATTTTTAAATGATTGAGAATCTATATTGTATTTCAACAATATCATAAATTTATAGTTGTAACGAAAAAATCAGTTTTTTGTTTATATTTAAAAAAATATAATTATTAAAAAAAAATGCATACTTATATGAATTAGAATTATATTGATTAACATTTCATATATTCATTATTTTTTATTGGAATTATATTTTAGGAGACATCTAGGATGTCGATATTACGTGCATGTCGATATTATAGCACTATCCCCTACTGTCAGAAGTATTTATAAATATATATTAATAATATCGAATTGGCTATAGCAAACTATAGTTTACTACCGATAGCGCATACGTACTATAAAGTATATATATATATATATATATATATATATATATATATATATATATATATATATATATATATATATTATAACCGTGATATTATTTTTACATATATTCTTGCTATTAATTGTTATGGGGTTTTTGTAATTACCGGAAATGATGATTAATATTAATGGTAAATGATAATTCGCATCATTCGAAATGTCAATGTTCTTTAGTACCTTTACCAACTATTATATTATTTAGAAATTTATACACATATAGTTAATTTTTACATTACTATATATACACGCTAATTATAAACATATGCATATGTACATATACGACGTACACATTATACGAGTAACACTGTATACAATATATACAAGATATCGCATAATTCTATAGTATATATATATATATATATATATATAGACTATAGTCATTATAGTATATATACGGCTTCAATAACGCAATCACGTTCTTACACATTATAATATATATTTCATATATATATATATATATATATGTATAGGTTATAGTATAGGTTATAGTATAGGTTATAGTATATTATTGTTTCAAATGAGCATACATATACATCATGTAACATTAGTTAGTAGCTATGTTAGAAAAGAGAAGAAGGCGTGCGGATATCACACGATAACATCATCGATATAAAGGAAGCTTTCTTTATATCGATGGATAACACATACGATATCTGTACGATATTCAATACTCCTATATTATATCATCGTTATACATAATGTTTTCTATCTTAATTGTAATATATAATTATCACTAGTATTGATATTATTACCTTCAAAACTTATCAAATATATTTATCAAATCTATAGATTAATATAATAACTATTCATTCAACATGACTAAACTAAACTAATGAAATCATCTCATAATATGTAATCGAAGTATTTACCCTAACTAAAATGTTGATTACAAATGTAACTTATACAGATGACCTAAACTTAACATGTAAACTATATCTCGTTAACGTGCTTAAGTATAACCAGTAGACATGATCTCCAACTTGTTAATCCATAGAGTAACTTGTCTAATCTTAAACTGAACTCCAAACGGATGCTAACCTGTCTAAAGCCGCATTTGTTATCCGGTTTCAGTTGTTTCAGATTATCTATAAGTTTCCTTTTCTTGTTCGAACACAAATTACTTCTGCATTCAAAAGTCGAAAATAAATCATTGCATTCAGTATCATCAAACTGTACCACCGAGTGAATCTTAATACGAGTGATTATTAATATAAGTGTGTGTACATATATATATATATATATATATATATATATATATATATATATATATATATATGATATGTATCGAAAAATTAACTTTTTGATTTTTTGAATCAGTGACAATTAATTATATTATATACTATCAGTGACAATTAATTATACTATATTATATTATAATATAATATATAATAATATAATGTAGACATTTTTCAGTCTAATGATATATAATGAAGTTTTCATTAAATCAATAAATCATACATTTTTTTAAAAAGAGAAACAATTTGGTGACACGTTCAACAATTATACAATCTTATGATATATTTCCGAATAATTGTTTAATTTCTATGTTTGATATTTTATTTGGAAATTTAAAATTAAAATATAATGTGAATAAATAAAACTTTAAATAGAATTGTTAAAGAATTGTTAATTTAAGATTAATATATATTTCATAGAATTTAATATTGTATCAAAGGTATGTGCTATTAATATGTAATCATAAGAAAGAATATATATATATATATATATATATATATACATATATAATTTCTATATTTATGTCGATATGGTAGATCTTTTTATAACCTTTGATATATAATATCATATATGATACTATAGCATACTATGATATATATATATATATATATATATAACTTCCTGTGTGGCTCAGTTGGATAATGCGTTAGACATACAAGCAGTAGGAAGCAAGTTCAATCCCTGCCCGGACCATTAAAATAGGTATTCAAATAAAAATGTATAAGTGATCTTATATGTGTCTAAATATATGATCGGCTCTCGTTAAAATCATGGATTCCTTAACACGAGAGCGTCTTCTAAGGGATATTATAGCCATATATGGCTATAAGTGAAAACTTTATCTATAGATTTTACTTATAAGTTCCTGGATTAGATTGGAAGGAATACACCGAAATAACAATAAAAATATTCCTTATATATAGCGTACATGCTTATATTAACTTATTTGGTCTTAGAATAGTAGTATTAATATATAAATATTGTATAAATGATGAATTAAAAATCAACTGAAACACTTTTCTAAATATTATATAATAGTTATAACTATAGTTAAAAGATTCCCAAATTCAATCTTTTTAAATATGAATATGGTTAAGAAATTCGATATTTTTCATAAAGTGCATTTATTTTTAAAACGTATTTGTAATGTATATGAAATGTTATGTAGCAAGAAGTTTTATAACGCTGAATAACCTATAGATTTAAATATATTTAAGGATGCGGTTCTATTAATGTTCGATTATGAGTGTTACCTAAACTTTATATTATAAACTTATTATCTTTATAACTAATTTATAAAATTATTAATATATATCTTTATTACATAACTATATTTATAACAAGTAGAAGATTATATCTCAATGATTCTAATACAAAATAAAGTTATTTAGTGAAACTAAATATTTACAAGGAGTCGTATCTGATCTATCTACTACATTTTCTATAATGCCTATAGGGACATATATATATATTTATGTATAGTATTTACAAATGCATACTAATTCATAATATTATATATATTGCATATTAATTATTAATATAAACACTTCTGGTATACTGGTATACGCCGTATATTCGTATTTGTATAATTCAAACTATTCAAATTGATACAGATCGATCAGCTTGTGTTTGATATCTTTTATATTTGAAATGATTTTAAAATAAGGTTCATTATTATATAATTAATATTTTCTTTATATATATAATTTAGAATGTTAGTTAACAATAATTGTGATAAGTATTTATTATCATAATTTCTATAAAAATAAATAAAATAATGTTATTATTATTGTTATTTTATTTTGATGGAGTCCTTTCATACCATCAATGAACTTAGATGAAGTTTTCACTTATAACCATATATGGCTCTAATGTCCCTTCAAAGCCGCTCTCATGTTAAGGAATCCAGGGTTTTAACGAGAGCCGATCATTTATTTATACACATATATATACTTATATCACTTCTAAATAGTATTTTAATACCTATTTTAATGGTCCAGCAGATGATTGAAACCATTGTTCCCGCATCATACTTATTTTGTGTCTGGGGCCAGTTGCTCTGGAATATGTATATGATAGGCTAAAAACAATCCCCACCATGACAATCTAAAGACAATCCTTATTTATAAGGAGTATTGTGTTGCTCTGGGATTTTGTAAACATATCCTAGCTCATCTCAAGCTCAGCAGTATTTCTAATAACATCCTTATTTTATTTTCAAATATTTTCAAATATTAAAAATATAATTAGGTACCTAAGTTAGAAATTACTTAATTATAATTCGATTATTAAAGGATTTATATATGTACATATGAGTTCTATATAGTTTCGGAAATCCTATTTAATTTCAAGTATACTTTCAAGTATAGAATCAATAGATAATATTTGTATAATAAGTTAACACAACGATAAGTAAAATGTTATATTAAGGGTACTAATTATTTTTTTAAATTTTATTTTCAAATATATGTTGAATATTATTATAAATTACTTAATTATACTATCATATAGTTTATAATATAAGTTAAATTATATTATTAATTATCATTAGTTTTTTATATTATTTTTGTATTCTTATTAACACAAATTTAAGAAGATATTAGTAATTAATGATATAAATATATATTGGTTGATGAATATTTTTAGAATAATTATTCTAAAAATGAATATATTATAAGATAGTCTTAAAGATATTAATAACATCATATAATATTAGTATAACATAATTACATTTATAAATAAAATCAACATTAGTTAATATAGAAATAATATTCGTCGAATAGTTTATATTATTCTATTTATAATTAAATCAAAACTAATAACATGATTAGAAATTATATAGAATTATTAAAATCGGTTAGGTAAACCTATATTATATCGGTTAGATTTCTGTATGTAACGCAGAAAGTTTGGCTAAGATTCCCTCTTAATAATAATAATATTACTATTTACTAGAAATAATTTGTAAGCCTTTTACTAGGAAAAATCATATTAATTATATAATCATTATACTTATTATATATATATATATATATATATATAAAAACATTAAAACTAATACAATTCTATTTACATTTGTTTCTACAAACTGCGTACTACCAGTGGTTGACCAAAAACACAGCCTTAATCATAGGGATAAATCCCAAAAAGAAAAATTATAATATTATTACTATACATATAAATATATATATATATATATATATATATATATATATATATATATATATATATATTTAATTAAAAAAACCAACCGTTGTTATATCTAACGTATCAATTAAGTTTATCAGAGTTTTCTTAGCGATTTTAATAAAATCTTTCATACCAGAGCAGGTATCGATAGCATAAATAATTTTGAAATTCTTCGGAAACAAGGATACGAAGGCCACCCTAAATAACGAGATTTAATGTGGGTTAAGGGTACATTATAATACCCAGAGCCGGCTTAAGAATACCATGGGCCCCGGGCAAAAAAAACACATGGGCCCCATAATAATTTTATAACATATTAATAGGATAATTCTATCAATATCTAACATATCTATAACTATTAAATGTATATATAAATTATATATTATTATTATATGTATAATGAAATTATGTAAAAATATTTAAAATCTTTAAAGTAGGAGTTTTAAAAATGTTGATTTTAATATTTACATGTTTCGTGTGAAGGAGGTTTACCCTTTTAATATATACATAACATATAAAGGGGGATCTCTTCACTCCATGGATATACATTGTACATGGATAGTAAGTTGCACCCTTAAAATCATTACAATATAATATTTTATTAGTTAATCTATAAATTAATTAATAAAAAATTAAACAAAATAAATATGATATAAGTATAATTACATATTTATATTACTCGATTTCCTCTCTATAAAATGAGTATTATGTATTAATTAAGTATACATTTAATTAATTAGATTTGATTCAAAAGATAATGTTTCCAGAATTAAAAGTATTTATTGTGTATGATAATTTCATAGAAAATTATTTATAAGTTTAAGTTTCTTCTCTCAATTTTAATTATTTACCATTAAATAGAGGTATATTCGAATAAAATGTCTACATGTGTATACACATCTATTCCACCATGTATTGTATATAGTAATATTCGTATAGTCCATTTCTTTGAGGTGTATATCAATATAGTATAATATATGTTTAATAATGAATTAACTTATTTACTAATCATCTAATTACAGATTATATATATATATATATATATATATATATATATATATATATATATATTATTTATATAATATAATTAGTAGCTAATAACTATATGATTATTTTTTTATATAATTATCAATTAAATTATCAAATATTGGTAGAAAATAGTTATTTTGAACTTCTTATATAATGTAAATTCCATATTTGATCATGTGTTATCATAATACTAATAATTTTGTAATTTGTTTTGTTTGTATAAACTCCAATAAACTCCTTATAATCATTTATTTTCTCACCTATATATTTAGAAAGTATATCAATATTTTGTATTAACTCTATTATTAAATTAATTAATCCTAATTGCAACTCATTTCTGATCAACTATATTCTACAAAGTAATTAGTTTCACGTTTTTTATAATATCGAAGTCTCAAATTCTGGTATTTTATTTAATAAATACGTTGACTCTATTAATGTAATATACATATATAATATCAGATATAATGTATGTAATAATAGGAAACCCACAATATAATACACTATAGCTATTATAATAGCATCAGCTTGTGATGTCCTTATATTCGATAATGCTTTTAATAACAAATAGTATATCCTTTATTTAACCTATATGTTAAAATATTATATATTTAGGTTGGCCAAATACATTTTATTGATTTGGTATGAAAGCAAACATATTGCTGAAATTGTAGAAGATTCATCTGAATGTTGCTCAACCAGATTTTTTGCCCAACGAATTCGCAGCTCAAGGGGTCCATATTGCCAATAGACTAGTTTATTATGATATATTGCATTTCTTTTAATATTCAAGAAATATTTCTGGAATTATCATAACCTTGAGCTCTATAATATTTTATATTTATATTATTATTTAAAAAAAATTCTAATAAATCATTAGCTAAATATTGACAAATGTGATAATTAATTTCTACGTACTTCAATAAATATTAAATTAGAATACATACTCAGCATATATGATGAAGATTGTTTTCACTGGTCTATATGTGATATACCTGGAGTTGTGTTTAATCAACTAAGAAACTATAATATTTTGAATTTTAGTATTTCTTGAATTATTTAATTCTCACCTGATCTAATTATAATATCGCCATTGTGGGTATTTATATGTAAAAAGATAACTTCGGGTGATGTCAATATAAACATTAATTTATAAGTACTAGTTGGAAAAAAATCCTTTAGTATTATATTTAGATTGTATATATATATATATATATATATATATCTATAAATAATATCCGTTTAATAAATATAAATATAATTTATGTCTGTAAATAGTCTAGTAAAAAATAGAATCATTTTTTTACAGAATTTCAAAAATAGTCATTAGTAATACCTATGTGTTAATGTTATTTATTTAATTAATTAAATGAGATTTTAATGAGTCAGATACACAGGTATTGGGATGCGAAACCCGCATCTCGTGTACATGTACGGTTCACCGGACAACGTATATATATATATATATATATATGCACGTAGTATACTAGAATAGGTGTAATCGTCTGTAGACAAATACAATATATTTTAAGATAATATATTAACTATGTTAATAATATATTTTAAAATGTATATTAATATATCAACTTAGACCATAACTTAAGTTCAATTTAAGTTTTTATGTAAGTAGAATGTTTAGTATTTAGAAGTTATATATAGCATATTATTATGTTGTTAAGTATTGTTGATAATTAATATGATTTTAACTATTTACTATTTCATATCTGTATATAATGCACAGTGGTAACATTTAAATTATTTTTATAAATAAATTATTATTATTTTATTAGCCATTTTGCGATAAATTCATGACAACTAGTAAATACAATGTTACAAATTAGGGTACAGCGAATTTAATATAAGGTACAGATCGATAAAATATCACAACATTTTACCATGTACCCTAAATAGGGTACATGACTTTTAAACTCACTAGGGCACACCTATATTTGTAGGGTACATATATGTTAAATATTAGGGTACATGACTGTTAAATTCACTAGGGTACACTCTATATATTTATTAGGGTACAGCTATGTTAAATATTAGGGTACGTGATTATTATATTTACATATCACGCAATTCAATTATGGTACATATCATACAATTGCATTAGGGTACACGGTATCATATAATTAGGGTACAACCAGCTACAATTCTTTAGGTTATATTTTGATCATTTTTAGGGTACTAATCGTATTTATTCAAATTGTACCCTAATTAGGGTACGGCTATGGGGATACTACTTACATCCTAAAAAAGGCACTCGTTGTACCTTAATTTTTAACAGTGTATACACCTTTTAATATAGACATGAGACACATATCACCATACATCACCATATATGGTCGTGGAGCTGAACAATCTTAATGATCAAATCTTAATTTATTTTAATTATATTACACGTATTTTATCTTATGAAATTGTAAGATACAATTTTATGTGTAAGTTTATATAATATATATTGATAACTCTCGCATTTAATTTGCCAGTACCGCATCCTGACATGGAATATTAAATCTATTTTAACTTATGTTTTATATAATTTTCATCATATTAAAAAAATATACTTGAACGAAAATATAATATACTTTACATTTTAAACTTAACATAAGACAAGTGGGCCACTCAATAATTATATAAAAATACAAAATATCAATTTAAGTTAATGATTATATGCCTTACATGTAATAAATATATAGTCTACTTATTTATATATTCATAAATATATGGACTCCTTGATATAAGACATTGATATTATCATAAATAATCGAATGCTGATAAGGTATAATCGATAAATAATACTTTATAAATAATAGTAATTTGTCATCTTTGAATACAAATTCATAAATACATACTTTATAGATAAACTATTTATGGTTTATTCGGATATATAAATAATATTTAAATATATTTTTATTAAACATATAGTTTATATATATATATATATATATATATATATATATATATATATATATATTTGAATATACCTTTCCCGTAAATTAAATGTTAGTTTTTCATTTAACATAATATTTTGAGCTGGATACATTATCGTATATTTTTTAAACACACTAATAAATAATTTCGTCTTTTGGTTTTTTCGATTAATATTTAATTGTTTCAAAAATTCCTATAGTAAATTATATATATATATATATATATATATATATTACATATACAATTATATTACTAATATTAATATATGTTATAATATAAAGTTTAAACATAAATATTAATAAAACATAAACTAAATATACTATAATATGAAAACAATATATTAGTATCATATATATATATATATATTATATATATATATATATACTAATTATGAACATATGAACCATAAATGAATTAAAGTTGTTATCATTAGTGCTATCATGTTTAATATTTGAATTCTCGTAAGTTGTATATTTGCATAACTTATTTATCTAAAAGTACATATTTATTTATTTATATATATTTAAAAAACTTTATAATGTATACATTATATATCCTCTATAGAGGATTAATAACATTAATAATATTCTATAATGTTTATATATATACAAATTCCTTGATATATATATAACATATATACTATATATAGTAATATTATATAACATATTATGAAATTATCTTAAAATATTCATATTTTATAACAAATAAATATTTCTAAAATATAAAAGCAGATATATGATAAATTAATATAATTTTATAAATAATTATATATATATATATATATATATAATATGTATATATATATATATATATATATATATATATTCATAATTTAAGTTCTATAGAACGTGTATATATGTATATTGTAAGATTGTGCATTATATTGCGAGTATAACGATCAACAACAAATGTTCCCATGGCAAGATATCAAGTGACATTGGTATGGCGCTTATCTGTCTTCCGAGTCGCCATTGTTATCTTTCAGTGTCGCCGCCGTGGCTCGGATTTAGTCTTTATCTATTTTTGCTCTCAGTGCATTCTTCCTTCGACGCCTAGTTATCTCTCATCGGCTTTATTAATAACTGTCACGTATATCAGTGGGTCGACTCGAGTGCAACTGTTTGACTCATTAATTATCGAATCGAATTGTATGTATTATCAACTATAAAGTCAATAATTTACAATATATTGTATACATTATTTAATAAATTTAGGTATATAAATAAATATATATATATATATATTAATATATATATATATATTTACATTTATTTCTTTAAATTTAGTACAATTTTTCCACCTTTCGAATTCATTTAAAATGTTTTTATCATTAACTCTTTTTGAAATATCTTTTATGATATTAATATATTCAATGAATTCTTCATTCAAAATAGATTTGGCCTATTTAATATATATATATATATATATATATATATATTTTATATTTTATATTTAATATACCAATTTAATATATATGAGTGTATGACTCTATCTACATGTACATGTATGTATATAGTTAGGGCTATATTGAGTTAAGCCGAGAGCCGATAGCCGAGAAATATCAGGACTGGATGTAAAGCTGAGAGTATTCATGCATTCCAAATTACTATCATAGTTTTAGTTAGATTTTTCAAGTTAAATTTAAGAGACAGCAAATACAGGACCACATTACACATACACTTATATTCACTATATATCTTCACCGTATTGCGTGAAATATAACTCTATACATGACAACTCATCTATGTAGTTATTTATTTAATTTTTAAATGATATTCCTGATATTATTTAAACAAATACTTTACATTTCCGTAATGATTTAATTTTTATATATAGTTTAGAAATTCAATAATTATTTATTTTTTAAATGTATACATCCATGTCTTCAAATTTTATTTTATTTCTATATATTCCATGGTAATGAATTATATTTTACATTATATATTTTAAAATAATTATAGAATAATGTAAAAATATATTAAAATAATACTAAAATATATAGAACGTCGCTACTGAGAAGATATTACTCGACCTAAAGATACATACTTGACAATGTGAACTACTTGTAGTTATTGTTATAATTGTAGTTTATATTGATTCATATTTCTATATTATTGAATGAGATTTTAGTATTATTATTTAAGGGGTACAGACTATAGGGTTATAAGAATATATGCTTATTTTAGTAATTATAACTAATAGTGCTAAATTTTGAATTCAGGGACTACTTAACCATTCTTTTAGCGTATATGCATACATATATGTAATATAATACGATATCTATGTATAATTAATTACTAAATAACTATAGCAAATATTAATATATTAATCAAGTTCAGCGGAATCTCATAACTAGATAATAACAGTGTATTTATAATTATACTATAATTAACCTTATTAATCATATTTAAACTTACATCCGCATGTTCATAATTAATTATTATTGATTTTGTCAAATATTCCTATTTAAAAACAATGTATAAGATATGTTACATTACGTGGAGATAATATAATTCAATATATAAATAATGTATGTGTATATATACTAGATCATCCTGTATAGAAGTTATCGTATAATAGATATAACAGATTTATTTTTACTATGTATTAATTATATTTAACTATAATTAAATAATGTATATATTAATAATTACTAATTGATAGGAATGATAATGGTATTTTGGATGATGCGGGTATTGAGGCCGATATTTCTAAAACTATTTTTTCTATCAAAAAATTATATATATATATATATATATATATATCAATATTAATTGTTGATTTTCGATTAGAAAATATCAAATTTCGTATTTTTCGTAATATAACACCAATCTCAATAATCCAGACGGATGAAATATATACCATTTAATATCAATACCGTCAATTTTTATATTGTATCGTCACCTACTAATTCAGATATATTTATATGTATATATTATATCCCCACATATATGTAAATACAATATAGATATAAGTTATTATAAAGTATTACAAAAATGATTTATTTTCATCCTTAGATTAATTTTCGTCATACAAAAATAGGATCATTTCTATTTTAATTTTTCATCAGTAAAATAGAGATGTGATAGTTTCATGATTTAATGTCGGTAGGATGAAAATCAAATGATAGCAATTCGACTGATTAAAAATAAAAACTATATTTATATGATACATACACACAAACACACACACACACATATATATATATATATATATATATGGTATACCTCTATAGAGGTATAAAAAAAGATATACTTATATATAAGTATATATTTTTTACTGACAAGTTATTATATATTTACAAAATATTCAGTTAATAAATTAATTGTTTTCCTCAAATTATATAATTATTAAATATGTTAATAGTATTAACTTAATGTCTCATGTCTCCATCCTATGACATTGTCTTACCACTTGCGGAACTCTCGAGCACACTACACGCATGTGAGTATCTATAGTAATCTATAGTAAAAGGAAAATTTTCTTTCTAAAAAAATCAAATTACATAAATAATAATAATTAAATTGTTAATCCTGATCGCCATTATTTAGAACAATATATTATAATGATGCAATTTAAAATGTTTTGAATCGAAATATTAAATATTAATAAGAGAAAGTTCGTTATGTATTATAACAATCGGCGACAATACTCTGCCTTCACTTACAAGTTTAAAAAATTAATATGCATACATTCTTAATAAGCATACCTAATATTATATATGATACAATTAAATAAACTATCTAATTAAATTAATTTATATATGAATATATATATATATATATATATATATATATATGTGTGTGTATATTACACTATACAAATATGTATAGTTAAATAGTAATACATACTAATGTTGAATTATAGTTTGTGCTGTCAAAGTATTCCTCGATTCGAGAGGACATAGGCAGGACATGTATTATAACACATATATGTATCAACCACCGTATATCTAATAATTATTTGTTAATTATAATTATGACTATATTTTTATTTATATATAATTATATTAAAATATTAAAATTAAAATAAGTTATACATATTTTTTATTATTTTAATAGTGAGATACAGACAAGAGATAATTAAGAAATGTTCTTACTTGCAGAACATATTAATATATGTATAAACACATATTAATTAAATACAAGAAAATTTTCTAATACTATATATATATATATATATATATATTAGCTATATATAATATACACATTGCGTACATAACTAATAATTATATATTATATTAATACTATGATAAATGGATGCACAATATACAGTGTACATTAGACCGGTTCGTACTCAATTTTTTTTCGTAATTTTATAAACCTTCACATCTATGACAATTATATATGCTATGATAAATAAGTGTTTACAATTTTAGACCTATATCTTAAATATTGTTATGTTACGAGACATTTTAATTTTAACATTGAATACATATAAAATTTAACATGGGGGAGATATAGAAATAAGTTTTATTCAATTTTTATAAAATTGTATGATTTTTTTTAAGCCAACTATGGATATATCCTAGAAACATATATTACAAGTAGTATAAACAATACAAAATATTTTTCATAACAATCTAGATGCCCACATTTTATAAAATAATTTTAGTAAAAAAAAATGTCTAAAAATCGTATAATTTAATATAAATTAATTATTACAATTTAATTTAAAAAATTAAAATACATAATTTATAGATAATAATAATACAATTCAAATTAATTATTAAAAAATTAAAAATTATTTTTAGAAAAAAAATTAACATCATTTGTAAATTTTTTTGGATTTTTATTTGAAATATGAAATACAAAATAATTTTTCATATTTTTTTATTTTTTTAATTTAATTTGTATAAAGACATTTATTTCTAACTTATATCCACAATTCAATACAATCTGATCACTCAAATTCATGTAAAGTATAATTATATATATAATATATGTGATGTAGTGTATTTTGTATGAGTGTGTGTTCAAATGAGTTTATATTAGATTGGCGGCGCGGTGTGGTATTAAGGCAGGATGATTGTGAGAATGAATGTTACATAACATATATATAATATATAATGGCGCTAGGGTATTGTCAGTGTTTGTTGAAATGTTTATGTATAACTGTCCCCCCCCCACGTATTCCGTCACCACGTATTTCCCCCTCCCACGTATTCCGTCACCACGTATTTCCCCCACCACGTAATCCGTCACCACGTATTTCCCCCACCACGTATTCCGTCACCACGTATTTCCCCCACCACGTATTCCGTCACCACGTATTTCCTCCACCACGTATCCCGATCTTCACCCTGCGACCACGACGACGACTGAGACCGACGAGCTGCTGCACGATATGACCTGCTTCTGGAGCGCTACCGACTCCAACCGTATTATTATTATTATTTATCTGGCACGCCCCTTAACATATTGTGGGCGTGACATCTGGAATTGTTCCAAGGTGAACTTCCTTTTTGAGCTAGCGGTCGAAGCGAGCAGACGTATGCGAATAACCTGATATCGACGGTTACCACGAGGAAATTATAATAAAGGAATGAAACGCGTATTTCTTTATTAATGTATATCTAAGTAAATTTATTAGTAGTAGATACGTAAACGCCACTATACTACATATATATATTAATTTTAAAAAATTAATTATTTTTTTGAATTATTTTGAAATAAATACTTTGTAAAATGGTGTATTTTCTCGAGTTTTAGGAGACATTAATATTGGTAATTTGTAGATATAAAAATGAAATATAGATATTATATTAATAATAAATATAAATAATGGTATATATTATATTAATTCATTAAATATAATACAAATACATCATTAATTTTAAATATTAATTTAAAAATTTGTAAACATCAAAGATAATAAGATGGCGTCATTACTATTATACATGGAATATTATACATTTTATCTTAAAATAATAATTTATATTTCAAACTTTAAATGCTTCGTGACCAAACTAATTTTAATAGTAACTATTTTTTTATAAAAATTGTTAATACATATTATACTAAAATATAGATATGTATTATATTTTATATGAAGGATTAAAAATTGAATCGAACGAACCGGTCTAGTGTACATTGTACACTGTACATATCGAGAGCAACACGTATAGCGACTTGTTGCTATGCATGTTGCTGTGCTAGTTGCTAGGCACACACATTATGTATGGTGTCCACACTACGAGGAACAAGTACAGCGACTCGTTGCTGACTAAAGATTATGAATGTGATCAGATAGTGAGGCCCGGGTAGTTGTTTACATCACGTGATTAATGAAATATTAAAACTAACGTTATAGAATTGTTTTAAATTATTTAAAGTTATATTTTTCTTTATGTAAACATGGATAATAATGATATATATATAGGTGAAAGTAACCTAATACGGACACTTTAACAATAAATTGTCTTAAAATTGTATGACTCATTATTTTTATTCAAAAATTACAATATATTAATATCATATGATTATAGATATTATTGTGATTTTAAAATATTATTTAATCTTCTAATTCCATAGATAACGGGGGTGTCCGTATTCGGTACCCATGTCCGAATGCGGGCACCCTGCGTTATAATACGGAAACCCTATATACCACTAGATAAACTATATATGCTGATGAATCAATAAGAAAAATCAATATTACATTATTTAAAATTAATTTTATGAACAATGTATTCTAATTTAATTAGTTAATGATTTATTTATTTTTATTATTTTTTAATTAATTATACAATTTAAGTATCTAAATAATAAAAAATATAGATTTATCTTTATTGGTGGTATTATTATTATAACGCACGCGATTTTATGAATATCAGAATGGTTCATATGCTGCGCGCTGATTAGTTATAGTGTGTCCGTATTAAGATATCTATAGTGTCTGTATTAGGAACTTATATGAACTCTAGATATATGATTATAACTTAATAAATATTTGATAACAAATATAGAAATTATATATATAATTTTTATAATGCTTTTTTTTTAATAATATAGTGTTTTATTTTATATCGATACATTTGTATATTCTTGAGAATTTTAAGTCGACATTTTTTTTCATAAATTTAAAATCGTAATAAAAAAATCAGTTTAATGGATATATCAGAAATATTTTTATTAATTAAAAAATAAAAAATACTTTTTTAAACTATTTATATAATTATGCATATTGTATTCATTAAACATTTTTTTGTAGGATTTATGGTTTCTGAGTTACCGAGAGTGTCCGTATTCGGTTACTTTCCCCTACACAATAATAAAGTTAGAATTTATCAAGTTTAATACTTTAATTTGTACTTAAGATTTACTATCATAAGATTTTATTTTAAATAATGATATGTCCATTAATAAATTTAAATTAAACCGTTTAACAGTGTTTACGTTTCTAAACATCCTATCGGTTTAAAATATCTACCATAATGTAATACGTTGTTTACATTTCTGCTAACAAGTACTGCAAAATTGGAAATCTGTTGGAAACTGGGTATACCGAGTGCTCGGCGAATTTCTTCTACGCTTGTTGCCCGTGCTGTATCTCGCTTATTAAGTGTTAAAATAGAGAAACCGTACAAGCACTCAGATGCTCCCAAATAGAACTTTTCGTAGATTTTACGTGGATACCGGGTTGTTATAATATGTGTACTTAGTTTAAGTAAATGTTAATGGAGCTAGTGTACAACATCTACTAATGCGGAAATATATCTCTATAATAAGTTTCAATAATATGGTTTAACTCAACTTATTAATTATAATATTAGAAATTCAGCATTGAATTCGTACTTATAAATAATATAATAATTATTTCTTATATTTTACCTTTAAGTGCTTATGAATTTAATGCACTTCTTACTAATATTTTTTTGCTATTTACTCTGATATGATAATACATATAATTATTTAAATTCTAGCAATCATAATAAATATCTAATTATGCGGCTAAATTATAATAAAAGTGATATTGTTAGTATTAAAACACATATTGTTTCACTTAAATTAACTGGATTAACTGAATTCTGTCCTTGTACAATGACTGTGATTAACTAAACAACACTTTTATTAATATTAAATATATGAACTTAATAATTAAGTTATTATCTTATGATCTTTCTCATCCCTTGTATATTGTTTTTCAACTTATTATACATGAAACTCATGAACAACTATATGAAAATCAGTTAATAATTTTCAATTTAAAAAATGTGATCCTTCATTGACATCTAATTTCCATCCAACCAGTTTATTACCATATATTATCATTATTTTTGAAAAAATATTATCTTATTATCTAATATATTATTAAATATTATTTATGGAACAATATGTATTTTTAGCCGGTAGGTTCACTGAACTCCAACTTATTACATAGTATAGAAATATAAGTATAGCTACTTATCACTATTTTAATAATTACATCTATTATCTATATCGATATTTAGACATTATCTATTTCGACTTAGATGTTTCATTACAAATAAAGAGTATACCATGTACGTATGACGTGCTTCCATTACTTAAATATGGTTCATCTATTTTAAATCCAGGAAGTTACTTTATTTATTTAAATACCTACATTAACTACATTAAACGCATATAGGTACTACCATATATAGGTACCTACTTCATATGTAACTTACATACATAACATTATCATAATATGATTGTTTTGTTTCAAATTAATTAATTTATCCCGTCGCAGATTACGAGATAACCTATTTCTGACTTTCAGAAACTGAACGATCTCGTGGATATAAATGAAAAATCATCTGTATTCTAAATATATTCTATAGAATACTGGTATACCAGTAATCATGAACCTCTAAACAAAATACATAAAGAAAAATATATTAATAAAGCAACACAACATTCTGTCGGCAATATAAGCAGGTAGTACTGATTGAGGAAGGTATTCCCGTTGCTTCAGCTAAATTACTATGATTTTTATCTATACTTTTGATATTCTAAATATAAAAAAAAATATTTAAGCTCACCATGCATACTTGTGATTTTGTTATTTTTAATTGTTATTGTTTTCTCATTTTCGTTTTAGTTTTATAATTATTTAGTACATATTTGTAACTTTATTTGTAACTTAATGATAATATCTGCCGTATAATAATTTGATATTATAGGTGTGTGGAGATGTACATGTATGTGATGTGTATGTATATGATGTTGTAACAGCCAATATACAGGGACCGTTCACCCCTCAGGATGTATAATGTGTATAAAATGGGCCTATATGACCATGACAAATCCGACACCTCTTCTCTTGTTGTTTTATGAATGTATTCAGCTTATTGGTTCAAAATCCCAAATATAACCTTTAGTATTATCTTATTTATTTTCGGTTTGTGTAAATTACATATAAATTACATTCAAATCATAACTTATTCAAATATATATATTTATTTTTATCCTTTATAGTTTTCTGTCATTATTATTTATTTTTAGACCTCGTTTTGACTCTAATAATAAACTATTATCTATATATCTATTAATATTTAATTAAATATATATATATATATATATATATAAATATATATATATATATATATATATATATATATATATATATATAAATATATATATATATATATATATATTATATTATTATATTATAATATATAATTATAATTATTTATGTTAACAAAAATATATACTTATACAAGTATACAATACATAACATGATACTAACTGGTATAAATCATGAGAGTATATAAAAATATAGATAATTATAATAGATGAAAGTAGTATTCTTTAATTATAATATCTACTTAATTTAATTTAATAAATATTATTTGTAAACAAAATTTCGTTAATATAAATAGAGATAAATAAACATTATTATTTAATATTTTATACTTATGTTTTTAGAATTATTTGTTTTTGGAAAAAGCATCGAATATGAAATATAGTATATATTCCCTATATGAATAATACACCTGCACATATATATTATAAAAATAGTATACAACCTATTAATTAAAAAAATAAATTATTTAACATTATACTTAAATAATTTGTTATTGTTTTTATTTGTATTGTTATTATTTAGAAATAGATGTATATTCTAAAGATAAAATAATAATAATAATAATAATACATGAATTAATATTATTATTTTATTATTATATATTATATTATATAAAAAAGTAATATTTTAATAATTTATTTACTAAAATAAATATATATATATATATATATATATATTTAGTTGAATTTAGTTATAACAACACTAATGATCCATTAATCACTAACATTAATTGCATGAACAGATATTTTCCTACAAGCAAGTATATATATATGTTGATAATACATCATTTAATACGAGTAACTTATCTATAATTCATTTCAATGCAACAAGCTTGATTAAAAACTTTGATGATATTAAATATTATTTATTATCTTCTAATTCTAAATATGATGTAATCATTATATCTGAAACTTGGTTTAAAATTCATAATAAATATGTATATCAATTAAACGATTATACGGTTGCACACACTATAAGAAATGTAAAAAGGGGTGGTGGTGTTTCTATTTATATTAGAGATTTCATTTAGAAATACTCAAGAATTAATGCAAATCTATTGATTCAATATTTATTTATTTATTTATATATAGTTTATTGACTACAAAAACACTGTGTGGTTATAGGCGTCGTTAGATAATAAAAAACAAAAACAAAAATAAATAGAGAACGAATAATAAAATAAAATAGAACGAATTACAATGACTTAAAATGAACATACAGTTTACGTTTAAACAATGAAATTGATGTAACACAACGAATATCATAAGGAAGAGAATTCCAGCTTTTCGGAGCAATAACCGAGAAAGCAGATTCAGAGAATGCCAACGATGTAGATAGTAGCACCAACTTCATGATGTGGAACTTCCGACTGGATCTGTTTTAACTCTGAATAGTAATGGATTGAGCTAAATATTCAGGAAATCCACGGTGAATAGCCTTATGTGTAATACACAATAGCCTATGTATACAAATATATCTAAACTTAAGCCAGCCTAATGATCTCATTAAATCAGATATAGAAACAATTGAAGCAAAGTTTAGTTTATATAATAGCACGACGTTGAATACGCTCAAGTTTATACATAAGGTTGACAGGTAAATTACATAATAATGAACAGCAATATATAAGTCTGTTGAAAACTAGCGAGTGAATTAAACATTTCGTCATGGCGAAGGTAATCTTATTAAAATCTCGTAATAACGAGATTTTCTAATATTATATAGAAAATAGTTGGCAGTGCGAATCATGTTATTAATATGTGGAGAGTAGTCTAGGTGAGATGTTAGAGTGAAACCGAGGGTAGTTATAGATTCAGAAGTTGGTAAAGATAGTAAAAAAGGATGAGTTATTGATAGTGGAGAACTGGGTCTCGAAAATATGATAGTGTCAGTTTTAGTCATATTTAAGGAGAGAGAGTTATGAGAGAACCATTCAGTGAGATCAGTAATACAGTTAAACATAGACATTTGAATCATATCAGAATCACTGGATCTAGGAAATGACGTATATATCTATAGATCATCAGCATAAAGATGATAGTGAATATTGGGATATTTGAGAAAAATTGATTTAATAGGGAGAATATAAATAATGAACAATATAGGCCCAACAACAGAGCCTTGTGGTACACCATGCATCTTAACATAAGGAGGAGACAACGATGAGTTAATCTTCACGGAAGATGTTCTTGATGACACAAAAGACATAAACCAACTGTGTACTTGACCGTATATTCCAATTTCATTAAGTCTAATTGAAAGAATATTATGATCTAGGGTATCAAAGGCACTAGATAAATCAAGTAGTACGAGATAGCATGGGGCTTTATTATCAAGAGATATGAGAATATCATTAATGATTAAAGTAAGGTCAGTTTCGGTACTACGATGAGGAAGATACGTACTTTGATATTGATCAACAATAGCATTTGACGTAATGTAATTAATAAGTAGAGTGGAAATAACTCGTTCTAAGGT
The DNA here is from genome assembly GCA_964019155.1 of Osedax fenrisi. Lineage (NCBI taxonomy): Eukaryota > Metazoa > Annelida > Polychaeta > Sabellida > Siboglinidae > Osedax > Osedax fenrisi. Next base: position 62,162,035 of record OZ025243.1, read on the forward strand.
CTTAGATATTGATGATAACTGAGATATTGGACGATAACTTGATAAATTAGATTGGTCAAGAGTAGTTTTTTTAAAATCGTAATAATATATGAATATTTCATGGAGTGTGGAATAATAGATGATATAAGAGATCTATGAATTATTTCAGTGATAAGTCCAATAAAAGATGGAGATAATGAACGAAGTAGATTGAGTGGCATTGGATCAAGTGGGGAATTCGTTTTCAAGGATGTCATCAGAGAGAGTACAAAGGCATGTGTGGGAAGCGTAAAACATGACCAATGATTCAGATTGGATCTTAAATTGGGATTGAGTCGTACCGAGTTGATGTTTGGAAGTACATTGATAATACTAGACATTTTTTGTTGGAAGAAATTGGCAAACAAGGAACAACGAACTGAATCAGGTTTGTCAGGAAGGTGCTTGGTCTGGGTTTTACCTACTAAGGTGAAAGATAATTTGTAAGCTTGCTTAGAAAATATTCCATAACTACCGAGCATATCAGTAAAGTATGACGATTTGGTAGAGAGAAGTTTATTCTTGTAAAGCGATCGACAAGCTTTAAATGCAATAAGATCAGAGTCAAGTCTAGAGGATGCATATTTACGTTGTAGTCTACGAAGTAGTTGCCTTAGTTTAATAAGTTCAGTATTAAACCAGGGAGACTTAGAATAAGTTCGGTTGATAAGAGTAATGGAGGGTGCAAAAATATCAAGCGAATGAGATAATGCTAAATTAAAAGAATCAAAAAGTGTAGACAAATCAGAAGATATACTGTTGTTAAGTTGTTGGAATACAGAGTTAACAAACATTGGTTTATCAATAGAGGATATTTTCCGAAATGATCTAGAAGGTCAATTAATTTGAGATACCGGCAAGTTCAAATCAAATAAAATGGCAAAGTGATCTGATATTAGAGAACTTTGAGTGGGATATGAAATTAAATTATAATCATCTAAAGATAAAACTAAGTCAATAGTATTACCATTGGTGTTAGTAGGAAAACGAATATGTTGCGTCAAGGAATACTCAAATATAAGTTCATTCAGAGATAAAGAAGCATAATTATCATTATTAATTTGAATATTAAAATCACCAAGAATAACCGTGTTAACCGATGTAATAGATTCTAGGATAGAGGAGAGGTCAGTTAAGAAACTCCGTAGGCTAGATGAAGGTGGTCGGTAGATAAGTATAATTAAAATGGTAAATAAGGAAGGAAACTGAATATTACAGATCAGAATTTCACATGAAGAGAAACATGGGGTAGATGATGAAATAAGCTTAAGTTCCGATGAGAATAACAAAGCTAAGCCGCCACCACGATGTGATGTAGACCTATTAGCAAGCAATAATTTAAAACCATCTGGGGTCAGTTGAGAAGCTAGTGCAGAATCATCATTAGTTAGCCAAGTCTCAGTAATAGCAGATATAGAACAATTCGAATCAATAATTGATTGAGTAATCAAATCAACTTTATTACGTACTGATCTAGCATTAAGGAGTTGAAAAGAATACTTTCTGGGAGAGTGCACAGGTAGTCATTCAACAGTTCTATCTTTTTTACGCGATTCACAGAAGGAATCATATGATTTGGACCATGTCTCAAACTCTTCAGTACTATGATTATAAGGATCAGCTTTCCAGTTAATAGGAACATCATCTATAATAGAACGAAGTTGGTAGGTTAAACTCATTCTATTAAAGACACACTTTAAATTAGTGATACATACTTTGGTGGCATGAAAGAGAATACGACCAGTCTTAATGGTTTCAGGATCAATATATGGTCGTATAAATAGGGACTTAAAGTCTGATGAAGAGAAGACCTTAAATGTAATAAACTATCAATCGTACAATAAGAAGATAGTAACAGATTAGCAAAGTGAGATCTAAAAGAGTAGTCCGTAATAGTGTTTGGATCAAGACGAAGGTGAAAAAATAGTGATTTGAAATATGTTAAGTTTCTATCGGCAAGTAAAACATGTTCGATTACAATAAAAGGTTTGGATGAGCAAGAATAGGTAGGTGTGGGAGGCTTAGGAGGAGTAGCAGTAGAAGAGGATGAAGGTAAGTTAGATTTAACAATATCAGAGTATTTAATAATATTATTATTATTTTCTCTTCTAAGGTTGTAATGGTATCCTGCATGGATATTTGATATAACTGTATTTGATTTTTAATTTCTATTAGATTATTTGATATCGTCAGATTTAGATTTGTTATATATTGTTATTTTCTAAGTTAATATTTGTTAAATTCAATATTATTCTATTTTGATTTTCAATTATAGTATTTAGTTTTGTAATTACTTCTTCTTGTAATTCATTATTTTTTATTTTAGGCGGCATTATTATTTAGTATAAGTTAATATTATATATAAATATATATATATATATATATATATATATAAATATGAATACCATATATATATATTTTAGTGTATATTTATTCAGGAATGATGTATATATTTATTGTTATTGTTATTTTTATTTGGTGGAGTCCTTTCATCCCATCCAGGAACTTAGATGAAGTTTTCACTTATAACCATATATGGCTCTAATGTCCCTTCGAAGCCGCTCTCATGTTAAGGAATCTATTGTTTTAACGAGAGCCGATCATTTATTTATACACAATTATATAAGATCACTTCTAAATAATATTTTAAGACCCATTTTATAAAATTAATTAATGGTCCGGACGAGGGTCGAACCCGTGTCCTACTGATTGTGTGTCTGACGCCTTAACCACTGAGCCACACAGGCAGTTATTAAAATATAATAAACACAAATATATATATATATATATCAATGCATAAATATAAAATTCATATATACTTTAATGCAACAAATAACTATTAGAATATAATCAAATATATATAATTAAATAATGAAATTAAATATATATTATGTAATAATTCAAAATAAAAAGCATGACAAAATAATGAAATATACAATAATTTAATTTCCAAAACAAAAATAAAAAATATATAAATAGAATTAATTAAAATGAAATTAATTTACTAAATAAATCAATATATTAATTTATAGAAAAATAAGTCACACATGTAAAATAATTATATATATATTAATTCCATATAAAATATGTATATATAATATATTAATAATTATATAGCGGTCAAGATATAATTTTATAAATAAATTAGCACATATATATGGAAGCTATATATATATATTAAATATAATAAAATTTAGTAGAACAAATATAATCAATTTAAATTGAATTGAATTTAATTAGAAAAATAAATAAATAAAGTAACTAAGCCGAGCAAAAGACGTCTGTACTGTAGGAAGGATAAAACAAGACTAAATATGTGATATATTAACTATTAAAATATCTAATAAATCATTAAATAATAAAGTATTCATAATAAGTGGTATCTATAGATCACCAACATATGATATTGTGATATTTCATTATTTTGTATACACTTTTTAAAATTCCATTTCTAATAATAACGATACATTCATATGTGGTGATTTTAACATTGATATCTTAAATAAAAACAAATTATTATTAATTGACAATTTTATTGATTTATTTTACCAATTTAGTTTTTTTCCAACTATAAATAAACCAACGCGTATTAAAAATAATTGCATGTCACTAATTGATAATATATTTACTAATACTAATAAAGAATATGATCAAAATAATATACATATAAATGATATTACTGATCATTTCCCAATTTCACTTTCAATTAAAAATATGTTTTCTAAGGTAAATGATACTACTAATAATGTAAACTACTATAGAACCATTGATAAGAATAATATAACTAATTTAATTGATAAATTAAAATTGACAGATTGGAAATTTATATATAATATTGAAGATATTGAATTAGCTTGTTCTACTCTATTGTCTTACCTCACTGAAATGTATAACTCATTTTCTTTAATTAAAAAAATTCAATCTAGTAATTCTAAAAATAAATCAATTAAAAAAGAGATATTAAAAAAAATAAATTATATAATAAATGTATTTATAACTCTGGCCAAGAGAATAAATATGCATACATATTAACTTATTAACTAATTTACAAAGGAATAAATGCACAACATTAATACACGAATCCGAAATTAAATATAATTCAATTTTAAAAATAAATGGAGCCGTTTAAATAAATTATTGAATAATGATACCTGTAAATCAGTTAATTTTATTTTTTGTGATGCCGATCTTGAAGTTTCTAATAAATTTAACGAATATTTCAGTGAGGTTGGATCTAATCTATCTAAAATAATTAATCCAGTATCTAATAATGATAATTATATTAATAAAATTCCTATTCTATCATCTCACTTCTTCAAAACCACATCAGTAAGTGAAATTATTCAAATTATAAACAAATCTAAAAATAGCTTTACATGCGATTACTATGATATTAGTATGAATTTTATTAAATTAATTGGTAATTATATTGTTATTCCTCTCACATATTTATTTAATAAATGTATTACAATTGGATATTTCCCAAATTGTCTAAAAATTGCCAAAGTTATAGTTATTCATAAGAGTGGTAAGAAAAATAATATGGGTAATTATAGACCTATCTCATTACTTCCTCAAATGTCTAAAATTTTAGAAAAAATTATTAAAGAACGTCTTCTAAATTATATTAATAAACATAATATTTTGATAGATAATACATTTGGTTTTAGAGTAGGCAGGCCTACCGCAAATGTTGTAGACTGCTTAGTAGATAATATTTCTAACAAATTAGATAATAAATATAAATGTTTAACTGTAGGTTTAACTGTAACCTATCTATAGATCTAAAGAAAGCTTTTGATACATTATATAATGGTATATTAAAAAAGTTATCTAATTTTGGTATCAGAGGAATATCGCTTGATTTATTACATAGCTATCTAACTAATAGAAAACAATATGTGTCTTACCACAATGTTGACTCTAACTTACGTAGAATGAATAAAGGCGTACCTCAGGGATCTGTCAAGACCTCCTATAACCTCAAGCCCGAACACTGAATACAAAAAATATTAATTTAAAAACAAAGAGGCCCGTTTTTGTCTTCATTTATTACTTCTTTTATACGTCTTTTTATATTAATATACATTTATATATACTTAATGAATAGCAATTATCATTATTATAATTAGATAATGATACAATATATCGTTAAAATGCAATAATATAGACTTTAATAACAGATCTATTTTAGTATTTTAAATTATGTTCACTATTCTGATTGGTCAATAATGTAGTTCTCTATGATAATTGGTTACATTTGACCTATTTTTAAAAATATTTATTTAAATTTATTTTAACAGATTTATTCCAATATAATATTTATAAATATTAACGCTATTTTGCACATATAGTAAGGAAATAAACATATATAAATGCATCCTACAATCTAAAGCCCCAACATTATTTAAAATAGTTCCGTGGTGATCAATTATTTGTAAACAAAATTACGTTATAATACAAATGTTATTAAAATATTAAAAAATAATTATAATAAATCATAATTTTAAAAGGATTTACATTAAGTATATAACTATATATTAATTATATAGAAGTATTAAGTCAATATATGTTCTGCATTTAGAAAATATCTATTAAATATATACCTTATCAACGAAATTATGATATTTGATATATATATATATATATATAAATATACTTTGAATATTGTACCAGAATTATTATGAGAATATGAAAAAGGTTTAACATTATGTTATTTATAATACGTTGAATAACTTTTATAAATGACATTTTTCATATTCTCACAACAAATTCTGGTATAACTATAATATAATATCAAATATATAGAATTATTTATGTCCTTTATTTGAATAATTAAATGATATTATATATATATGGGTGTGTATGTTTTAAGAGTGGGTTTAAACTATTATAAATTCCTAATTACAATCAGTAACTTTTAATTTATTTATGAGGTAACATAATTTTACATAATGTATGTAATAATATTTTAGCAAATTGACTAATATAGTTATTTATTTTAAAACTACAGTATTTTCAAAATCCAAATAAAATCTTAGATGATACTTAGTATTATTTTTTAGATACCTTAGATTATTAATATATAGTTATCGTATTATTATAATATAGTGAAATCTTAAAAATATAAAAAGTATAATCTTAAAAATATAATAGAGTATAAAGTTAAAATATAATGTTCGTACTATTATAATAAAGTTAAAGGTTAAAATAAAGCAACCGAACAGATGTAATAAAGTTAAAATATAATGTTTGTACTATTATAATAAAGGTAAAGGTTAAAATAAAGCAACCTAACAGATGTAATAAAGTTAAAATATAATTTTTGTACTATTATAATAAAGTTAAAGGTTAAAATAAAGCAACCGAACAGATGTATAAAGTTAAAATATAATGTTTGTACTATTATAATAAAGTTAAAGGTTAAAATAAAGCAACCGAACAGCTGTAATAAAGTTAAAATATAGTGTTCGTACTATTATAATAAAGTTAAAGGTTAAAATAAAGCAACCAAACAGATGTAATAAATTTAAAATATAATGTTCGTACTATTATAATAAAGTTAAAGGTTAAAATAAAGCAACCGAACAGATGTAATAAAGTTAAAATATAATGTTCGTACTATTATAATAAAGTTAAAGGTTAAAATAAAGCAACCGAACAGATGTATAAAGTTAAAATATAATGTTTGTACTATTATAATAAAGTTAAAGGTTAAAATAAAGCAACCGAACAGATGTAATAAAGTTAAAATATAATGTTCGTACTATTATAATAAAGTTAAAGGTTAAAATAAAGCAACCGAACAGATGTAATAAAGTTAAAATATAATGTTCGTACTATTATAATAAAGTTAAAGGTTAAAATAAAGCAACCGAACAGATGTAATAAGCTGCGTTCACATATAGCGATTTTGCTTGCAAAATCGTCGAGACAGAATTATGCATACTATTTTGCAGAAAAATACTCAGCAAAATCGCAGCGATTTCGCCGGAGTGTTCACACCTAGCAAACATTTTCGTCCTAAGATTTTCGTCTACGATTTTGTCGAACTTTGAACTTTGAACGTTACACTTGCGATAATACAATTATTTATTATTTCAATTATAAATTTATTTTATTATTATAAAATTTGATTTACATACTTTGTTACGTTTATACTTAAAGATAATAGTCGTATAAATATAACATAAATTTATCTAAATTTTCTTTAAATTATAATGCATTTCATAAGTATAAGTATTACTCAAATTATAATAATAATAAAATTAATAATAGAAAAATTATAACAAAATATTTATTATTAATATTTATTAAGTGAATATTTTAATATAAAAAGAAATAAAATACATCCAGTGCTATTTCCTGCAACAGCTTGTTTTTAATTATTTTATTATAGTAGTCCCGATTCGCGGGATCCCATAAACATATGTGACTCTCGTAAAACAAGATTATATTTGATACTTTATTAATTTCTTCCGAAATTTTTAATAATGCTTATTTATTGTTTATCAATAATTATAGAAAAGTCTTTGCGTTTGGACAAAATTTTGCACATATAGCAAACATATTTGCTATTCATTTTGCTGCAAAGTTGCTGCGATTTTGCAGTAATTTTGCTCGTGATTTTTTTTTGCTGCAAATTTTGCCGTGGTGTTCACACCTGGCGATTTTGTTCGTCGTGATTTTTGCTGCAAAGTTGCTGCGACTTTGCAGCAAAGTCGCTATATGTGAACGCAGCTATAAAGTTAAAATATAATGTTCGTACTATTATAATAAAGTTAAAGGTTAAAATAAAGCAACCGAACAGATGTAATAAAGTTAAAATATAATGTTCGTACTATTATAATAAAGTTAAAGGTTAACATAAAGCAACCGAACAGATGTAATAAAGTTAAAATATAATGTTCTTACTATTATAATAAAGTGAAAGGTTAAAATAAAGTATACTTATGCCTATAGGCATAAAGATATAAAAGAGTTAAAATAAGAAATGTAAAATTATAATATATTAGCAAGTTATTATATAGTATACATACTATTATAATGTTTATCATCATGCCATGCATACAATAAATTAGTTATCAGTACTATCAATGTTTTTATTTAATTATCTTTAAATATTTAGTCACCTCTACATTAAATAATAACTCGACGGCTAACTTCGATATAATCCAATATATATATATGTATACTAAACTTATATTATATGTGTATCATAATTAATTGCATATTATATTTGAATTATTTTATAAGGAACGTATGCACTAGAGAAATAATGATGTATACAATTTCGTAATAGGTATATATATATATATACCATATAGCATTAATGCTGTTGAATACATATGTATAGTTTATATCCTAGGATTTATATTATGTATGTAACATAATTATTATGTTAATGTATCCTTGTATGTATATAGGTTACATAATTTAACTTACTTACTATGTATATAAACATGTGTACATGTATGTGATAAAAGTGTAACACGTAATATGTTTATCTAACAAAATAAATAAATAATATTTATTAGTAATATAAATATGGCGCCTCTAAGACATAACAACATTTTATAATACTCACGGTCATAACATATATTGTATTATTAAGATAATTAAAATGTATTTAATTAGTCACTTATTGAAAGTAAATAAATATAAATGTAGGATATGATTAAATATAAGCAGTTTATTTAATATATATTGTTTTTAAAGTTTTAATAATTTATAAGTTAATTTTATTAATATTTCAGAATAATAGTATATTAAAATACGTTATTTCATTGATATTGTATATATTTAACTTATTCTTTTTATTTAAATATAAACTATATAAACTTAATAAAAGTATATATATTAATAAACAGTTATACCATTAATTTAAATACTTAAACGTGATGATTTATTAAAATATTTTTTAAATATAAATTAATTTTATTAATATTTCAGAATAATAGTATAATAAAAGTCGTTATTTCGTTGATATTGAATGTTTTTAACTTATAATTTTGTAAGCATATAATATTTACAAACTATGAGCAAAGTATATATATTAATATATAGCGATATGCACAATATTAATCCATAAAAATGATAATCTAGTATAATATTTTGTTTATTTACATTAAAAAGGCGGGTTTATTTTAAAATTATCGGCCTGATTCTACGCCATCTTAATTCAGTGTTCGGGCCTGAGGTTATAGGAGGTCTTGGATCTGTACTGGGACCGTTACTGTTTCTGCTTTATATTAATGATATCACTAGAGTTATTGATGAAAATAGCTGTATTCTATTTGCTGATGATACTACGATGCTATTTACTGATATGGACCACTGTGCATTGGAAAATAAATCTAACAAATATATTGGTTACATCTATTCATGGTTATGCTTTAATAAACTAACATTAAATTGAGATAAAACGTCGTATATGACTTTTGGCCTTTATAAGCCTCATAAATTTAAAATTTCATTAAACGGTTTACCTATTAAATGTACTAATGAATTCAAATTTATTGGTGTCACTATTGATAATAGACTCACTTGGAAACTTCATATTATAATATTAGCTTCTCAATTATATATAAAAACTAGCAGTAATTTACAAACTTAGAAATAAAATTGATAAACAGTCATTATTATTACTGTGTAATTCTTTATTTCATTCAAGATTAACATATTGAGTTGCCTCTTGGGGGTCACATTATAAGCATACTTTAAATAAGATAATTATTCTGCAAAACAAAGTATTGAAATGTATATATAAACTACCATTAAGATCTAATATTGATTTTATCTATAAAAGACATAATATTTTAAAATTAGGTGATATTGTTAATATAACAATAATTAAAAATGCATATATTGCTTATACTGATAATGCTAACACTAATCTCTTACGTAAATTTGTCAAAAGTATTAATACATTAACTAGATCTAGATGCGCATTTGTTATTCCTAAATGTAGATTAAATATTAGCATACATGCAGTACATTATGCTAGTATTAAACTATCGAATAAACTAAATACAAAGAGTAAATTAATAAAAATATCAAGTTATTCATTAAAAAGTTAAACATTTCTTATATTGATAATTATTAATTTTACTATTACATATATTCAATTTTATTAACATATATACACATTTCATATTCTCCCTGGTTAATCTGGATGTAGAATACTGGTTACTACTTATGAAGCTCTCAATGGATCATCAGAGCTGCAATGATAACTTATTTGTTATATGCTGTTATTATTTTATTATTTGTATTATTATGATTATACACTCTGTTTATTAACTTGGTTTATATACATCGTTCAAGTGTGTACTGTGGTTATATGAGATAATACATATGCATGTTTGAAATGCTAATAATAAAGAGTTTGATATACTCAGGGTCTGGTCAATCCATATGGGGCATGGACAACCCTGAGGCTTCCTTCATTTGTTGATTCTCATAATTACTTTTAGTGATCACTTGTTCGATGTGATGGCTAATATTATTATTAAAAAAATGTTTAAATATCTTTAAAAAAGACAATTGTTATATAATATATTATGAACATGGCATTATTAAGATCAAATACCTCGAAAGTCTTCTGACTATTTTATTTATCCATTTATTGTTTTTATTTTATAATGATTACAATAATAAAATGTATCTTATCTTATATATAAATATATATATATTTATATATCTTATACTATTAAAGATAATACATCTATAGATACTGATAAAACCACATTAGTCACTGACATAACTACTGATATTACTGTAAACTACATTACCCAGTAAATAATTGTTATGGTTCGTACAGTATTCCTATGCATAGAATTATCAGGAGGGTGGTTAGGAGATACTTCGCTTAATAAGTTACGTTTTAAAATGTTAATAACATAATAGCATCGTCAACTCGTATGAAGTAATGTAACCCATACGTAACCCATACGTAATATTAATTGAACTTTGAAACCATAACATTAGACTACAAATAATCGTGTATTATATACATAATAAAATATACGATTACAAATATATGCACATATAAAAAATGTATAGGATTCCCCGCAAAATATTATTAGTCGTCCTATGCGGCTGTCATTACACCGCGATCCAGTCAGAATTGAAGCGCACGCCTCGTCATACGCCCTCCACAGTTAGCCAGTATACTAGGCCACTGATATATAATTCGAAATCTTCCACGAGTACACTATATACCTACTATTTAAAAGTGTAAAAGTTAGAATTCATTAATATGAATTGATTTATCGATATATTTTATCGACAAATCTAGGGGAAAGTAACCTAATACGGACACTTTAACAATAAATAGTCTTAACATTTTATGTATCAATATTTGTATAAAAAATAAAAATATATTAATATTATATGATTATAGATATTATGGTGAATTTTAAATTTTATTTAATCTTTGTATTCAATAGATAACAGGGATGTCCGTATTCGGTACCCATGTCTGAATACGGTCGTCTTTGTTATACTATGACACTATATATATACTACTAGAATAAACTATATATTATTGAAGAAATATTCAGATACATTACAATTACCTTATTTATAATTAATTTTAACATATACTAATATATTTTCTTTTATTTCACAGACCCTGAATTTTAAAAGTGTACTTTATTCGTATATGTTAACCTAATTTGAGAAAAAGCATTCTATCGAATTTCACGACTATGACAAATTTTGAAAGACAATTAGAGGCGTCGTAGGAAAGTAGCGTCGCGGAAAGGCTTATATGCGCGTGTGAACTGCGGCAAAGACGTGTACAGTGTACGTGGAAAGTCGTAATCGCGACGTAAGTTAACGAAACGTCGCCAATGCTGTCGGCCGCGCTGCACGTTAACGAAACATCGTGGATTACGTCGGATCCGTAACGATAGAAGCCATAACTTTTCTCTACTATTCGACGTCATACTACTGAGCGAACCGGTCGATACATTCAAGTATAAACTTTTCGCCGACAAATTAGCGTGCTCGAATTCGGATATCGTATCCGAAACCGTTTCTCCGAAAACTTCGAAACACGTTAGAGATTTATGTGTCGAGGACTCCGAATGCGATGCTTTCTCTTGTCGACCGAACACTCCGAAGATAGCTGGTTACTCGAACGTGGAAGTAGAGTGTAACGTTAATAACGACTTTCCGATCGGCCGCCTAACATCTTGAAAACTGGAGAATTGGAGGTAGATACAATGTTAAAAATAAATGTATAGCATTGATTAAAAAATAATATAACCCCGTGGATTCCTGGTATACCGAATGGCAATTTACGGTATAACTAATTAAAAAAGTTATACCATATTTTATAAAAGTTATACCATAATTTATTAAAAGTTATACCATAATTTATTAAATGTTATACCATCATTTATATAGATTACACCATAATTTATTAAAGGTTATACCATAATTTATTAAAAGATATATCATAATTTATATATAGTTATACAATATTTTATATAAGTTATACCATAATTTATTAATATTTATTCCATAATTTATTAAAATATAACCATGATTTATTAAAAGTTATACTATATTTTATCAAAAGTTATACCATAATTATTTAAATGTTATACCATCATTTATATAAATTACACCATAATTTATTAAAAGTTATACCATAATTTATTAAAAGATATATCATAATTTATATATAGTTATACAATATTTTATATAAGTTATACCATAATTTATTAATATTTATTCCATAATTTATTAAAATATAACCATGATTTATTAAAAGTTATACTATATTTTATCAAAAGTTATACTATATTTATTAAATGTTATACTATAGTATAACATATATATTTTTTATATATAGTTATACTATCATTTATTAAAAGTCATATGACTAAATTATTAATTATAAATTATGGTATACCATAATTTATTTAAAGTCATATCGGGGTTTATAACATAATATTCTATTTTATTAATTTATATATGGAATCCACATTGAGTATCTAAATAACACATTTGTGTTTCTGTTTTACAATAGATACATTTTAAAATAAATAACGTAATACAAAATGTCATTAAATTAACAATCACTCTTTTTAGGATATTTTATGTGAAACAAATAAAATGATAAAGACGAAATACATAATTTATAATGAACAAACAAACACTTTTCGATATAAACATAATAAGCATCCTATTTCATAATATATGGAGTCATTATTTCCTGCAATTAAAATTCACATATTTATAATTATTATATATTTATTATTAATTAATATTTATTTAAATAAAGTATATATATATATATATTAATATAATATTATATATATAATATAATATATATATATATATATATAGAATATACAATATATACTCTATACTATTATATACTATTGTAAATAATAATATATTATATTACATATTAACTATGGTCACACGGCATTATGCAAGGTTACCGCGGTCTTAAACATGAACAACGAACAAACCGAAACCCTATCTGATAGGCAGACACGACCGACACACACCTACCTAGTGTAGTGTCCGCGGCCACACCCCGTCGTATACCTGTGGGTCGGGCGTACCCGTCGTCCCGTTTAGTAAATACTTGATCGGCTAGAATACTGACAGCGGTTACTCGATTACCCCTGATATATATATACCATTGTCTCCTCTCTCGTCGTCGTCACTATCTGGATAGGGGAAAGTGCAAGCTAAGATTCGTTCGGTTTTAGCCGATTTTCTAATTTCGGAATACAGATTTATAGTTTTCCGAGATACAAGATACGCCTTTACGCGAATTCTGTATAGATTATATTGCGTATAATATTTATAGTAAATAAGTATTAAATAAGCTATATATTGTAAATAAAAATATTGTTTAAAGTTTATATTTATTTTAATATTTGTTTATAATATCGTATATAATAATATAATTATATTTCGAGTTTGCCTGATTTTAATACGACTTGGGTGTCAACGCAGTCAGGTATTTTGACGTCGATATCACGTTGCAACACTTTAGTGACTACACAATGTTCGAGTTTACGTCGTATGTTGGTATTGCTATTGTTACATAGATATACTTGGAACGAGATTATACCAATGGCATACAAGGTCTTGCGTTCGTAGTCGGAGAACAGTTTATCTTCTCCGGACAAGTTCTTGAAAGTCGTGTACACGGTGGGCGCGCAGTTGTCGTGAGGTTTACACTTAAGTTTAACGTACAATACGGGAGAACGATTCTTAATCACTTCGCCTCGGGAGTTTTTTCGATGCAACATCTTTAAGGAATTCAGATTCAGGTTCCAATTATCGATGGCCTCTTTAACGTCTTTGGTGTACATATTGTTCTTAATGAGTTCCTCTATACCGTCGACGGCCCGTATAAATGCGGTCTGTTCGGCATTGGATGGTCCGGTTTTATCGTTGTAGATGACGAACGACATCGAATAGCCTTTGATATCGGCGCCTTTCACATCTGACGGCGTTTCCTTGCATAACTTCGTATCGTTGAAAGGGTCTACACCGTAAGAGAAACACTCGGGCGTACGTAGTCCTAGTTTGTCTATGATACCGTTCAACTCGTTCAACTACATACTTTACCTATTTCGACACGCGGTTCCGAAAATGAAACTAGTTCGATATCGAAATCATCGGCGGGAATCACGTGCATAATGAAATAAGTAGTCGGTTGGTTTCGATATGATTTTATTTATTAGTAAACACAGCGAGGCTTAACTACGCGTGTAGAGGGAATGATACACACGATACGAAAGCGGCCGGTTTTTATACACTTTGCACTGGGGGGGGGGCGTTCCTTATGCCGCGGCGTTCATATGAATACAGATAACGTGACCCCTGTAACGCCCCTGTAACGCCCCCTTGCCAGACACGTAGTCGCCCCATGGAAAGGTTCGAGATACGTCTACGTGATATCGGACGGCTGCGGTGAGTCATTCCTCGAGACTTGTTCGTGTTTAGCCATTCTAGATACTATAGTATACCCAGTAAACGATATATTCGACGCTTTTGGACGCACTGCGCCTATAAGTTCTGGAATTAATTCATCGCTTTAATTTACGCCCCAGTCGGCGACGTGTTTAATAATCTATTATAAATTAGTGGACCCCCCTTAAATATACCTTACTGCGTCCCTAATTGGTATTGTGTAATATTCAATTTTAAAAGTTTAATTTTACATATAAAATAAATTAGATTTCAATACACTGATTTAGATAGGAATTAAATGATATCGTTTTGAATTATGTTTACATTTTGAATTCAAATTCAGTGACTACTAATATATATTGTATCCTATAGGATTACTATATTACTATTGCATTGATCGACAATACTGCCCTCTATAAAAACAAGTTACTCCTAATAATAATGAGTAGATAGGTATTGATATATCTTCACCACATCTTTGATATATATATATATAAAATACATACAGCATAATATTAAATAAATACTTTAGGCATAATACAATTAAAGTATTCGCACTAGATTTATTAAAATATAAAAATAAGTATACTATATATTAGTTAATATGTATATACACATGTGTATATTTTACAATTATATAGTAATGTAGTTTATTATTATAGTGAGATGTGAACATATACATATACCTATTTTGTACAACGCTGTAATAGCTAATAATACCTAATATAGGATTGTATGCGAAGTAGCAACACAAAAATAGAAAACTAAAAAATATGTGGCGGGCGGTGCGCGCGTCTCAGAAATTACATTTCAGTGAACGTGAGAACTATAGTGGGAAATATGAATGCGCTTGTTATTGTGAATTAGTAGTATTATATAATATATTTATAATTAGTATTATATTATATATAACCTAGTTTTACATTGTGCACACTGCACTCAAACATAGCTATTATTACAAAGCTATACATGTGTAATAGGGGACAAAAAAACACTATATATGTATACATGTGTATGTATATGTGTGTGTCTTTGAATGTATATGTATGTATACGTGTGTGTATGTATATGGGAAAGTAACATAATACGGACACTTTAACAATACATGGTCTTAACTTATATCACCCTTTATTTTTATTCAAAAATTACAATATATTAATATTATATGATTATAGATATTATTGTAATATTAAAATGTTATTTAATCTTAATTCCATAGATAACGGGGGTGTCCGTATTCGGACATGAGTACCGAATACGGACACCCTGTGTTATAATACGGAAACCCTATATATGACTATATAAACTACATATTATTGATGAATCAATCATAACAATTACAATTACATTATTTATAATTAATTTTATGAATAATTTATTCTAATTTAATTAGTTAATAATTTATTTATTTTTATTATTTTTTAATTAATAATACAATTTAAGTATTTTTATAATACAAATTTTAGATTTAGCTTTATTTTTATGAAAATCAGAATAGTTCATACGTTTCGCGATGATTGGTTATTAGGTGTCCGTATTAAGAAATCTAGAGTATCCGTATTAGGGACTTATATGACCTCTAGATATATGCGTATAACTTAATTAATATTATATAACAAATATAGAAATTTTCTATTTTTGTGTTGCTACTTCGCAACCTATTACAATATGCACATACATATAATTTATTAGTGCAACATATGTATACTATTTATAATCGTTATGGAGTATTATATAATAGTCTATAAATAGTATCATCTGTCAATACATAGGTAGTGCAATACACATGTAATCAATGATATATTATTGAATTAATCGAATAAAACAATAGTGTATATATACACCTACTATATATATACCTACTATAGTGGTGGATTGCTTTTGAAATAAATTATTAATAATTATATGCCTATTATGAATTAATAAAATAGCAACATTATGATAACGTATGATAATATATATATATGTATATATATATATATATATATATATATATATATATATATGCCAATCTGATAAAGAGGTCGACTGTCGTTTCGAATTACTAAAGAGGTCGACTGTCATGTCAATCTGCTAAAGAGTTTGCAGCTATGTCAAGCTTCTAAAGAGTTTGCATAACATACCAAGCCGTAATAGAACTCGTGAATTATATCAGGTTTCATACCGCATTATTATGCCGTAATTTGTAACTCTATATAATTATTATTATGATTATTATTAAATGTTATTATTATCAATTATTAACTATTAAATAATCCTCAATGAAATTCAATAATGTTGTAAAGAGTATTATTATTTAAATTTAATATATACGTTGTATAATAATATTTTTTCATATTTAAAAAATCTATTATCACAACAGATCCATGCCAATCTGTTAAAGAGGTCATATACCATGCCAATCTGCTAAATAGTTTGCTGCCGTGTCGAGCTGCTAGAGAAGTCACCTAACGTATTGGGTTTCTAAATAGATCTCTGTTGTGCCAATCTATATAATTATTATTAAATGTTATTGATTCTGTAAATCAATAATTTAATTTGTTGTCGTGTTTTAATAAAATGTAAAAATATCTTCTCGTCTTTCTTGACTATATTCTGCAAGCTATAAAATAATTTTATGAAGACTACGGTTGGTACCTGGAATGGGGATTTTGGATTTTGGATTTTTTTAAATTTGACATATAGTGTAGGCGTGGCGATATATTCATATCCAGAAAATTGACAGATTATTAATATCGAAAAGTCGCCTTTTTTCCTTAATTTTTCTGGCTTGAATGCGCGCTAGTTTTACTACCTATTCTATATTTAACTATGACTCATCATATGATAACGCGCGAACATCGATATAAAATACTATAAACGCTAATTGGATTATATCATATTGTATATAGTTTTACACTGTGCACTGCACGAGCTATTATTAAACAGCAATACATGTGTGATTCGGGGACAAAGAAACAATATATATATATATATATATACATATAAATACACACACACATATATATAAATACACACACACATACATAAATAAATATACCTAAATACACACACACAAACACACACATATATATATATATATATATATATATATATATATATATACATACACTCATATAAATACTCACACAAACATAAATACACACACATATATAAATACACACACATACATAAATACACACATACATAAATACACACACACATACATAAATACACACATACATAAATACACACACACATACATAAATACACACATACATAAACACACACACGCATACACACGTACACGTCGTACACACATACATATACATATGATTACAATCATTGATAAGCAACTATGCTTTGATTACGAACTATAATTATAAATCATTGATATTAATCTGATTATAGTCGATTATTGTTAACTGAGAAAACATGTAAATCAATTTTCGTAATAAAATGTATATCAATGATTGTAATCGAATTGTAAGCTGTGATCGTAATACCCATCAATACATAGCCCCATGCTAGTAATCTGAGTACGTGTTGGATTGTAATCTGATTACGAACTTTGATTACTTTAATTACTGGGTACTTAATGTGAAATTAATAGTAATATTGTCGGGTCTGGGTCAGTTGCTCTAAGCTTGGACTCCTGGATCATGATGACATCCGACTTTGAAGATTTGGCCCTGTCTTCCAACTCGACTATCTTCGTCTTGATGCCATTTGCGTTCCACTGCATCAGCTTCAGGTTTTGTCGAAGTTCAACTCGACCTTCCTTTCCTTGATTATGGATTGGATAGCGGCGAGATCCGTACTCGCGCTGTTGGCACTGGACGAACATCCACCACATAACCATCTTTCTGCAGCGAGAACCATAACCAGTTCCGCTCTTGATAGCTTAGAGCAACTCTTGTGCGATTCTCTCCCACACCCTGTACATAACAGTGGTGAGGACGTGCGCCTCAAGCTCCTGTAGCAAAGCAAGCAGAGCCTCGTATTGGCCGCTGCGGCCGGGCTCCTCGCTACCCCTATCGTCTGGCCAACAAGAATGTTAGTACTCAAGGGGGCAACGGATACCTGCAATGCTACCGGGGTTAATGGCCTGACCTGAGTGTTTTTACACGTCACACATTCCCAGACTCCTCTGCTTTGGGCGGCTATTTTTAGCAGGCTACAACATTCCTGCTTATGTGACAGGTCTCCGCACCCCACACAAGTCAGGAATGTCTGGTTGTTCCTCAGGACCTTACCGCATACCTTGCAGGAAGGCCCTATGTTTTTCTCCACATCACCCGCTCGGGTGATCAGCACCCGAGGCAACCAGGCCGAGTCCTGTTGTCCGGGAGGATAAAAAATATCCGTGTTTCTGGGGGAGTAGCAGACCCTCCGAGCCTGGGGCTCGAGAGCTGGTCTTGCCGGGGGGAATATCCTTTTCGCCTCCCTGAGGGAGTACACGAAGCGCCACGTGTAGGCCGGATACTGCTTCGCCGTTGTTGTTGTTGTTGTTGTTCGCGGCGTAGCGTTCACATGGACGGGAGTCCATGCGCAAACGCTATTACAGCCTCTGGTTGTTCAATCAGGGCTGACAGTAGGGGCGCCGCTCCCCCAAACGCACGTATTCGTCTTCGAGCTGTGACCGGGCACTCTTGGAGCCAGTGCTCGAGCGTCTCTGGGGCTCCTTGGCAGTGTGGACAGGTCGCAGAGGAGTCAGCATCGACAATGTTTCGGTATACTGCCAGCTTGTGGCAGTGGCCACTGCGGAGCTGAGCTAGTAGGACCGAATCCTTTCTAGAGAGGGAGACTGGGGCTCGCTTGCCGTTAAAGACCGCTTTGGTTCTCTCGTGGCTTATGGCCGGGTCCATCGTTTCTCTCTTCGTGAAGGCTTTGGCTGTCTGGAAGGTTATACCACCATTCGTTGCCGCTGGATCTTCGTCTGAAGCTGCCACTGCTCCGCCTTCGACGTCCGCCCACTCGTTTCCGATGAGCCCTATATGGCCGGGGACCCATTGTAGCGAAACACGTGTATTCAACGAGTTCAGGATTCGGCGGGTCTCTGCTAGGTCTGAACCATCGCTCAATCCAGGCGACTGTAGTGCTGTCAGGGTTGACTGGCTGTCGGTGCAGATAATGAAGGGGCCTTGGTTCTGGCTGTTCTTGATCCAGCCAACTGCCAGTAGCATCGCTGTCACTTCCGTCTCATAGGACGACGTGAGAAGTCTTCCCTTGCGTGTGATGGAGGTGATTTTGACTGGGTCAGTGGCTGGACCTGATGTTACTACTGCTGCGCTGCCTCCGTTTTTATATCCTCTTTCCGCCGATCCGTCTGTATAGATGGTGATCTCCACTTCTCCGGCTGCCGCGATGGTGTCCACTGTGTCCGTGAGCAGGGTTCTCTGGTCACAGGACTTATAGCTGCCGCCATTTAGTCGTGTATCTACCGTCCATGTTGGATCTCTGTTCCAGTTCCAGGGTGGCGCTTTCTTTGGAGCAAACCTCTCTCTAGGCAATTGGTCCAGGCCGTTGCGCGCGCATTCTGCTTGAGCTAGGGTACTGAAGCTCGACCTTTTCCATTTATGCTCGATAGGCTAGGTGAACAGTTTGTGGCGTGGGTTGCCTGCGGGGAGCCTAGCTGACCTTTCCCAGGCAACGATGCAGTTACGCCTGATCTGCGTCTCGAAGGAAGTTAGCTCGGCCTCCGTGCGTAAGCATTCGAGAGGTGTGTCAGCCAGTTGAATTGTTAGGATACGTAGAGCCCGATTCTGTACTCGTTCCAGAATGGCAACGTTTGACTTCGCGAGCCACGGTTGCCAAGCCCCGCCGCAGTAGTGCAGTGTGCTATGAATCAGTGCTGTGTATATCAGCGTCATGCATCGTCTGCTCCATCCCCACTCTTTGGATGACAGGGAGGATAGGATCCGGATCCTGGACATCACTCTGAGCTTGACAGAGTCGACATGTAGCCGAAAGGATAGCGAACGGTCAAATGTGACCCCGAGGAACTTGGGAGTCTTGTTGAATATGAATGGCTGGTTATCGAGTGTCGGAAGTGAAGAACGACACTTCACACTTCGACGTGTTCAATTTTAGCTTGTGGAGATAACTCCACGCCGATACCCTGTGCACCGCCTCTTGTACCTCGCTCTCAGCAACAGTCTTATCGCGGTCTTGACTCCAGATCGCCATGTTGTCCGCATACATGCTGACGCTCACCCCGCTCGGGACTTCTTCTCTAATACCATTAATATAGAAGAGGAATAGTAGGGGTGATAGTACAGCTCCCTGGGGCACTCCTTGTCGCATCTTTCTGCTGGCGCCGATAACGCCGTCGATCCGAACAGCTGCCTTACTGTCGCAGAGGAATCCTCTGATCCATCGGACGATAGTCCTCGATACGCCTTTCTCCATCATCAGCTGAAACAATCGATTCCGCCATACCGTTTCATACGCCTTACTGTAGTCCAGTAGTGCGAGGACGCAGCGCTTAGCGGGTCGAGTCTAGAAACCGTCACTGACTGCTTGGGAGAGGCGGAGGACTTGATCCTCGCAGGATCTGCGGGTCCGAAAACCAGCCTGGTATTGGCACCACCACTCATTGGACTCTGACATGAAGGAGAGGTGGCTTGCCACCATTCTCTCCATGGTTTTTGCCACGCAGGATGTGAGCGATACTGGGCGGAAGGAGTCGATCTGACTTGCCGGCTTACCCTTTTTCAATATGGGGACAATTATAGCCTCCCTCCATGAAGCCGGGCAACTTCCTGTTTTCCATGAATCATTGAAAATGTGCAACATGAAGCTGGCTGCGGTTGGGCCCATGGCTTTGATGAACCTTGGGTGAATCTTATCCTTCCCTGGCGCGCCTTTGACTTTCATCCTTGTGATTGCGTTGGACATTTCTGCGGCATTAAATGGTATAGAGTTCGGATCCCCAACTATTGGACCTATTAGGGAGCGGCGCACTGAATTCTTAATTCGGCATGCCTTGGGTATACTCAACCTACTGGTCGAAGCGTACCTTTGTAGGAAGACGTCTGCTTTGGCCTTGTTTGTTATGTACTCCTTCCCCTCGTGGACCAATGTTTCATTCCTGATGCTTGCTGTGTTCCTTCCGCTTAATGACTTGATTGTGCTCCAGATCTTATGGGGGTTCGAACTTGAGTCAGAGTCTTCGAGGAATTCCTTCCATCTATTCTCCTTACTCTCTCTGATCATATCCTGCACTGTCATACATGCCTCAATCCATTCAGCCCGCTTGTTCGTGATGTCTCTCCTCAGCGCGTTTCGTCTCTTCACAGCCTCTCGTATGTCCCTGGACATCCACTCCTTCCCATTAACACTACATTTGACTTTACCAATTGCCTTGTTGGCCGCGTCAATCATTGCCATGTTCAGGAATTTGGATCTGGAGTCTAGAGAAGACTAGTGTATGGCCGCTGGTGCTGCTGTCACCGCTTCGTCTACCGATTCAGCAAATAATCGGAAGTTAGAAGACTTCCAGTTCCATTTGAGTTCGGTACGGGATGGGGCGTTCAGAGTTGTCACTTGACAGTCAACGGTGATGAGTATGGGGAGGTGATCCGATCCTAGGCATTCGGTCGTGCTCCACTCCACTCGGTCCAACCAACTGCTGTGAACGAGGGTTACATCGGGCGCGCTGCTGCCTCCAGTACCTGGGTTATTCCTTGTTGCGGCTCCGTTTTTCGCGATGCAGAAATCTTTTTCCATCAGCCACTCTTCGAGATTCGATCCCAGAGAGTCTTCAGGTTGCCATCTGTCCCACATTTGACTGTGTGCGTTTAGATCGCCCCCTGTGATTGCGTTCCGGTCGTGAGGCAGTTCCGACATCTCAAACTCGTTACCGTGGTTTGCTCCTCTTGACGGGGGGCAGTAGACGTTGGATAGTAGAGTCTTGACGAAAGGTTTAGCTCTCAATTCAATCGATTGAATCTCCAGTAGAGAATTCTGGGCACTGGGCGTGTTGTCAATAGTTGTGAAGAGTATATCTTCCTTAATAAAAAAGAGAAGTCCCCCACCACTACCGACGCCCCTGTCTTTTCGGACTGTAGAGTAGCCCTTTATAGCAGGGTTCTTGTCCAGGGCCCTCAGCTTCGTTTCCTGGATCATGATAATGTCGAGATTGAATTTCCTTATTCGGTCTTCGAGCTCTACCATATTGGTCCTGATCCCCTTAGCGTTCCACTGTAGTAATTTGAGGCAGCCTCTTCTGCTCACATCGGTCTTTCTCGATGGGGCAGCTTGGCGCCGGTCTCCGCTATCCACGCCCTTGTTGTTCGCGCTGGTCGAGCAGTTTTCGCAATGCCAGGAGCCGTTGGATATGTGCATGCTTTGTTCGCCTCTCGACATATTAGAGCAGCTTTTGTGGCAGGTACGCCGGCATCCTATGCAGACGAGCGGGTTGGGCGAATACCTTACAACTTTTCCGCATTGCAGGCATCGCTTCTTAGGCGCGCTGGTTCCTGAAAGTCTCGGGGCTCCTATCGGTTGTCCAACCAGTGTGGGTACGGTCGATGTTAGGGGAGGCGTATAGGAATGGGGTGGGATGCAGTCGCAGTCCTGGAGTCTGTGACACTCGTCTCAGGCCGCTACATTTCTCTTGCTTGTGTGAGGTCGCAATGCACGAGCCACATTTGAGGTGCGGCTGATTGGTTCTCAGCGTCCTTCCGCAGGGCTTGCAGAATAGTCCAGGGCCGGGGTTCGCTTCCACATCGCCAGCTCTCATGAATAGATTCCGGACCACCAGAGCTGGTAGGTGTCCGGACCACAGAAAAACCCCTGTGAGTGTGGGGGGCGGCGTTCCAACCGGGCCTTGGGACCGAGACTGTAAAGCCGAAGTAAGGATTATTTTCGCCATCTCGATGAGGTGGACATGGAGCGCCGCGGGAAGGCAGAATCGTAGCTCCGCTGTTGTTGTTGTTGTGGATATGGGCTGAGCGATAATATAGAATGGAGCTAGCCATAGATTTATAGTTTACATAGATCGGCATTGCTATATCTTGCCAACGTAAAATTCTTCAACAGACATGGTGCCCTGAATGGGGATTTTGGATTTTGGATTTTTGTAAACTTAAGATGACCGACATCACGTGACACATGATATTTCATAACAAATATTTAAATAAATAATATTTATTTTTTACATACATTTGGTTTATTTGTTTATATACGCTTATAAAATATATTTCGATTAAATCAAAATAAACATTTATATTTATTTATATTATATATTTGTGGTGTGGTGATGTAAACTCCCATCCACCGGATCCCGGGTTGCGGAGAGGGGAACGGCTACCAGATATGGTGGTTAACTGTAAATATCTAATAAGCAGTTCCGGACAAAATCCAGGATGCCCTTTGGCAAGGCATAGTAGGGTTGCCTGGGGTTGACAACCGTTGGCAGTAACCTGTCAGCCACCCGAGCAGGGTAACGTGAAAACATCGGGAGCAGTGTGTTGGAAATGGTTAGGCGATACCTTAATATCTATGATTAAAAAGTTTTCGATGAGGCATATTAACTCTGGTATAGAGTACTGTTACTCGTGTATGGAGTAGCGACCACACATTTTACATCAGCTATTGAAAGCAAAAACATGACACACGCACGCACAAACATACATTCCCATTCCGCATCGCTCGTCACGCGGCAAAACAAGGAGCGCGTCCTGAAAATTCTCAGTTTGCAATCGAAAAATTAGATACTGAGAACAAAAATCAAAATAGACTGATGAAGGCAAAAAGAGATATTAAGATCTCAACCTTCAATACACAGACTCTACAAAAAATTATAAAAATACCAGAGCTAATAACCTCTGCGGAAACTACAGGTCAAGATATCATATGTATTCAAGAAAATAGAGCCATACATGATGACATCCTCATAAAAGAAAAACCCTATGGCAATTGGAAATTAATAACCTTCTCATCATGGAAAAATAGTGTAAATGCTTCTATAGGTGGAATTGGCCTACTCGTTAATTCAAGAGCATACAGTTCTCTCTCTAATATTGAAACTGTATAACTAAGTATAATGGTGGCCACTTTCCATGGTAATCCAAACACCACTATAATATCATGCTATAGTCCAACAAATGTAAGCGAAGAACTTCAAGTTGAACAATTCTATATGGAATTTGCATCCCTCACAATATCAGCCAATACAGCATACACATACTTTGAAACTGGCTGTAAAGAATCATCAGCTAAATATATACCATTAAAGTTGAAAACCATGAAATCTGTCAAAAACACAAAGATTTACATATAGCAGCAAAACTTAAAGATTCTCAAATCTCTTTTGAAAATCAGATAAAATTTAATAAAACAAAAAAAGAATTGACTTCTGCATATGATGCAGAACAGAGTAAATATGTTAAAAGAAAAATCAAAGATATCGAAATAGCGGCAGCAAACCTACAATCTTCTATTGAATGGAACATAGTAAATGAAAGTAGTAGTAGAAAGAACTCGGACAGCGCAAAACTAAAATCATCTAGAAATGGAGAGAGAATAAAAATATAGCATAACCATTTCCAAGAACTGCTCGGAAGTCAACTTAACAAAACTGATGATGACGATGATGAAGAAATACTACAAATACATAATAAGTTGAATATAAAAATAGGTATGTTCACTATAAAAGAACTTAACAATGCAACTAAAAGCATAAATAATGGCAAAGCTTGCGGATTAGATGAAATTCCAGCTGAAGTTTGGAAACTGACAGAATTTCAAAATATTTTGCTAAATTTCTGTAACAGCGTATATTCTCAAAATCAAATAAAAAGATGGACTGAAGGCTGTCTTTTACCGTTCCCGAAGAAAGGAGACATTTCTCAGGCCAAACATTATAGAGGTATAACCCTAACGTCCTTTGCAGCAAAAATTTATAATTTATGCTCCTAAATCGCATAAGACCGGAAATCGACCCTATCCTACGGAAAAATCAGAACGGTTTTCGCCAGAATATATCAACTACAGGACAAATATTGACAATCCGACGTATTATTGAAGGATTAATATCAAAGAATCTACCGGCCACATTATTGTTTGTAGACTTCGCCAAAGCATTTGATTCGATACATCACGGTAAAATGAAAAATATTCTCTCTGCGTATGGAATACCCATAGAAACAGTAGAAGCAATCATGATACTATATCGAAAACAAGATCAATGGTTAGATCACCAGATGGAGATACACCATACTTCGAGATCAATACTGGGGTATTACAAGGAGACACGCTTGCACCTTTCCTTTTTATAATATGTTTAGACTATGTCTTGAGAAAATCACTAGATGATAATAATAAACATCTCGGTCTCACCATAAAAAAACGAATAAGTAGCCGACATCCTTTAATATACAAAACTGATACTGATTATGCTGATGATTTAGCCATTACATCAGATAACGTTGAAGATTCGAATATAATGCTACATAAAATCGAAGAAGCCGCAGCAGAAATAGGATTAGGTGTAAATGCAGATAAAACGGAATATATCTCTCTGAACCAGAAAAATAATAGTTGTATAAAAAGTCTAAAGGGTAAGATCATCAAACAAGTAAATTATTTCAAGTATCTTGGAAGATATGTCGCATCTACTGATCATGACGTCAATGTAAGGATTGGACAGGCTTGGGCCGCACTAAACAATATGACATCAATATGGAAATCTAATCTCTCTGTAAAGCTGAAGAAAACTTTCTTTAGGGCCACAGTCGAATCGATCCTTGTATATGGCTCCATCACATGGACATTAACATCTTCTCTAGAGAAAAAGATGTATGGAGCATATACAAGAATGCTACGCGCTGCCTTAAATATAAGATGGAAAGATCATACGTCTAATAATTAATTATATGGACATATCCCAAAGATCACGATTACAATTAAAAAACATAGGATACGTTTCTCAGGACATTGTTGGCGAATCAGAGAAGAAATGATCAGCGAAGTGCTTCTATGGGAACCTTTACATGGGCAACGAAAACCTGGACGGCCGAATAAAACATATACTGCACAACTTAGAGAAGACAGCGGATGCACTACAGATGAACTGAAGATGTTGATGGGAAACAGAGATGAATGGACAAAACGTGTTATGCTATGCCGAGCAAGCTCGACCTGGTAAGGTAAGGTAATATTATATATTTAGAATGCACTATAATTGCATCACGTAATTTGATTAAATAATACATTATATAGGTAATTTTAAATTACGATTTATCGGTGTACTTTTGAATTCTTAGATCTCTTTATTTTTTTCAATATACGCTTATATAGTGCATTTTTATTATATCATAATATACATTTATATTTATTTATATTATATATTTAGAATGCACTATAATTGCATCACGTAATTTGATTAAATAATACTTTATATAGGCAATTTTAAATTACGATTTATCGGTGAACTTTTGAATACTTAGATCGTTTTAATTTTTCTATATACGCTTATAATATGCATTTCGATTATATAAAAATAAACATTTATATTATATATTTATACCGCAGTATAATTGCAACATTTAATTTTATAAATAATACTTTATATAGGTAATTTCAAATTACAATTTATCTGTGATATTTTAAAATTCTTAGATCTCTTAAATTTGTTTATAAATTGTATTTAAATTATAAAAAATAAACATTTATATTAAATTTTATTAAATATATAAATTACAGTTTAATAAAAAACTTTAATTACATAAAATAATACTTTACATGAGTAATTTAAAATTAAAATGAATCAGTGTAATTTTAAATTTGTAAATTGGACTATCTAGGATAATGTCATTACTAATATTTAAATATTACAACTGAATTAAATAAATAAACTTTTATATTAATTGATATTATATACTGCAATATAATTACAACATTTAATTTGATTAAATAATACATTATATAATTCTAAATTACGACAACTATAAGACGCTATTATTTTAAAATATTTAATAATGCTTAATTTAACGATGAATATTGCTTTAATAGTATACGTAATTGTCCAGAAGAAATAACTCTCTACAAGTTTGTATTATATAAATACATTTAAATATTATTTTGAAATTAATACAATTATTTAATTAAACATGTCGATGTTATATCTAATTATGTATGAAGTCAATAAATTAATACCCGCTTAACGTATGAAAATCAAATAATCATACGCAATTTAATTTTAATTTCATAATTATAATTATTATAATATATTACACGATTATAATAACAACAATTATATTAATATTATACACAATCATTATAAAAATACCTATCATATTATGATATAAATGATATATGATATGCAAGAAGCTCTAAATAGTCTATGCAAATGGATGTTTGACTGGGAACTAGAACTGGCTCCTTCTAAATGCGTTGTTATGAGAATAGGATGCAATGACCACCCCCAGTTTACTCATTGAATGGAGTACTTTTACCTGTTGTCAAGCAATTCAAAGATCTGGGTATTACTTTCTGTGATAATCTTAGTTTCAATATACATATTAATTCAATATGCTCAAAAGCATATATACTTATTAATATAATTTGTAGATGCTTTATTACTAATGACTATGTATTTCTTTTACAATTTTATATAAGCTATGTGCGCCCAATACTAGAATATAATTTATCAATTTGGAATCCTCATAAAAATTATATATGTAACGCTAAAACTCTAGAAAAAGTCCAAAGACTATTTACTAAAAGAGTATTCTATAGATGTAATATTAGCATGGCTTCTTATTCGAATCGTTAAAATCTTCGAATCTTCTAATTTATTTAATATCAAATCTCTATCACACCGCAGATTAATTAGCGACATGGTACTCACAAACAAGATTCTGAATGGACTAGAGGCTACATCTATAGATGTATATTTATATATATATATATATATATGATATGTATAACAGCCAATGCAGAGGCCTTCTAATCAAACTACGACCCAGAAAATGTAAATCTACATATTACCTAAACTATTTTGGAAATAGAGTTCCATCATTATGGAATTCGCTTCCCAATAATATTTCATCATGTAAATCTGTCAATTGCTTTCGTGTTATGTTAACAAATTCTTATTGGCTAAATTATTATAAATGTTAACACTTATGATGTTTTATTTATCTTTATATATATATATATATATATATATATGTGTGCTTAGATTAACATTGAGAACTTAGAGCATGTGGTTAAGGAAATCTTAACAAGTATAGATTACGAAAAATTGTATATGATTTTTTTATTAAAATTAAATATGATTCAGGTATATTTTAATTATTATTTCTGTCATTGTTAAAGAATTATATTGATTATTAATTACTTAAAAGCGATATTTAATATAGATAAACTTATAAGACATCGTGCGCATATAAAACATGTTTATCCTCTCATAGTAAATATATGATTATAATTGTTGTAGTATATAATATATACACTACAACAATTATATATAATATATAGTATATATAATATATATATATATATATATATATATATATATATAAATCAGATTTATTATTTAATGTTGTAAAGCATGACATAATGGAGAAGTTAATAAACAAATGTATTTGTTATATATGTATAATAGTTGTAATTCAAATAGTAGTATTCTGCTTTATATTTTTTTTAATAATGACTGTTGATGAAATTCTGTAAACAAAATGATTATCTTTTTCTACAAAATTTCCAATTCCCTGCTTAGGCGTATAACTCCTCGCATACTTCCTGACTGTATTCCATCTATCAACGCAACCAACTTTAATAATTATTTCAATTACAAGATTCATAGAATCATTAACTCCCTACCCAAACCCATACTACCACCACTAATATTACCAACATATTCACTTAACTCATTCTATAGCCTATTCTATAGCCTATTGATAAACTTCTATTAGCCGTCAAATTATCATGTATGTTCATCATAAACTTTTCTCCTTACTCTCCCCTTTCTTCAAAATTATAATTGAGAATTCCCTCTTAACGTGTGTTGTTCTACCATACATGAAATTGACACACATTATTCCGATAATCAAAAATTCCTCCAGATATAAATCAGATCTCTCAAACTATCGTCCAATATCAAACCTATCCTTTATATCTAAAACAATTGAAAGAGTTATAGCAACATAATTTAATAACTACCTTATTAACAACAGTATACTATATATTCCAAAGTGCCTATACTACCAACAAAAATACGGAAACTGCATTAACTCGCGCTTCTATACAACTTATTTATAATATCAATCGTAGTGAACATTTGAAAACAGATGAACACCAACATAATCTTAAATGGCTATTATTTAGAAAGCGATGCAAATATCTTTAACTCTGTCTAGCTCATAAATCTATATTCCTATGTAATCCTAACTATCTATATAATCCACTGAAACGTAGTTGCATACTGAAGCAGATTCGAACATATGATGCAATAATGTTGGAGAGCAATATTATTCAACGGATTTAGTAATCGGGCGTTATCCTCCGATGTTCCTCGCATATGGAACGTCCTACCGTATGACTTACGGAAGGTCCAATCCTTATATTGTTTTAGAAAGAAACTAAAACATTATTTGAACACTTCTTAATTTATTTTTGTATACGCGTTATTTAATCTTTATATCTAAGTTAATTTAATTTAAATTTTTGTTATTTTGTATTTTCTATTCGTTTGTTTTTATTATTTTTCGTTTTTGTTATACACCAGAGAGGGCTCCCGCTATATTAGTGTTTACATAAACAAATCAATTCAATTCAATTCAATTAACCCATATATATATTTAGTATACTAAATAATATCCTATTATATCCCTATAAATATTTATCTATCGTCGTTCTTTTGGACCTTTCAGTTGCATTCGATACTATAGATCACAATATTATGATCCATCGACTGCAATGCATTGGTTTGTCCAGTACATCATAAGCATGGTGCATATCCTACCTCGATAGCCGTTCTTACTCAATTAGAATTGAACCATGCATAACTAAACCACATATAATATCAAAGGAGTTCCACAAGTATCCGTTCTCGCAGCCATCCTTTTTAATATATAAGTATCTCCCCTATTAGATATTTTATACAAATATACAAACACAAACTATCACATACGCTTATACACTTTTGCAATGTGTATACTATTACGGCTCTTACTTTTAGAATTAAAATTCATTAGATGATTCTTAACCAGGCCTCTCTAAATTCGTACATTTGGAATTTACACCAATTAAACCAAATTCTTGCACTTTATATATATATATATATATATAATTCGTGCATGTACGAATTTAATTAAAAACTATAAAGGCTATAAAAGCTATTATTTAAATATCCGAAAATATATTGATGATAGACTAGAAAATATACATAAATGCTTGTAAGAATGTTAAATTAATGTAACGCCGTAGGGGCAAAGTTGATTTCTTAATAATTGTCTTCGATCCTTCTCTATTTTTCATTTTTAACATGGCTTCTTCCAATCCAAGAACGGTCCATTCCAAAATATTATCTTGCCATTGCATTTTTGGCCTCCCTATCATACTTTTACCATAAATAGTACATTGGAAAAATGTTTTAGATATAGTATTATATCTTATTACATGATCAAACCATTTAAACTTTTTCGTAATGACCATTTCTAGTAATTCAGAGTGAGGGCCAATTTCACGGGTTACTATACTTCTTAAACACTTAAGCACTTTCTTACTACAATATTAGTAATTCTTTCTCTGTAGGTTATATTCAGTAATATTCTTAAACATCTCATTTCTAGCGCTCTTATTTTTCCTTGCAATTCTTTGGTTATCTTTTGGTCCATTTTTCACATTCATATAAGAATATTGAGCTGAATAATTATAGCATAAGTTTCATTTTCAATTCAGTTTTAGTGATGGTTCGTTCTATATAATATTTATTTTAGATAAAGCTGTTATCGCCTGTCCTGTTCTAGATTTATTTTGGTCTTTGATTCTTTAACGTCGATGATTGCTCCTTAGTATTTGAATTTGTCAACACTTTTAAGTAGTTCATTATTTATTTTTATTTATTTCGAATATGATTTATCTTCGGAATTAGTCATTATTTGTGTTTTTGTTAATCTCAATTCCATATGATCGTGATGTGAAGTCAATTTTTCTAATAATACTGTTTAGTTCAAATTCACTACCAGATAATCCATCGATGTCATCTGCGAATATTAAATTTGTGATTATTCTTCCACCAATATTTACTGTTCTTATATGGGTATATAATGCATATACATTATTTGTTCGAGCATGATGTTGAAGAGTGTAGGTGAAAGTAAGCAACCTTGTCTCACTCCAATTGTTATCTGAAACCACTCTCCAAGTTTTTCGTCGAAGTAAACTGCACTTTCTGGTTTACTATATACGTTTTGTATAGATTCATTTAGTTTTATATTAATGTTATATATTTTCATCGCCGACCATAATGCTTCATGCTAGACTCTATACCATGCTTTCTTGAAGTTATTATTTGTTATTTTTATTTGGTGGAGTCCTTCATCCCATCCAGGAACTTAGATGAAGTTTTCACTTATAACCATATATGGCTCTAATGTCCCTTCGAAGCCGCTTTCATGTTAAGGCATCCATGGTTTTAACGAGAGCCGATCATTTATTTATACACAATTATATAAGATCACTTCTAAATAATATTTTAAGACCATTTTATAAAATTAATTAATGGTCCGGACGAGGCTCGAACCCGTGTCCTACTGCTTGTTTGTCTGACGCCTTAGCCACTGAGCCACACAGATAGTTGAATACATGATATAGCGGATTTTTATGTTGGGCATATTTCTCTGAGATGATTCTTAAATTAAATATCTGCTCATTAGTGCTTCTTTCTGCTAGAAATCCGGTGTGTTCTTCAGAAATGAATTATTCAGTGATGTTTGTAGTCTATAGACTATATATAGGTATGTAAGATAATTTTCAGCATGATTTTACTTGAGTGTGATATACGGCTTATTGTTCAGTAATTTTCACATTTTTGAAGGCTTACTTTCTTATGTATACTTATTATCAATGATTTACTCTAGTCTGATGGCTATATTCCTGATTACCATATTTTATTACATATATCAGTAAATGTTATCATCAGTATATTTCCTCCGGATTTAAGTATCTCAGAAGGTATGTTGTCAAAATCTGGCGACTTACCGAGCTTTAATGCACGAATATCTGATTCAACTTCACTATCGAGGATATACAAATTTTCTTTGTCGGAAGGTTCATTTGCATTGAGTATTGTTATATCTCCTGCTGCGTTATGTGTGTAAAATCCAGAACATTATTCTGTAGCATAATGGAGCGTTCAATATCTAGCTAACGAACTAGATATCGGATTCCCATTATGTAACATTTTTACGGCATAGTGAATCAGTTCTATTAATTATATACGTTAACTTGTCGTTCACCTCTTTTATTTATCACAGAATTGAGGAATTTTCCAGAAGTTTATCCCAAATTTGTGTGTGCATTTTTGCCAATTTTAGTATTCCAATCACCTTGAATTATCAGAATATCTATGAAAATTTTGATATAGAATTTTGTATATCATTGTAAAATATTTCAAATTCTTCATCTGTATGGTCTATTTTTGGTGCATATATTTGTATTATTGATATTTTAAATGGGGTTACGTGTAGTCTAATGATTGATATTAATTCATGCTAATGACTGCTCGTTAGTTCTCTGTGTATTATAATACCAGTACCATTAAAATGTTTAAAGTAATTTCCGATATAATAAAGTTTGTTATCTTCAGTTATTATAAGTTAATTTACTCCTTTTCTACGTTTTTCACTTAGTCCTAATACATTCCATCGATATTTATCCAGTTCATACGTAAGTTATTTTATTTTCCCTTCTTTTCGTAGAGTACGTACATTACAAGTGCTTATATATGCCTGTGTCATTTATTCTTGTCTTAACTTCTCTTATTTTTTCATCATAAATACCATACCAGCCGGTATGGTATTTGAATATTGTTTTGAAATCATTTTTTGTTGCGTATCTTTGGCAAATAAGTTCAGCGGAGCCCATCCATCTCTGAACTCCCCCACAGCATTAGCCTACTAAAAGTAATTATCAGGGTGTGACAGCGTAGAGCCTATTGTTAGAGTTAGGTTCTAGCTCTAGAAGATGTTCCTGTTTCCAGCATCCCATACACCACAATGATATTAGGTGTACATTTAATTAAATGAATTATTAAATGATTTATTGTAAAATTAAAACCATTTTATTATTTTTACATTTTTTATTTTAATTAAAAATGAATATACAACAATTTTTTGTTTACTTTATTGGATAATTATTGCCCACGTTCTCTTCTTTTTTCCAATTTATATATAATTTACATACTACAGATTTAACTTTTCCACACTCTTGCTGCATTTTACTAATATTAATATTAGTAAGTAACTTAATTAAGTCTGTATTTTATTAATTGGTTTCGAGAAAATGGAAATCATGTTTTTTCGATATTATATAAGTAAATTGATTTAAATAAAATTGATAATTAATCATTTTATAAATAATAATCATTGGTAAATTAACTAAAAAATTGACATTGCAAAAATATAATAATAAATTGTATATTGAATTTAAATTATATATTCTCTATACTATATATTCTATAGTCTATAATTTATACTCTAAATTATATATTAGTAAATTAAATTATGAAAATTAAATTATTTAATGGTTATTTGTTAAATATATATTATGAACGAATTTGAATAATTACATGAATTTACCATAAATGTGTATTTATATATATATGGGTCCCATTAACCGCTGAAGGAGCGGGATATATATCTAAGTATGCGATGAAGTAGTAAGATATCGCGCAAAATACTTAACTTATAATATAATAATTACGTATTTCTACAATCAAAGACAAATATTATATTTCTGTGATAATTGTATAGATTAAAATGTTTTACACAATAAATAAGATACTTTAAGAGCATTAATTTCTACTTTTATAAATGTAACCGTGTAACTAGTTACATGTTATGTTATTGTTATTATTATTGAAAGTATAAATGGATGTTATGTAATATTATGTAATAGTGTGATTGAGAAATGATTTGTATTTAATAGTGTGATGATATATATTTAATAGTGTGATTGTGAAATGATGTGTATCTGAGCGTGACGGTGAATAGTATAAATGCGTGTGCACATGGGTAATGAAAACAATGCCAATATAATCATAAAATAAATAAGATCTAAGAAACAACACGATTGATAACATAGTAAGTAAATTATATTTACTTCTTGGATCGCGAACCCAGCCGGCAAGGCTACATTTGGTGACAGCGGCGGGATCCAAGAAATCAATCGCTCAGGAGTAATACGAGAAACCCGGAAGTACACACGGTACCCGGTAACACAGAAGAGCCAGTCATAGGATCATAGGGACCACAGGTTTATTTGTTCTATGATTATATTGTGCAGTGGACATTACCCATTGTGAAATATTGTGTGATATAAATCGTGTATGATAAATTGTGGATTATCATAAGAAGATATAGTATTAAATACTGATTTATTATATTGATTATATTTATTATTATATATTATAATTGTGAAATATTGTGTGATATAAATCGTGTATGATAAATTGTGGATTATCATAATAAGATATAGTATTAAATACTGATTTATTATATTGATTATATTTATTATTATATATTATAATTGATTATATTTATATTTTATATTATTATTTATTATATTTAATCTTTATTTATATAATAGTTTATGAAGTTAAGGTCGGGCACTATGACCGATACTAAAGATATAAAATTAGGAGTAGATGATACTTCGTATAATAAATTAAGCATGTATGATGGTAGCAGTAGCGTTAAGATATGGTTAGACAGTGCCGATAGCTGTATAGCCATAAAAGGGTTGAAAGAGGATGCGGCGGCATCATATATATTATATCACTTAGCAGGGCAGGCTAGAATAGAGGTATTAATGTTAGGGGAGGACTTAACTAAGGTAGATCAAATTAGGAAGGCATTATTAGATAGATTCGAATTCGAAAATAGTATAAACGAAATAATATATAGAATTATGGCTAGGAAACAGAGTAGTGAGGAAGGAGTTATGGAATATTTAGATGCGATGTTAGGACTAGGGCTAGAATTGAAACAACAGGTGGAAAAATGGGAGGGAGTAGTTGTAGAAAGTATAAGGAAGAACTTAATATCTAATGAGTTGAGGAGGAGCCTTATTAATAAGAATGCTTTATCATTCAAGGAAATAAGAGATCATATTCGGAAATGGAATATTGTGGGGGATGATAGTAATGATGTAAATTGTTATAGAATAAATAGTGATATGTATAGAGGAAAGAGTGATATGTATAGAGGAAATAGTGATATGAGTAGAGGAAATAGTGATATGTATAGAGGAAATAGTGATATGTATAGAGGAAATAGTGATATGTATAGAGGAAATAGTGATATGAGTAGAGGAAATAGTGATATGTATAGAGGAAATGGTGACATGAGTAGAGGAAATAGTGATATGAGTAGAGGAAATGGTGGTATATATAGAGGAAATAGTGATATGAGTACAGGAAATGGTGAAATGTATAGGGGAAATAGTGATATGAGTAGAGGAAATGGTGGTATGAGTAGAGGGAATGGTGGTATGTATAGAGGAAATGGTGTTATGTATAGAGGAAATAATGAGAGAGGTACATATAGAGAAAACAGTGCTATAAGTAGAGGGGGTTATATGGGATATAGAGGTAGACCAATACAATGCTATAGATGTGGCATGCATGGCCATTTAGCAAATGTCTGTAGACATTTTTACAATTTTCCCAATTAAGTGCGCATTGGGAAAATTGTAAACAGCGCGTTGGTTTAATAGGTAGTTGTGAAACAGTGAATATTAACATAGGACAACATACTTTAAATTGTACGTTAGACACCGGAAGTCAAGTATCAATTGTTCCATTGTGGTTTTTTGAAAAATTATATGGAGTAAAACTACAGACTAAACCTGATTGGCTAATAGTTAAATCAGCAAGTGGAGATACTATGAAATATATAGGATATTTTATGACGGATATTAGAATTTCGGGTATAATAATTAGGAATAAGGGATTTTTAGTTACGAATAATGATACATTAAAAATAATAGGTATGAATATATTAAGGGAACTAAGGTTTATAGGTAAACAGACAACGTTAGGAACAGGGGATAAAACGGTTAAGGTAAATGCATTAGAAATTCATAAGAGATTAATAAATGAGGATATACATATAGATAGTAATACGAGAAAGTTATTAGAAAATTTATTAAATAAATATGAGGATATATTTGCAGTAAGTGGTATTAATTCTCCTTCATCTGCTGGTAGTCATCGTATAAGGACGATAAATGACATACCAGTATGTCAACCTTACAGAAGGATTCCTCCAACTGAAGTGAAAGCAGTCAAAGATCATATAAATAATCTAATAAGGGAAGGAGTTATAGAAGAATCATCAAGTATGTATTCCAGTCCTATTGTGTTAGTTAAAAAGAAATCTGGAGAACTAAGAATGTGCGTGGATTATCGTAAACTAAATGCGAAAGTGGTAAGAGATCAATATCCATTACCTAGAGTTGACGATTCGTTGGACGCTGTAGCAGGGTCAATATGGTTTACCACACTTGATCTAAAGTCAGCATATAGTCAGATACCTGTAATACCAGAGGACCAAAACAAAACCGCATTTTCGACACCGTTTGGTCTTTATAATTTTAAAAGGATGCCATTTGGTCTTGCAAATGCACCAGCAACTTTCCAAAGAATAATGGCCAATTTATTTAGGAGAGAGTTAATGCAGGGAGTAATATGTTATTTAGATGATATTCTTATATATTCACATACAATTGAAGAACATCTCAAACTAATAGAAATTGTACTAGAAAGACTCCAATCTGTAAATCTTCGATTAAACAGTGAAAAATGCTCGTGGTTCCATAAATCAGTTAGTTTTCTAGGACATATAATTTCAGAAGATGGGATAGCGACAGATGACGATAAACTAAAAGTAGTTAGAGATTGGGAGAAACCACAAACGATTAAACAATTACGTTCATTTATAGGTTTTGCCTTTTATTATGGTAAATTTATACCTAAATTTACTAGTCTATGTAGACCACTACATGAATTGATTATAGAGAAGAATAATGAGAGAGGTACAGTAATAGGGAGGAGATCAAGTACTAAGATTGAATTAGTGTGGAGTATAGAAGCATTAGAAGCTTTTGAGAATCTGAAAATCAAATTGTGTTCAACACCAATACTGGGATACCCAGATTATCATAGGAAATTCAGATTAGATATAGATGCTTCAGACTATGGATTAGGAGCGGTTTTGAGCCAGGAATGTAAAGGAAAAATGAAGGTTATATCATATGCTAGTAAAACGGTACCAAAAAGTTGGAGGAAGCCTGATTATTCTTCGAAACGGTTAGAGTTTAACGCCCTGGTATGGGCAGTAACAAAGAAATTTAATCATTATTTGATTGGAACCGAATGTGATGTATATACCGATAATATTGCACTATCATATATAAATTCAACACATAAATTAAGTGCTTATGAACAGAGAGGAGTTTCGAAATTAGCCCCTTTCAAACTAAATTATATATATAGAAAGGGAAGGGAGAACGTAAACGCGGATGCATTATCCAGATTAAATAATGTAGAAGTTAATTCGAAGGGTTTGGTAGTAATAGACAAAGTAAGTAATACTGACCTAGGTACAGACTTAATACCAATGTTCAGTAGAGAGGAGATCATTAGTAAACAGAAAGAGGATGATGAACTATGTGCGATACGAGAAAAAGTAGAAAAAGGTAATACAAAATTTGAAATAATAGATGGTGTTTTATTTGCGAATAGATGGGGAAATGAAGCATGTAGGAGGATTATGATTCCAAGATCCTTAATATTTCAGATATTAGAAGGAATACACGATGGCTGTGGACACCAAGGTATAGAAAGGGTAATTCATAGAGTTAATTTAGAAATGAATTGGAAAGGGAAATATAAAGATATCCGTGATTACATTAGAGGATGTACAGTATGCAACAAAAGTAAGGGAGTAGGAGATGGGCCCGTAAAAATGGGAAGGTTATCAGCGAGTAGACCACTAGAGATGATATCAATAGATTTCATAACTGTTGACAAATCATCAGACGGTAGAGATTCAATTTTAGTAATCACAGATATCTTTACTAAATTTACAAAGGCTGTTGCCACTAGAAATCAATCTGCTTTAACAGTGGCAAAAGTTATTTTAAATGAGTGGATATATAATTTCGGAATACCCGAAAGAATACATTCAGATCAAGGAAGGAATTTTGTTTCATCTTTAATAAAGGAACTATGTATGTTATTATGTATTAATCAAAGCAAAACAACATCTTACCACCCAGCCGGTAATGGTCAAACTGAAAGAATGAATAGAACCCTGTTATCATTACTAAGATCGTTATCTGAAGAAAAAAAATCTAATTGGCCACTATACCTGAATGAGTTAATTCATGCATATAATATACTAGAACATTCATCCACTGGTTACTCACCATTCTTCTTAATGTTCGGGAGAGAAGAGAGAATACCGATACAACAGAAAATATTAGGTAATATAAACAGATGTAAGGATGACTGGATAATAGGAATGGGTAAGAGGATCATTGAAACTAAGTACAAAGTAAAGATAGCTTTAGAAAAAGCATGGAAGAAGAGGAGTGATGGAATAAATGGTAAAGTAGTAGATACTCGATTATATTATGGAGATAAGATAAGAATTAAGAGAAGAGAACTAGGGAGGAAGAAACTGATGAACATATGGTCCGACAATATCTGGAGTGTGGTAAGAAGAATGGGAACGAATGAAACTTATGAAATAGAAACGGGAGATGGAAAATCGAAGGTATTACACCGCAGTAATATGAAGAAAATGGAAGTTAATATAGAAAGAATGTAATAGTAGTGTGAATTTATTTTGTTTGGGGGTGAATGAGCTTATCTTTATTATTTTTATTTTTATGAGTGAGTTTATTTTTATTATTTTTTGTTTATTTTGTTTCGGGGTGAGCGTAATCGTTTGTATTGTTAATTTGAGTGAGTGAGTTTATTTTTTATTTTATTTTTGTTTATTTTTGTTCGGGGGTGAGTGTAACCGTGTAACTAGTTACATGTTATGTTATTGTTATTATTATTGAAAGTATAAATGGATGTTATGTAATATTATGTAATAGTGTGATTGAGAAATGATTTGTATTTAATAGTGTGATGATATATATTTAATAGTGTGATTGTGAAATGATGTGTATCTGAGCGTGACGGTGAATAGTATAAATGCGTGTGCACATGGGTAATGAAAACAATGCCAATTTAATCATAAAATAAATAAGATCTAAGAAACAACACGATTGATAACATAGTAAGTAAATTATATTTACTTCTTGGATCGCGAACCCAGCCGGCAAGGCTACATAAATAAATACACTTTATTTACACTTTTCATAATTCATTATTTAATAAATAATAAATAATTAATTATATCATGTCATAATTTTAATAATACAGAATTAAAAGTAAAATAAGTAATAATCAATTTGTAATTTTGATAAAATTGGATACATTAGATACATCATATATATTCCGTTAAACCACTCTTGTTTGAATACATTTAAAACAAAATAGTTCCAATACTTTAATAAAACATATTAAATCTATCGTAATAAATCAATACAAAATAATTCCTAAAAGAAATATTTGTATTATATAGTATGCTTATTTTTATTATATAGTTATCAATTTATTATATTATTTAATAATACTTTTACAATTGTATTCAAAAATAATTGCGCATTGATATAAACTAGCCTTTTCTATATGAATAACCTCTGTGAACTATATATTTAGTTCCTATTATGTAGAGATTTTCAAAATGACAGCGTTGGATTTTTGTAATATTTTAATATTTCGTATTTAAGGGAAGGTTTACGATAACCGACCCCTAAATGATTATTTGTAATAACTTATTCAATATTAAATATATTTATTTGAAATTTTAAAATTAGGGTAATATTATTGAAATGAATAATGTGGCTATTTTAAATTTGTGATATAATTAAATTTACAAGATCAAACTTGGTAGTCGGTAATCGGACACATATGTACCTAATACCGACACCCTTCTCCTATTATCGACCCCCTAAAATAATCGTGGTATAATTAATTTTTAGTATTATAATATCTAATAGTAGATATACATAAGTATAATTAATTATAACATGCAAGCAATTTATTTTTTATTGAATTTATGTTTTAATAGTTATATTAATTTTAAATTTAAAAGTTATAGTAATTATATTAAAATAGTGTATATTATTATTTAATATTTATTTATTTATCATTATGTATACTACAATTATATATAATTTTTATATATATATAATCAACTGGAATCATGAATCCTAAATATATATCAATGATACATAAACAACTTACGACATTTTTTAAAGTAAAATACGGATCTATTTTATTGGATATTATAAATCACACGGGGTCGGTATTAGGGTTAAGGGTAATTTAGGGGGTCGGTAATAGAAAAATCATATGGGTTACTATAATTAAGATATATTTGTTAATAGTTATTTAAATTAAATGATTTTTATATTTGTTATAAATATTGTATTGATCTACAATATTATGTGCAGTATTACGTTTTATTTTAATTAATAAAGTGTTTACAATAATTTAAAAAAAGTTATTATTTAAATATTTAAAAAGTAAAAACAGAATATTACATTTGTTAAAATAACAATTGTAGGATTACATATTTTTTAAAACAAAATACTTATTCATATTTATCATTAAATTACTAACAGTTAATTTATATATATATTTGTAATATCTCTTACAGTTAATGAGATACGAGAGGGGGTCTAGAGTAGGTAATAGGAGACTTTCTCCTATAATTAATTAGTTACTAATAACGATAATAGCAATATTAAATCTAATGGTGTGACTCCGTTGATATCGTATAATATTAGTATTATAATTAGTATTATATTCTAGATACATATTTGTAATCATTTTATATATATTAATAATATATTTTGTAAAATAAATGTGATCTTTGTCATTTTTATAAGTATTTATATTTGCACATTACAATGTTTACTAGTATAGTATAATATATCTACATTATTATATTTAATCATTTTACACATGATAGTTATATTAACAATATTAATTGTATATCTTATGATATATAATATTAAAATTAAAATTAAATATACAAATAAATATCTTTGTCGTAATTAAATGATGATGTAATTTACGTTGTTTCTAATGAAAACATACTTTAATTTAGGATAGCGAAACTGATCTAGAAGATGAGTTTGTATCACAAGTGACGTAATTCTAACAGATAACGTTATTATAATATTTTATTTAAAATATGATGTATAATTTATACAGTATAAATAATGAAAATAAGTTATATTAGTGAAACTATTTGTAAATTAAATTTAAAATTTAAAATATAAATTAATATTTTTTAAATTAAAATGATCTAAAATTGTATATATTCATAATTATAGTACTTGTAAATTAAATAATTAATTACAAGTTGTAATTAATTATTTATTATATATAACATAGAAATAATTAATATCTAATTATGTATATTATCCATAAACTAAATTAAAAAGTGAGATTAATATTATATATAACAAAATAATATAAAATATAATATATAGTTTGTTATAATATTATAATTTAATAAATGTAATACAATATAATATTAACATGTACATTAATATGATATTGTATACATAATGAAAGTAATTTATTTATGTATAAATTTATAGAAATTAAAGTTTTAATTTATTATAATAAAAATGAAATTAATATTATATATTGTCTTTATTATTTATTAATGAAATATATGACATCATAATTATACCAGAAAAAGCAGGAAGAATAAGATTAGGAAGAGGAAGAAGATGACGAGATATCACTGAGATATTAACGTGTTAGTATCATAATTATTAAACATTTAATTAATTTAATATGTATATAAAATGTGGGTACCTAGTCAAAAGCTTCGCAATTTAAATGCCGACAAAATTATTATAATTATTCTAATTAGTGATTTTATGATATCGTAACCCTACATAAATATATAATATATTATATATATATAGATATCTCAATCACATGAATATGTCATAATATTTAAAAAATTAAAATAACGTATAATATTTTATACATTTAGCAATTATACTAATATTAAAAATTACTATGGATATACAAGTATAATACACGGTTAATCTTATAATATTATATTATATTAAATATCATTATTTCGAATTTAAAAATAGCGAAGCTTTTGACCATAATCAAAAATATGTATAGATAATGTCATGTAGGTATAATGGTAATTGTATATATAACTTCATAATTACATTACTTTTAACTGTTAATATTTGTGAATTGTCAATTTTTCCAAAAAGTTTATGACGGCGACATGTGTTTGGTACTTTGTAAATAAATCATGCCTAAGTTCTCATGTCACTGCATACATATGACATATTATAATTACTAATTAGTCTATATAAATATAAATTGAATACAATCATATATATTATGTAATTGAGTATGATATATATATATACTATTCTTATGTGATATTTCATAGAAATATATATATATATATATATATATATATATGTAAACAAGTATTTTAATTTTTATATTGTTTACATAAATGTTCAAATAATTATTACAATGATAATTTCTATATATCTATAAACAATATATAAAAGTAATATAATATTAATACAATGTTATACATCAATATTAGCGAATTTAAGTGTATAAGCTTTATTTATAAATGTCTACCCGTGTTCAATACCCGTCTTTAATGACGGAAACAGTTTCAGACAAGATTATCCATTTTTTAAATCTATATAATTTCATATTAGGAACGATACCTTCCTCATGGATGGATAGAAGAAATGTCACAACATCAAGAGATTACATTTAAGGAAGCCTGTCGTGTCAAGTTTCTAAAGAGGTCGCCTGTCGTACTAATCTGATAAAGGGGTGCCGTGAGTTGCTAAAGAGGTCGTCTGTCGTACTAATCTGCTAAAGAGGTCGTCTGTCGTACTAATCTGCTAAAGAGGTCGTCTGTCGTACTAATATGCTAAAGAGGTCGCCTGTCGTACTAATCTGCTAAAGAGGTCGTCTGTCGTACTAATCTGCTAAAGAGGTCGTCTGTCGTACTAATCTGCTAAAGAGGTGCCGTGAGTTGCTAAAGAGGTCGTCTGTCGTACTAATCTGCTAAAGAGGTCGTCTGTCGTACTAATCTGCTAAAGAGGTCGTCTGTCGTACTAATCTGCTAAAGAGGTGCCGTGAGTTGCTAAAGAGGTCGTCTGTCGTACTAATCTGCTAAAGAGGTCGTCTGTCGTACTAATCTGCTAAAGAGGTCGTCTGTCGTACTAATCTGCTAAAGAGGTGCC
Organism: Osedax fenrisi; assembly: GCA_964019155.1. Taxonomy (NCBI): domain Eukaryota; kingdom Metazoa; phylum Annelida; class Polychaeta; order Sabellida; family Siboglinidae; genus Osedax; species Osedax fenrisi. Next base: position 62,206,606 of record OZ025243.1, read on the forward strand.
GTGAGTTGCTAAAGAGGTCGTCTGTCGTACTAATCTGCTAAAGAGGTCGTCTGTCGTACTAATCTGCTAAAGAGGTGCCGTGAGTTGCTAAAGAGGTCGTCTGTCGTATTAATCTGCTAAAGAGGTCGTCTGTCGTACTAATCTGCTAAAGAGGTCGTCTGTCGTACTAATCTGCTAAAGAGGTCGTCTGTCGTACTAATCTGCTAAAGAGGTCGTCTGTCGTACTAATCTGCTAAAGAGGTCGTCTGTCGTACTAATCTGCTAAAGAGGTCGTCTGTCGTACTAATCTGCTAAAGAGGTGCCGTGAGTTGCTAAAGAGGTCGTCTGTCGTACTAATCTGCTAAAGAGGTTCCGTGAGTTGCTAAAGAGGTCGTCTGTCGTACTAATCTGCTAAAGAGGTCGTCTGTCGTACTAATCTGCTAAAGAGGTCGTCTGTCGTACTAATCTGCTAAAGAGGTTCCGTGAGTTGCTAAAGAGGTCGTCTGTCGTACTAATATGCTAAAGAGGTCGCCTGTCGTACTAATCTGCTAAAGAGGTCGTCTGTCGTACTAATCTGCTAAAGAGGTGCCGTGAGTTGCTAAAGAGGTCGTCTGTCGTACTAATCTGCTAAAGAGGTGCCGTGAGTTGCTAAAGAGGTCGTCTGTCGTACTAATCTGCTAAAGAGGTCGTCTGTCGTACTAATCTGCTAAAGAGGTTCCGTGAGTTGCTAAAGAGGTCGTCTGTCGTACTAATCTGCTAAAGAGGTCGTCTGTCGTACTAATCTGCTAAAGAGGTGCCGTGAGTTGCTAAAGAGGTCGTCTGTCGTACTAATCTGCTAAAGAGGTGCCGTGAGTTGCTAAAGAGGTCGCCTGTCGTACTAATCTGCTAAAGAGGTCGTCTGTCGTACTAATCTGCTAAAGAGGTCGTCTGTCGTACTAATCTGCTAAAGAGGTCGTCTGTCGTACTAATCTGCTAAAGAGGTCGTCTGTCGTACTAATCTGCTAAAGAGGTCGTCTGTCGTACTAATCTGCTAAAGAGGTGCCGTGAGTTGCTAAAGAGGTCGTCTGTCGTACTAATCTGCTAAAGAGGTTCCGTGAGTTGCTAAAGAGGTCGTCTGTCGTACTAATCTGCTAAAGAGGTCGTCTGTCGTACTAATCTGCTAAAGAGGTCGTCTGTCGTACTAATCTGCTAAAGAGGTTCCGTGAGTTGCTAAAGAGGTCGTCTGTCGTACTAATATGCTAAAGAGGTCGCCTGTCGTACTAATCTGCTAAAGAGGTCGTCTGTCGTACTAATCTGCTAAAGAGGTGCCGTGAGTTGCTAAAGAGGTCGTCTGTCGTACTAATCTGCTAAAGAGGTGCCGTGAGTTGCTAAAGAGGTCGCCTGTCGTACTAATCTGCTAAAGAGGTCGTCTGTCGTACTAATCTGCTAAAGAGGTCGTCTGTCGTACTAATCTGCTAAAGAGGTTCCGTGAGTTGCTAAAGAGGTCGTCTGTCGTACTAATCTGCTAAAGAGGTCGTCTGTCGTACTAATCTGCTAAAGAGGTGCCGTGAGTTGCTAAAGAGGTCGTCTGTCGTACTAATCTGCTAAAGAGGTTCCGTGAGTTGCTAAAGAGGTCGTCTGTCGTACTAATCTGCTAAAGAGGTGCCGTGAGTTGCTAAAGAGGTCGTCTGTCGTACTAATCTGCTAAAGAGGTCGCCTGTCGTACTAATCTGCTAAAGAGGTCGTCTGTCGTACTAATCTGCTAAAGAGGTCGTCTGTCGTACTAATCTGCTAAAGAGGTCGTCTGTCGTACTAATCTGCTAAAGAGGTCGTCTGTCGTACTAATCTGATAAAGAGGTCGTCTGTCGTACTAATCTGCTAAAGAGGTTCCGTGAGTTGCTAAAGAGGTCGTCTGTCGTACTAATCTGCTAAAGAGGTCGTCTGTCGTACTAATCTGATAAAGAGGTCGCCTGTCGTACTAATCTGCTAAAGAGGTCGTCTGTCGTACTAATCTGATAAAGAGGTGCCGTGAGTTGCTAAAGAGGTCGTCTGTCGTACTAATCTGCTAAAGAGGTCGTCTGTCGTACTAATCTGCTAAAGAGGTTCCGTGAGTTGCTAAAGAGGTCGTCTGTCGTACTAATCTGCTAAAGAGGTCGTCTGTCGTACTAATCTGCTAAAGAGGTCGTCTGTCGTACTAATCTGCTAAAGAGGTTCCGTGAGTTGCTAAAGAGGTCGTCTGTCGTACTAATCTGCTAAAGAGGTCGTCTGTCGTACTAATCTGCTAAAGAGGTCGCCTGTCGTACTAATCTGCTAAAGAGGTCGTCTGTCGTACTAATCTGCTAAAGAGGTCGTCTGTCGTACTAATCTGCTAAAGAGGTCGTCTGTCGTACTAATCTGCTAAAGAGGTCGCCTGTCGTACTAATCTGCTAAAGAGGTCGTCTGTCGTACTAATCTGCTAAAGAGGTCGCCTGTCGTACTAATCTGCTAAAGAGGTCGTCTGTCGTACTAATCTGCTAAAGAGGTCGCCTGTCGTACTAATCTGCTAAAGAGGTCGTCTGTCGTACTAATCTGCTAAAGAGGTCGCCTGTCGTACTAATCTGCTAAAGAGGTCGTCTGTCGTACTAATCTGCTAAAGAGGTCGCCTGTCGTACTAATCTGCTAAAGAGGTCGTCTGTCGTACTAATCTGCTAAAGAGGTCGCCTGTCGTACTAATCTGCTAAAGAGGTCGTCTGTCGTACTAATCTGCTAAAGAGGTCGCCTGTCGTACTAATCTGCTAAAGAGGTCGTCTGTCGTACTAATCTGCTAAAGATGTCGCCTGTCGTACTAATCTGCTAAAGAGGTCGTCTGTCGTACTAATCTGCTAAAGAGGTCGTCTGTCGTACTAATCTGCTAAAGAGGTCGCCTGTCGTACTAATCTGCTAAAGAGGTCGTCTGTCGTACTAATCTGCTAAAGAGGTCGCCTGTCGTACTAATCTGCTAAAGAGGTCGTCTGTCGTACTAATCTGCTAAAGAGGTCGCCTGTCGTACTAATCTGCTAAAGAGGTCGTCTGTCGTACTAATCTGCTAAAGAGGTCGCCTGTCGTACTAATCTGCTAAAGAGGTCGTCTGTCGTACTAATCTGCTAAAGAGGTCGCCTGTCGTACTAATCTGCTAAAGAGGTCGTCTGTCGTACTAATCTGCTAAAGATGTCGCCTGTCGTACTAATCTGCTAAAGAGGTCGTCTGTCGTACTAATCTGCTAAAGAGGTCGCCTGTCGTACTAATCTGCTAAAGAGGTCGTCTGTCGTACTAATCTGCTAAAGAGGTCGTCTGTCGTACTAATCTGCTAAAGAGGTCGCCTGTCGTACTAATCTGCTAAAGAGGTCGTCTGTCGTACTAATCTGCTAAAGAGGTCGCCTGTCGTACTAATCTGCTAAAGAGGTCGTCTGTCGTACTAATCTGCTAAAGAGGTCGCCTGTCGTACTAATCTGCTAAAGAGGTCGTCTGTCGTACTAATCTGCTAAAGAGGTCGCCTGTCGTACTAATCTGCTAAAGAGGTCGCCTGTCGTACTAATCTGCTAAAGAGGTCGTCTGTCGTACTAATCTGCTAAAGAGGTCGTCTGTCGTACTAATCTGCTAAAGAGGTCGCCTGTCGTACTAATCTGCTAAAGAGGTCGTCTGTCGTACTAATCTGCTAAAGAGGTCGCCTGTCGTACTAATCTGCTAAAGAGGTCGTCTGTCGTACTAATCTGATAAAGAGGTCGTCTGTCGTACTAATCTGCTAAAGAGGTGCCGTGAGTTGCTAAAGAGGTCGTCTGTCGTACTAATCTGATAAAGAGGTCGTCTGTCGTACTAATCTGCTAAAGAGGTCGTCTGTCGTACTAATCTGCTAAAGAGGTCGTCTGTCGTACTAATCTGCTAAAGAGGTCGCCTGTCGTACTAATCTGCTAAAGAGGTCGTCTGTCGTACTAATCTGCTAAAGAGGTCGCCTGTCGTACTAATCTGCTAAAGAGGTCGTCTGTCGTACTAATCTGCTAAAGAGGTCGCCTGTCGTACTAATCTGCTAAAGAGGTCGTCTGTCGTACTAATCTGCTAAAGAGGTCGCCTGTCGTACTAATCTGCTAAAGAGGTCGTCTGTCGTACTAATCTGCTAAAGAGGTTCCGTGAGTTGCTAAAGAGGTCGTCTGTCGTACTAATATGCTAAAGAGGTCGCCTGTCGTACTAATCTGCTAAAGAGGTCGTCTGTCGTACTAATCTGCTAAAGAGGTGCCGTGAGTTGCTAAAGAGGTCGTCTGTCGTACTAATCTGCTAAAGAGGTCGTCTGTCGTACTAATCTGCTAAAGAGGTGCCGTGAGTTGCTAAAGAGGTCGTCTGTCGTACTAATCTGATAAAGAGGTCGTCTGTCGTACTAATCTGCTAAAGAGGTTCCGTGAGTTGCTAAAGAGGTCGTCTGTCGTACTAATCTGCTAAAGAGGTCGTCTGTCGTACTAATCTGCTAAAGAGGTCGTCTGTCGTACTAATCTGCTAAAGAGGTTCCGTGAGTTGCTAAAGAGGTCGTCTGTCGTACTAATCTGCTAAAGAGGTCGTCTGTCGTACTAATCTGATAAAGAGGTCGCCTGTCGTACTAATCTGCTAAAGAGGTCGTCTGTCGTACTAATCTGATAAAGAGGTGCCGTGAGTTGCTAAAGAGGTCGTCTGTCGTACTAATCTGCTAAAGAGGTCGCCTGTCGTACTAATCTGCTAAAGAGGTCGTCTGTCGTACTAATCTGCTAAAGAGGTCGCCTGTCGTACTAATCTGCTAAAGAGGTCGTCTGTCGTACTAATCTGCTAAAGAGGTCGCCTGTCGTACTAATCTGCTAAAGAGGTCGTCTGTCGTACTAATCTGCTAAAGAGGTTCCGTGAGTTGCTAAAGAGGTCGTCTGTCGTACTAATATGCTAAAGAGGTCGCCTGTCGTACTAATCTGCTAAAGAGGTCGTCTGTCGTACTAATCTGCTAAAGAGGTGCCGTGAGTTGCTAAAGAGGTCGTCTGTCGTACTAATCTGCTAAAGAGGTCGTCTGTCGTACTAATCTGCTAAAGAGGTCGTCTGTCGTACTAATCTGCTAAAGAGGTGCCGTGAGTTGCTAAAGAGGTCGTCTGTCGTACTAATCTGCTAAAGAGGTCGTCTGTCGTACTAATCTGATAAAGAGGTGCCGTGAGTTGCTAAAGAGGTCGTCTGTCGTACTAATCTGCTAAAGAGGTCGTCTGTCGTACTAATCTGCTAAAGAGGTTCCGTGAGTTGCTAAAGAGGTCGTCTGTCGTACTAATCTGATAAAGAGGTCGTCTGTCGTACTAATCTGCTAAAGAGGTTCCGTGAGTTGCTAAAGAGGTCGTCTGTCGTACTAATCTGCTAAAGAGGTCGTCTGTCGTACTAATCTGCTAAAGAGGTCGTCTGTCGTACTAATCTGCTAAAGAGGTTCCGTGAGTTGCTAAAGAGGTCGTCTGTCGTACTAATCTGCTAAAGAGGTCGTCTGTCGTACTAATCTGATAAAGAGGTCGCCTGTCGTACTAATCTGCTAAAGAGGTCGTCTGTCGTACTAATCTGCTAAAGAGGTTCCGTGAGTTGCTAAAGAGGTCGTCTGTCGTACTAATCTGATAAAGAGGTCGTCTGTCGTACTAATCTGCTAAAGAGGTTCCGTGAGTTGCTAAAGAGGTCGTCTGTCGTACTAATCTGCTAAAGAGGTCGTCTGTCGTACTAATCTGCTAAAGAGGTCGTCTGTCGTACTAATCTGCTAAAGAGGTTCCGTGAGTTGCTAAAGAGGTCGTCTGTCGTATTAATCTGCTAAAGATGTCGCCTGTCGTACTAATATGCTAAAGAGGTCGTCTGTCGTACTAATCTGCTAAAGAGGTCGTCTGTCGTACTAATCTGCTAAAGAGGTTCCGTGAGTTGCTAAAGAGGTCGTCTGTCGTACTAATCTGCTAAAGAGGTCGTCTGTCGTACTAATCTGCTAAAGAGGTCGTCTGTCATACTAATCTGCTAAAGAGGTGCCGTGAGTTGCTAAAGAGGTCGTCTGTCGTACTAATCTGCTAAAGAGGTCGCCTGTCGTACTAATCTGCTAAAGAGGTCGTCTGTCGTACTAATCTGCTAAAGAGGTCGCCTGTCGTACTAATCTGCTAAAGAGGTCGTCTGTCGTACTAATCTGCTAAAGAGGTCGCCTGTCGTACTAATCTGCTAAAGAGGTCGTCTGTCGTACTAATCTGCTAAAGAGGTTCCGTGAGTTGCTAAAGAGGTCGTCTGTCGTACTAATATGCTAAAGAGGTCGCCTGTCGTACTAATCTGCTAAAGAGGTCGTCTGTCGTACTAATCTGCTAAAGAGGTGCCGTGAGTTGCTAAAGAGGTCGTCTGTCGTACTAATCTGCTAAAGAGGTCGTCTGTCGTACTAATCTGCTAAAGAGGTGCCGTGAGTTGCTAAAGAGGTCGCCTGTCGTACTAATCTGCTAAAGAGGTCGTCTGTCGTACTAATCTGCTAAAGAGGTCGTCTGTCGTACTAATCTGCTAAAGAGGTTCCGTGAGTTGCTAAAGAGGTCGTCTGTCGTACTAATCTGATAAAGAGGTCGTCTGTCGTACTAATCTGCTAAAGAGGTTCCGTGAGTTGCTAAAGAGGTCGTCTGTCGTACTAATCTGCTAAAGAGGTCGTCTGTCGTACTAATCTGCTAAAGAGGTCGTCTGTCGTACTAATCTGCTAAAGAGGTTCCGTGAGTTGCTAAAGAGGTCGTCTGTCGTACTAATCTGCTAAAGAGGTCGTCTGTCGTACTAATCTGATAAAGAGGTCGCCTGTCGTACTAATCTGCTAAAGAGGTCGTCTGTCGTACTAATCTGATAAAGAGGTGCCGTGAGTTGCTAAAGAGGTCGTCTGTCGTACTAATCTGCTAAAGAGGTCGTCTGTCGTACTAATCTGCTAAAGAGGTTCCGTGAGTTGCTAAAGAGGTCGTCTGTCGTACTAATCTGCTAAAGAGGTCGTCTGTCGTACTAATCTGCTAAAGAGGTCGTCTGTCGTACTAATCTGCTAAAGAGGTGCCGTGAGTTGCTAAAGAGGTCGTCTGTCGTACTAATCTGCTAAAGAGGTTCCGTGAGTTGCTAAAGAGGTCGTCTGTCGTACTAATCTGCTAAAGAGGTCGTCTGTCGTACTAATCTTCTAAAGAGGTCGTCTGTCGTACTAATCTGCTAAAGAGGTGCCGTGAGTTGCTAAAGAGGTCGTCTGTCGTACTAATCTGCTAAAGAGGTTCCGTGAGTTGCTAAAGAGGTCGTCTGTCGTACTAATCTGCTAAAGAGGTCGTCTGTCGTACTAATCTGATAAAGAGGTCGCCTGTCGTACTAATCTGCTAAAGAGGTCGTCTGTCGTACTAATCTGCTAAAGAGGTGCCGTGAGTTGCTAAAGAGGTCGTCTGTCGTACTAATATGCTAAAGAGGTCGTCTGTCGTACTAATCTGCTAAAGAGGTCGTCTGTCGTACTAATCTGCTAAAGAGGTCGTCTGTCGTACTAATCTGCTAAAGAGGTCGTCTGTCGTACTAATCTGCTAAAGAGGTCGCCTGTCGTACTAATCTGCTAAAGAGGTCGTCTGTCGTACTAATCTGCTAAAGAGGTCGTCTGTCGTACTAATCTGCTAAAGAGGTCGTCTGTCGTACTAATCTGCTAAAGAGGTGCCGTGAGTTGCTAAAGAGGTCGTCTGTCGTACTAATCTGCTAAAGAGGTCGTCTGTCGTACTAATCTGCTAAAGAGGTCGTCTGTCGTACTAATCTGCTAAAGAGGTCGTCTGTCGTACTAATCTGCTAAAGAGGTCGCCTGTCGTACTAATCTGCTAAAGAGGTCGTCTGTCGTACTAATCTGCTAAAGATGTCGCCTGTCGTACTAATCTGCTAAAGAGGTCGTCTGTCGTACTAATCTGCTAAAGAGGTCGCCTGTCGTACTAATCTGCTAAAGAGGTCGTCTGTCGTATTAATCTGCTAAAGAGGTCGTCTGTCGTACTAATCTGATAAAGAGGTCGTCTGTCGTACTAATCTGCTAAAGAGGTCGCCTGTCGTACTAATCTGCTAAAGAGGTTGTCTGTCGTACTAATCTGCTAAAGAGGTCGCCTGTCGTACTAATCTGCTAAAGAGGTCGTCTGTCGTACTAATCTGCTAAAGAGGTCGCCTGTCGTACTAATCTGCTAAAGAGGTCGTCTGTCGTACTAATCTGCTAAAGAGGTCGCCTGTCGTACTAATCTGCTAAAGAGGTCGTCTGTCGTACTAATCTGCTAAAGAGGTCGCCTGTCGTACTAATCTGCTAAAGAGGTCGCCTGTCGTACTAATCTGCTAAAGAGGTCGTCTGTCGTACTAATCTGCTAAAGAGGTCGTCTGTCGTACTAATCTGATAAAGAGGTCGTCTGTCGTACTAATCTTCTAAAGAGGTGCCGTGAGTTGCTAAAGAGATCGTCTGTCGTGTCGAGCCCTTCTGTAGATCGTGAATGTTACCAGCCTTCAAAACCCCACACAAAAAGGGGCGTTAACGACATCATATCTATAAGAAAATGCGTAGCCCCTGCTTTCTGGATACCTATGCTACATACGTATTTTTGTAAATTGTAAACCATCTTCTTGATTAAATACTCTACTTTGTATCATATATATATATTTCCATAACCATATGATATTATAATTGTGTATGTAATCAAATCTTGTATTCTAAATTTAAATTGAGTAGTGTTTTTTTTTGTTTAATTAATTAACCTACATAATTATAATACATAGGTTAGATAGATAGATAAATATAGTTTATTGGAGTAATTTAATGTCGTTATTTTTTTCATTTAGTATTCTTTTTCGTTTTATTTCTTCGTTATCCAAATGGCTTCAAAATAAGACCTTGGTCTTTTCAGGTTGTTGCTAGCAATTCATTCATATTTACATATAATATATACAAGTACAAATAAATAAAATACATTAAGTAGACAGATAAAATTTGACATTAATAAAAATCAAATTCAAAATGAAAATAATAATAATAAATATAAATTATACATACATATATATTTGATATAGATTTTATATATTTATTTTTTATTTTTTTTATTTTTTTAGTTTTTTTTTTAATTTGTTAATTTTAAATTCATTAATTTTATAATTTATATATAATATAATTCATCATTGAGTAAAACAGTTGTTACTCTTTTCTTTAACACATTTTCATTTCCAAAGTTTTGGACCTTTATCAGTAAACTATTTATTGTTATTGTTGATTTTGAAATTGCATAATATTGTATAATATACGTTTTATTTGTTCATGGAGTATATTTATTATAATTTTTGTTGTGTATTTTAGTTAAATTTGTTGGTAATTGATTGTAATATTGTTTATGCATATATATTAGTGTATTATAATATGTTAGCTTATATAATCTAAGTATTTTATTTGATGTGGATAATTCTTTTGTATGATCTCGAAATTACTTATATTTATTATTCTTAAGGTTTTTTTTTTAATAATTGTTGTATTTATAGTATTATTTGAGAATGTACATACAATAATAGATAAATATAATTATAAGACAATATATGTGTTTTTTTAATAAATATGGTGTACACTAACTGATTAATACACAATTTAAATTACTTCCTGTGAAGGTTTGTATCTATCCCATACTAATTGTCTAGATACAATTTCTCCATAACAAATGCATGGATCTAATGTTTGGTTTCTGATTTTGCTTTCTATCGGTTATATCTTAACTGTACGAAGTACACCAACCTTATCTATTATATAAAAAAACATACTGATTTAGTGCGAATACGAGCCGGCTTAGTGTATACGTATATGGGAGAATGGGCATATTAGAGCTACTTCTTACAACATCTTATACTACATCTAAATTATTAAAATTAAACATACTTTTAGCTATTATACAAGTTTAGTATATTATAATTAATAAATTGGATACATTAATTTCTTCTAAAAGGTGTCGGATAATTATTAATGAACACTTATATAATGTTATATAATATGGTTATGTCTATATACATGGTATAACGGAAAAATAGTGAGTACTGAGCCACTTTAATTGTTATTTAAATATTATAAAATAACCAAATGTATGTTATTAAACAACATGTATTATATTGTTATCATTAATTAGTTTAGATATAAATAGTTTCATTTTTAGAAACAGATAACTTTAATAGATAATCCATATCAAAATATACAATATTTTATTGGCTTTTTATTTTATTACAATGTATATGTACATGCATACATACATTCATACGTACATGCATACATACATATATAATTTGTAAACCTTAATATTGGTCAATTAGTTTAATGTAAATACATATTTATATAATTTATTATAATTTATTATTATTATAATTTATACTAATTCAATGAATTATATAGTATTGTAGTTTATTTTATAATTAGTACACATTAAAATTGAATGTTACTATATATATGAAGTAGCTAATGGTGATAACTATATATGCTTATTAATTGTAGAATAAGCATATTTCTATAAAAACCTAGAGCATGATATATTCTCCCGTTCCTCCTTTATTTTACACTATATGTATGCATGGTTATATATATAAGTTATAAATTATATAAATGATAACATGTATTCTATAATTATAAATAATTTAAATTAATTATTTAATATTTTTATAAATAATGGTCAAAATCTCCGCATTGTGGGTGGTTCAAGTCCCTATTTCAGTTGTATTTAAAAATGCTTATTATAAACATTGTATACAGAATATTATATTGTTCATAGATTATTTAATATAATATAAAGTACAACTTATTCATATAATATGTAAATATGTATATTACTTGTTTCCTTTTATATTATTTTATTTTTTGAATAGCGTATTTCTTTTTTTTGTTTTTCAAATAATTGAAAATCGACAAATTCAGCAGGTAAAACAATATTTAAAAAAGATAGGAATTGACATTGAAAATTGACTAATAAATGTAAATTACACATATATATGAAATTAAAAATGTTAATCTTCCATATGTGGTAAAAAAATCGTTAACAAATATTATAAAAAAAATATTCTAATAATTAATAATAATTTAATTGAAATTTTTTTGTTAGAAAAATAATTTTTTATTATTATTATTATACCTCGTAAATATCCATTATAGGCTCACAATAAAGTGTTATGATTAATTAAAATAATTTATTAAAGAAATAATCAAATAAATTATATTAGTTACAAATTAAAAAAATTAAAATTAATTTTAAATTTGTACGTAATTTGTTACTTTATTAATATAATAATATATTTCTACACATATTTGCCAAATATTTTATTTTTATGACAACGCTCACTTACACAAATACATAAGTACAATTTTATATTTATAGAAATTTACATTGAATCATAAATGCAAATATTTCTTAATCATAGTACTTATTGCTTTATCAATATTAAATATTTTTTGATGAAACTTAAGTTTCATATATTATGAATTCATTCATATGTTTATTATGATATTTATACCTACTGTGAGCGAGCTAACCACATTTTCAAAAACGGTTTACCCTAACTTACAGTGTACGTTAAGAGTTGTTATACCAATACATTATTAATGCATTTTTACAAAATTGTTAGGCTATTTTTATTGTTATAATATATCATGATAAACAATATTTCAGAATATTTAGGATATATTTAGGGGAGCCGAGTAGGAATTTTTACATTGCAAAATATAAAAGTTTGGAAATATAGTTTTTACTAAGATATATTCTGATATTTTCTGATCATTTTAAGCCTATATTGCTAAAGTAATCATTAAAATCATTAGGGTTAAGAGTGATAACCTTATTTAGAACTGATTGATATCTACTAACTTTTTTATGATTAATTATATTATTTATAAAATACCATGTATTATTATGTTATTTCGACTAGCGATCAATTTATCGGAGTTATATAACTATTCTGAGCAACGTATTAAAGATCCTAGTATATGTTTATAATGTTTATAATAGTTTTAATTAACTAAATTTGTTTTATTTTTTAAAACTTTAGTATATAACTTATTTTTGTATTTTAATACATTTAATAATACTGTTGTAAATCCATGGTTTTTTATTATTGTCGATATCGATATATATCCTTATTTTAATTAAAGGAATATTTACATTATATAATGAAATTAAATATTCAAAAATGTATCATAAATATAATTCCAATTATGTTTTGTTATATTAACTCGGAAACTAGATATAGTGTTTTCATTAATTTTTCTTATATAATTATATTTACCTTTATTATTTTATTTAATTTTGCAAATTAGTAATCATAAATAATAAAGATAGGAAGATGATCACTAACATCACTTATAATTATATTATTACGAATAGGATTAAAAGTATACGTTATAACGTTACAAAATATATTGTCAATGAATGAATTAAGATTATCACTATACCAAGTAAGTCTATAGACCAACTTGTATCTCCTACAACTATAGTTATAATAGGCCTACAACCCATACTATAGATAAAATCTATGAAATATTTATTTTTTAAATTATTCATTAAAATATATATATTTAAGTCACCAACTAAATATAAGTCATTTTGTGCAGAAATATTATTAAACATATTATAAATTAAATCACTAAATCTAATTATATCAGCTTTTGGTGATTTTATATATGATTTTATATATCCCACTAATTATAATATTTGTATTATATATAATTAAATTACTAGTAACTATATATATTAGTAACTAAATATATTTATAAAATCATGTTCTGTAAAACAAATATATATTTATTCTATTTTACATATGTTCTACATATTTTATTGAAATGTTAATTATCCTTAATATAAATAGAAACACCACCGCCTTTTTATAATTCTAGTTGTATGAATATAATTATAATGCATTGTGATTTTGTTGCCATTTTTCTGTAATAACAATACTTCTGAATTTTGTTTCAATAGAATCTAAAAATAATATTACATCATCTATATTATGTATAAAGCTACGAGCGATATATAGACATTTTTTGATTATATTTACTATCATAGGAAATACAATGAACATATTTATATTCAATATCTGGATTGATATTTAAAATTCACTATTATTATGTAACCGATTGCTTATATCGTTAATAATATATGTGAAAACTTGATTTTCTAATATTATATAATATGTATCATTAGTCATAGGTAATATATTTAGTTATAGTTAACAAATTACAAAAATTAAAAATATTTAAATATAAATTATAAATATTGTCAACAATATTATCTAAATGTAATTTATTTATAATTTGATTTTTTTATTATCATTAGTTTCTATAACAATATTATTGTTATATATCCAGGTATTGATAATTTTATTCTCCGATCTTAATGTACGTGTATTAAAGAATATATTATTACTACTATTATCTAAGAATTCTTGAATATAGGTGTTCTTATCTTTTAATTGATTTTTATTTTTTAATATATATGATTTTATTTTACTATTATTTAAACTTATTACACATTTATTATATTTTAATGGTTTAGTATTATCGCTTTTATATATTATTTTATTCATTTTAATTATATGCTCTTCTTCAATTGTTATATCTAGTTTCTCTTTCAAGAAGTTTAAATAATTTGATTTTATAGAATAATAAATATTATCTTCAATATCAGTAGTTAATAATATATTATTATTAATTAGTTTATTATCAATTTTGGGAGATATTGAATATATATTTACAGCCTGGATAATACTATTGTTATCTATTTTTTTTCTAGATTGCTAACTTTTTGTATAATAATACTATTTTCTTCCTATAAAGATTCAATATTCTTAAATTGATAACTAATTATATCAGATAATTTATTTATAACATTCTCTAGTTATTTTATCATATAATGCTTGATTAGTAATAGGCATAATGTAAGTCACAGATAAGAATATGTTTATATATGAATTGATAATAGCTATATAATATTAATCGACAAATATATTAATGAGAAATAGGAAATGTAAACAAGAAAAATAGTCACGGTTCAATGATTTCAATAGATACTAAATTAAAAGTGATAATATAATTATTATAACAATTAATTAATTTGTAATACTTATATAATTATATATATTATATATTCATGCATATATAATATTAAATTAAATATATAATAAACTTATCTTTATATGGATGATTTGAGATAAGTTAATTGCAAATTTGTGTATTGTTTATAGAATTATAAACAGGAAGTCTGAATTATATATATATATATATATATATATATATATATATATATATATATATATGTTCTTATAGCTACAGGTAAACATAAATACTATTTAAATTTCCTAATTTAATATAAAATTCATGTTTCATCTATTCTTAATTTTATTATATTTTTTATCTTTTATATCTTTTATATATTTAATTTGACAACACATTCATTTTTAATTTCAACAAATGATTGTCGTAATTCTTAGAGTTTATAAAATATTTCATTATAAATATGACATAATTCAGGTATATTGTATATGATTTTATTAATTTACTTTTGCTATTGATTCGTTTCCATATAGTATACTATATTCCAGAATATTATCAATATAATATATAGACATTTCTTACAATCTTAATGTAGATCTCAAAATTAATGTATATTATTACATATTAGTAAGCAGATATAAACAATGTATAATACAAAAGCTTCATGCACGACGTAGATTGTACGTTTAGTATCTGATTCTTCGCATTTCGATAGTTTAATGATAACTTAATTATAATGTGTTTAATATTTTCATATATTAAGACCACATCTTCTAGCACTATTGAATCAGTTGCTTCAGTTGGTTCAGGTGTCTGCATCCGATGTCCAGTGACAGTATTGATACTAATATCATCACCATGGGCTAGTTACCATCTTGTATCGCATATTATTTATTGTTAAATATGAATATATTTTAAAACGTTAGTCAAATTTAACTATAATGTGAAAACAACTGTATAGGACATATAAACAATAAGTAGTTATTGGAAAATACCTATCTATAGAAGGTGCTATACCGGCAGGACTATAGTTCAGACTCGATTAAAGGAATAATTTATGAATGTTATCCGCATAGACAATGCATTTCTTTATTTGATTGGGACCACTTCGTTTGGTCCTATATAAGCTTGCTAGTCATCATATATTATCGCAAACATGTGTGAACATTTGTGAACTGATAGTGAATATTTATATTTCTATATAGTTGAAACATTTTAATATTAATAGTAAATATAGTAAATTTAAAATGATATCGTCCTATTCAAAATATATAAATATAGGATATACCTATTTAAGTTATATAAGCATAGCATTATTAATTATGCAAGGTAAAGTCCGAGGTATAAGGGATAGAGCAAGACCAAAGAAATACTGGATGGTTAATATCACACAGTGGACTGATAAGACGATAAATGAACTGTTGAAGAAGGTAAAGGATAGAGATGTCTAGAGAATAGTTGCTATTGTTGCAAGCGAGATGATCCCCCTACGATGTATGCGTCACTGGGGATTAAAAGTAAAAGTAAGTAATCTACAACTAATTATATATAACGCTGTATTGTGTATATAAGATACGGTGCATAATGCATATTAAGAAGCGTATACGGTATATCTTACGGTACATCTTACGGTACATAATATGTATGATTAACACATGCACTATGCTAAAGATCAGTGCACCATAAATCATTCGAACGGTGGCTAATTTCACATCAACGTAACGCACTCCATAGGAGACAATATAACAACTAGTTACGCCACCTATATTAATACATTCAAAACATGCCATTGAAATATGATTCAGTGATACATCATATTCAAATCATAACAAAACATATTTATTTATTATATAACTAGGTACGATTGTTTTACTACCACTAAAACACTAAACCACTAATAGTACCACAACTTAGTTGTATTTCTCATCGAGAAGTAATAGTAGTGTTACTAGAGTAGACTTACCAATATATTATATATAGTAAATATACCATGTATACATAAATGTATAACGACCCACTATATATATATAGAATAAACATACACGATACTATAGTATAATAGTAACATCTAGAAGCTAGACCTACACAGTTCCGATTAACCACATCACTGCGAGCAGGATTTTCATCACATCTCCATAAACACGCCCACAATATATCACCACGCCCACAATATATTCGGAGCAAGCTAGGAAACAGTATTAGGATTACGATACGCGACACAAATCAAAATCTGGGAGCCGAGTAAAAACTGAAGCTGAACTCATATTATATATAGTGCAGATAGATAGTATCGCTTTGTGTTACCTAGTTATCATAATATAATATATAATACGTATCTATATTTAGATGTTCGATGATTCATCTAGTCGTAACTATTTATAATCGAAAAGCTTCTCGTTAACACTAGATTGTATGGTATTTTAATTACTAATATGAAATAATATTACGTACATGACAATATATAATTAAACATATAATAAGATTAGATAAATAGTAAATAGTATAATAATAAATAATATCATAGAATATAATAGAAGACAACATAACAATACGTACATAGATCCCCTATTATCGCGTAAGGTTCATTGAACTTCGACCTCTGAGGTGGTCTAACGGAATCACGTGATGAGCATATCAGCTATGCCGACGATATTCTCGACGGGCACGAGGGTACGTAGACCCCTGAAGGACTACAACTGCAACCTGGCCAGATTACTCGGTTTGGGCGGAGTGTTCTTCGCTGTTATGTTGCTGGCTTTCGGACTCGTCGGTGAACTGAAGGACGAGGTTGACGGTGTCGCCCCCACAGTGGTGATCTCGGGCTTTACGGTTACGTCATTATCCGCGTTGCGTAATATGTACTTGTGTGGCGCGTTATCTATGGATACCACAGTGATACATTGTATTTATGTTATTAATGATTATATATTATTTTTAATTGTATTATTATATATATTTATTAATAAAACTTATATATTGAAACAAAATTTCACGGCAATATCCCAACATAATATTTATAGGAAATTTAGATATATTTTACAAGGGAAAATATAGGATGATATATATGTGTGAAATCGTCATTTAATTATAAATGCAGTTATGATTCATGACTTATTCATAACTTATGATATATGATATATTAGATAGCTGAGTCAAATTAAAGTAACTATAATTTCTATAGAAGCTGTGGAAATTCAAATAATCAAATATCATTATTATATTGACTATAACTTTTTATAATTAATTTATCAAAAAATTAAAAAACCATTCTCGTATCACTTGTTAATCCTCCTTCCAATGGTATACATATTTTACTCTAGCTGTTTTAAGAAACACATAGAATAATAATGAATTTAGTATCTGAATTGATTTATAATAACTGATATATTATTAATAATATCAAATACTTTCTGATGTTTCACAGAATCTTTGAATATATAATGAATTATATTATTATAATAATTTAATATATTTAATTTTTGACTATTCCTCTAGTTCTATAATTATACGAAATGTTAAATATAATAGATATAAATATATATGTATAATTATTTGAAATTACAAAAATTATTATTATTATTATTAGTAACTAACACTAAAATACACGTATACAGCTATTGATCGCATCGGGAGCTGGCCTATACTCCACGTACAGGTATCTGCGAGAGTTCTGGTTGGTTAGTTTCAACATGTGTAGGTTTATTACTATTATATCACCACCATTACTGATTGAATATATTACACAACATGTATCAAATGCATAGTAGGATATAACATATATTATATATATACAAAACTGCCTGTGTGGCTCAGTTGGCTAAGGAGTCAGACAAACAAGGAGTAGGACGCGAGTTCAAACCCCATCCGGACCATTAAAATAGCTCTTAAATAGTATTTAGACATATTATATAATTGTGTATAAATAAATGATCGGTCCTCGTTAAAACCATATACCTCAACACGAGAGCGGCTTCGAAAGGACATAGTATAGCCATATTATAGCCATATAGTTATAAGTGAAAACTTCATCTAAGTTCCTAGATGGAATGAAAGAACTCCAACAATATATATATATATATAAATATTCTATTTTTTAATAAATAATATATATAAATATTAATATTTATTCAAATACAATTAAATTGATGTTATTAAATGTGTAAAGTATCCCCCTGATGATATTGTTGTCACTGCCTCCTTATTGGTCCAATACAGATAGTATTTTCGTCACTTTTATCGCGTAATCTTCATATATACATATATATATTCACATTATTATTATAGAAAATTAATTATCTCAGGTATTCTATTATTTTCTCTATAAATAGAATACATTATTTTCTTTTTTATTTTTCTTCATTGAACTCGATATGATTTATTGGGTATATAATCAACATCCATCAATAGCCCTACCACTACCCCATCAGTACCCCATCAGTACCCCATCAGTACCCCATCAGTACCCCCATCAGTACCCCCATCAGTACCCTCATCAGTACCCACATCAGTACCCCCATCAGTAACCCCATCAGTAGCCCATCAGTACCCCATCAGTACCCCCATCAGTACCCCCATCAGTACCCTCATCAGTACCCCCACCAGTATCCCATCAGTAGCCCCATCAGTACCCCCATCAGTACCCATTCAGTACCCCCATCAGTAACCCCATCAGTACCCCATCAGTACCCCCATAAGTACCCCCATCAGTACATCCATCAGTACCCCCACCACTACCCCATCAGTACCCCCATCAGTACATCCATCAGTAGCCCCACCACTACCCCATCAGTACCCCATCAGTACCCCCATCAGTACCCCCATCAGTACCCCCATCAGTACCCCCACCAGTACCCCATCAGTACCCCCATCAGTACCCCCACCAGTACCCCCATCAGTACCCCATCAGTACCCCCACCAGTACCCCCATCAGTACCCCCATCAGTAGCCCACCAGTACCCCATCAGTACCCCCATCAGTAGCCCATCAGTACCCCCACCAGTACCCCCATCAGTACCCCCATCAGTACCCCCATCAATAGCCCTACCAGTACCCCTATCAGTAACCTCATCAGTACACATATCAGTAACCTCTTCAGTATACATCTTTGTATAAATCTCTGTATACTTCTATAGAGGTTACAATCACATTACATACGAAATTCATTGTACCACTGATATAATCATATTCCTTAATTATAATTATAGCTATTCGTTCATATATGTTATAAATACACCTACAACACAATACCGGGAAACACAATATGTCTTAAGAATACATCGTCACATATTCAATTGAAATTTGTCGTCCTATGATATATGATATATTCAATATTAATGTGGATATTATTATTATTGTTGAACATCATATTCATTATGTGATGACGTGTATACCTATTATTAACATTGCTAACATACATATATATATATATATATATATATATATATATATATATAGATATATATATATATATGTATATAAACACATTTTATAATATTATTTTTGTATAGAGTATATTATATATTGCATTTAGGGAAATAATATATACTTATATTGTATATATATATATATATATATATATATATATATATATATTTCATTTATTTAATACTATGTATATGATGTATATATCCCAATAGCATATACTATTATCATGCTTTGTTATAACTATAATAGTATATTGTAAATATAATACACCATAGTGTATATATATATATATATATATATATATATATTGATATAAATATAATAATAATAATCATTATTATTATTATTATAAGTTTTTATTAATTTGTAGTTTATTTTATAATAGACAGTTATATTTAATTAATATGAATCTTATTTTTATTATTATATATTGAAAGTATGAATTATTATTTCATAGATTTGGAATAAATATGCATATAAAAATATATTTGTTATTATAGCTATTGACTGTACCAGGGATACCATTACATTTATTCTCGATGAGTCACAAATCGAGTATACTATCAAGACCTCCTATAACCTCGAGGTTATAGGAGGTCTTGATACTATAGTGATTATTATGGTATATGTTACTCCTGCAGAAGCATGTTATAAGCTAGACATATTTTTAGAAGGTATACCAGGGGAATTTCTATAGAAATTTCCCCTCAATTATTTAATATTTATTCATATTAAATATGATAATAATAAGTACCTAATTGAAGAAAATAATCCTATATGTGTATCTTTTATGTTTCGTGATATTAATCAATTATTAATATAATGATTACTATGCTAGGTATAGCTAATTCCATATAATAAATATTATGCTAATATTTTAGAGAATATTAATTGGTGATAGTAGTGTATATTAAATTATTAGTAATACAAATAACCTACAAAAGGCACAAATACGTTATATATTAATACAATGGGCTTCGCCCCTTAGATGTCTATGCCTTGGCAAATAACGAACATATAATCTATTATATAAATAGTTGTCTTCTCTTGAACTTACATATTTGTAATATGTTTGAAATATCAGTATGGTTACTTCATGCAAGTATTACAACCTACTTCTCTCATATATAGTTACACAATGTATTAGTTTGCCTCAGAACCATGTATTGTTTTGCATTTATATTGGTGTTAATTTTATGTTTACTTTACTCATTAGGTGTATTACTCATTAATGCAATATTTCCCACAACATCATACCATAGCCCCTATTTACTATATCCGTAACAATATCGTTTATCGCAATAAGTTTTACAATTTATTTGTCAAGTAAATTGAATTATATATATAATATTATATACATATATATAAAAAACTTAATATTACTTGTTCATGAGCCTATTGATATTTCACCTTCAAATGTTCATAATCCATTATGTTGAGTAATATTTCCAAATAACAAATATGTATACCAACTATACTTATATTTATTATATTATTCTCTATAATATAATATATATTATATATATTATATATATATATATATATCCTATATTATAATACTCCAATAGGAGTTATTTATAATTATATACAACAGTAGTATTGTATTTAAAATAGACTTGTTAGTTTCCTTTCACAAAAATGTATTCAAAGTTAGGGCTATAACTATGCTTTTCTTTAAAAATATTGGATTTTCTATTCTATATTAAGATAATCTTGCGTTTTATATGTAATAAGCTTTACATATAATTATTCATTATATATAGCACTATAGTTTCCATAAGTGCCAATATTGCTAATCAATATATTATGAATACCCAAAGTTAAATTTTAGATAATGATGCAAGTCAATATCGTATACGATAATAATTATAATTTGTCATTATCATTGTAAATGAATCCGCAGCCAGATGAATTATTATTTCATTCTTACAGGTATCACTCTGTTCTAGGGTAGTTCATAGATAGGTTTAGTTCCTATTTAATTTATATCACTTCTTAATTTGCGTACATAATGATCTCGGTATGACTATTTTCATTCTTTTATTAACTTTCATTATTTTACATTTCATCCATAATTTGATGACCTACCAGTTATATTTTCAAGTTATTCAATTCACACGAGCAGTAGATCATTGTCATCAATTAATCACAGGCCTTCTTATATTCAATGAGAATAGTGTATAATGATCATATATTTATATATAATCGTATATAGTCAATACTATGTTATTGGAAGATGTTAAATAGCACGTTAATTGTGAGAATATATTCTTCACGCATACGGAAATCTCGAGTAAACATACAACTGTATTAGTGGATTACACTCTATGTCTTATCATTAAAGGAATGAATTATTTTAGTAATTTTATAAGTAATTTGAAATTTGTTTATATTATACCATAATGATTCATACTACTTGCAATCGAAGACTTTCTTGAGTTTATGAAATTATGATGTGAATCATTTTATTTTAGATTACATTTTGCATAATAATTTGTAATTAATAAAGTGTTCAACTGTACTCTTCACACTACGGAATCAATATCGTTACTCAGAAATCCAGTTATTTTTAGGAGGTATTTTGTGGTAAATTGCCTCCCCTCTTAAATGTTTGCCCACATAAACATTATATTTTTTCATAATAAATTATACCATAATATCATTTATTTATTCTAAATTAGTAGATGTATTTTATAAGATAGTTTCATATATAGTTGAAAATAAATAACTATGTTTGCCTTTCAAATCCTTAAAAAAATCAGTCCTTTCTCTAGTTTCTGATTGTCATCTTGAAAGTATAATTATGAGAAGTAGTTTGCCTTCATGATTAAATAAAGTTAATTTAAACATTTAATTATGTTAACTCTTTTTATAATTGGAATAAATAAAGATTTGGACATTTTTTTAGGGCAACCTTTTTTTTAATGATTTTATATTAAAATAATTTGTAGAGAGTTGGTTATGATGATGATTATTATACTATACAATTATCTATATAATTAATAGCGGTGATTTGTGGAGAGCTCAGTTTCCGTAGGATCCTGGGCCCATATTTCTATATATATATATATATATATATCCGAAATTGATATGGTGATGTAGTGATAAAAAATCCACAAGCACCCAGGTTGCGGATTAGGGAACAACCACTAGATATAATGACTAGCGAAATTAGTGCGAATTATTATATTGTAAAACAAATCTAAAATAGCAAATTTCAATGTAAAAACTTTGTCTATCAGAGAAGTTGATAAAGTACTACACAAAACAGAA
The DNA here is from genome assembly GCA_964019155.1 of Osedax fenrisi. Taxonomy (NCBI): domain Eukaryota; kingdom Metazoa; phylum Annelida; class Polychaeta; order Sabellida; family Siboglinidae; genus Osedax; species Osedax fenrisi. The sequence continues at coordinate 62,229,287 of OZ025243.1, forward strand.
GAAATGACATCGAATATGCGAGAATATAATATATCTATATGCGGTATACAAGAACATAGAAAAGTAGACTCGGCATATAGGGACAACAAATTAACCGGTAGGTATTAACCTTATGATGTTGACACTGGATACTATCTATACTCCGTATCAGCATGGATAAATCAAGTACAATCATCAAAGAATGGCGTGGGTATCATTAGTAAAGAGGAAAGTAAAATCTAGAGATTATAATTCTGATTATATAGACTATTATTATATAATACTGTAAGTCAAGCCAGGGAGTTACTGCTAAGGGCATAGTCTAAATGCAAAAAAGACTAAAGTAATAGCATTTATCGTACTTTACTCAATTGTATTAAAATAGCTGAAGGTCAAACGTTACAAGTTGAAAATACATTGATTCTTGGATCAGCTCGTCAGAAAAGGACATTAAAGTGAGAAAGGATCTAGCATTTAAACTTACCACTTAAAAGAAGATTATTTTTATCAACCGTAGAAAGTGTATTAATCTATGGGTCTGATTCATGGATAAACGCGAATGCTTCGTAAATCCAAAAATATATCTTGGCAGGAATACTTCACAAAAATGTGTATGGTAAACTATCTCTTGTCTCTTCCAAAATTAAATCTATAAGGATAAAAATGGATGGACATTGTATACGGCATCCTAAAATATTAGCACACCGCTCATTCTATGGGAACCTACACATGGCAAGACTAACCGAGGTCGCCGACGTTTAAACTATATGGATATGCTAAACTATGTGGATATGCTAATAATACTGGTCTTCATGAGAAGTAAGATATAAGTACCAGCATGCTCGATAATATGTCTGGCGGTAGTTATCAAATACTAATGCTCGAGTAGATAATTATCTACTGATTAATCACCAAGATTATCCTCGAAATTAAGCAAATAAGCATTCATTTCTATTATTGGAGATTTTTTTACAAATACAAATATTTTAAGTATATTTATATTATTAATTAACATATGATAGAATTGTAATTTAAATATCATAACATATGAAGCTTAAAACAAATGTCTATACTTCTAAATTCAATATATCAATTCAATATCAATTCAATCTAATCTCAATTCAATATCACTTTACCACCTTTAATTCGTATTCGTGCATTAATCTATTGATATTTATTGCACATACTTATGTTGGAGAATATGAGTTTCATTTATTATTCTTAAACTTTGGAACAGAATACAATTCTAGTTATGAAAATAACTATACACCTAATTATGTGTAATCTGTAGTTATGTATACTACTAAACAAACTTCAATTTACTGAAGAAATAGCAGCATGTGTTTTATGAGGATACATATTATATATTATTTTGTAATTAATATATTATACATAATAAATAACACAATATAAATTAGGTCTATCATTGGTCCTATTTATATTCTGAAGCGGAGAGAGATATTTGTCTACGTCATAATAATATATTAAAGCAGAAAATGTAGATAACATTAAAGTGATATAATTGTATAACAACTAGAGAATATATTAGAGATATTCGAATCAAACAATAAACTCAGCTAGATATTAACTTGTGTTATAAAGATTTTATTCAAATAATTAATTAATATATAAAATGTGATAATTTACTTGTAATACCTAATATGTAAATGAAATTAATTAATAAAATACAAATTTATATGTAATTAGATTTTTTAGAAATAAAAAGTGTACTTTATATGAGAACATTTATAGGAAGACACGGAGAGATAATTAAAGTCAACTAATCGAGAAATAATGTCATATAATAATAAGAAGAGATTGCATAGATATAGATATATACCTAGCAGGGATTTTATAATATTGTTATTTGTAATTAGGAAAACTGCAATAATACATGATTTAATAGTTAAGATTTATATGTTACATTATTATATAATATAACAAATATATATAATATAAATATGTTATAGATATTCATAATACATATTAATTTTAAATCGTATAATAATAATATGATTAATAATATTATTATTATATATATATGATATATATATATATAATATAGGTTGGAGTGAAATTTGAAATATTTATGGCGTTCCGGTTATACATACATTTACATTTTACATTTTTCGGTTTTCGGACTGCGAACTGTGCTTATAAAGCAATCGGCTGTCCATATATATTTGAAGTTAATGTTTCATATTAAATAGGTAGGTTTTCAGAAGTTTATTGAAGTTGGGAGTTGATGGTGTAGTACGGATGGATATGGGGAGAGTGTTCAAGGAGTATGGGACAGATATTGCCCATGCGCGAGTGTTGGTTGAATGTAAGTTGTGTTTAGGAGGAAGTTGAAGTAGAAGCGTATTGGTGGAGCGTGTAGTGGTACTAGTTGGTAATTTAAGTTTGAGTAGGGATGTTAGGTAGTCAGTAGAGTCATGGTGGATTACTTCATGAGCCAGTAGTAGAGTTTTATATAGGATTCTATCGCGAGTCATAACCAGATCGCCATAATATTTCAAAATTCACTCCAACCTAATATATATATATATATATATATATATATATATATATATATATTTATAATTTTCTTTTGACATTTAAAGGTGATTATATGTCACTTATATAACTAGTTCACCTATGGGTATTGTATAATTAACTTATCATTTTTTTATGGCATTAGTTATTTCACATTTTTTTATTACCGCTTTTATATTAATAATCACGAGGTAAGTAATGTAAATGTGAATCTTATTGAAATATACATACTATCTCAAGTATGTGTTTAAAAAAAGTAGGTTAGAAAATATAAATATAATTCTTTAAGATAGATTAAAGTATATTTCAATATGTAGATAATATTCATTTGATATAATATTTGGGCATATGTTTTATTTATTGATTACAAATCCTAATGGGTATTTTGTGATTTTATTTATTCTAAAAATGATTATCTTGTGTATATAAATAATATAGTTTTCACATATATCTTCTATAGGTATAAATATTATAGTATACATATATATATATATATATATATATATATATATATATATATATATATATATATATACTTATGTATACATGTATTCCAATGTCTTTGTTAAGTTTTTTTTTGTGGGGCATCGCCCCCACTATTGAATATTTTTCCACACAAAATCATATATTTTCATAGTCAAATATCATAGCCTATTTATTTAGTTAATCCGGTAGCAAGTGTATTTCATTAGATAATTTTTCATGTATAATTTGTTAAATACCTTTTGAAAACTACCCTCCCCCCAATTGTAAACCCTTAAAAAAGGAACAGTTATATACTATATTATCTATAGATATAGAGAATATATGTCAGTCTTCACGATGGGGTGTCCCTTTTAATTTATAGTCACTAGTTTATTAGTTTATAGAATTCGATACCTAACTAATGTAGAGAACACGTGACATACCAAGTGGCGTACTAGTTGTATGTTAGAGGAACGCTTATCCTATTCTGGAACTTATGTGAAGCTTTTACTTAAACAAATGCTCGAATGTCCCTTCGAAACCTCTCATATATTAATTAGTCACAGTGTTTACGAGAGCCTATCATTTTGTATAAAAAATTATTTAAGATAACTTCTAAATATTATTTTAATATATATATATATATATATATTATTGTTTCGTATAAGGCTGAAACCCGTGGCCTACATATGTATGTTTAACGTCTTAGCTAACTAAGTTACACGGGCAGTACACGACATTCTATACACGCGCATACGGACGTAGTCGTACATTACGAATACATTAGTTTAGGTACGCGTGCACTCAGATGATGACCGCGCATTACCACATCACGTGTTCTCACCGTAGTGTACCTCGGCCTACTTAATGAAGTAGCAGTAGCAGTTCTGCAGATAATATAGTATATGTAACCGTACTAACCATGTGGAGGTATACCCGTCACATACAAGGTCATGGTGTATAGGTTAGAACAGGAATACAGGTCCACTTGTGTACTATCAATATACAAGATTATTATAGCAATATTAATTAATATATATTTTGAGGAGTTTTATAACACCATCAATATAGAACAGCTATTACAATATATATGGCTTATTTAGTGATGAATTATACTGGGATCCAACAGTAAGATACAACAATAGAAAATAGGTTTCAAGTATTATGTTCTGACCCTTTAGAATAATTTATAACCATTATAATTGTATTTATATTTATTTTATTATACAAAAACATAAACAATTCTAACAAATAATCCTACTAATACATATTATTGATTACTACTGTCGCCCCCTAAAGGTGGTGATGGTGTTGATAGTATCCATAGGAGCAATAGTAGGCTGTGTGGGTTGCATTGCAGTCTCTATAATAGGGTACCACGAAGAACGTCCTCAATCTGGACACGTCAATTCCAGTCTGGTTTATATATTCCCCACTATGTAATATACCACACTACTAGTATACTCTATAGAATTAGCTAGATAGTAAACTATAGTATCCTATATTCATTATTATCCTATATTATATGTTTTATACAACATTATAGAAATGAAATGAATGAATGAACTTCTAAAGTAAACAGTGATTAATGTTATTAGATAATATCTATTTATAGAACTTAAGTTACGTAATAAATCTGACGTACTATCTATTACACTATCTACCGTGACGTCATATATATTGCACTTGTATTATCTTCAGCATAGTCAGATCATTAATAAAGATTAATATGCATATAATCACTTTTATTAGTAATTTTCATTATTTTTAAAGTTCATAATTTCTAATATTAATATGCATAATTGGTATTAATGTATATATATATATATATACAAGCAGTAGAGCATGAGTTCGAGCCTCGTCCTGACCATTAATTAATTTTATAAACTGGGTCTTAATATATTATTTAGAAGTGATCTTATATAATTGTGTATAAATAAATGATCGGCTCTCGTTAAAACCATGGATGCCTTAACATGAGAGCGGCTTCGAAGCATCATTAGAGCCATATATGGTTATAAGTGAAAACTTCATCTAAGTTCCTGGATAGGATGAAAGGACTCCACCAAATAAAAATAACAATAACATATATTTATAGTGTACTTACGTATTATATTCTATTATAATTTATTATAATATATAATTAAACAGCACAAATATCGTCTATAATATGGATTAGTATTCAATAGTATCCGATATTAATTTATGAATGCAATTGTAATAATATTAAATTATTCAAATACATTCAATGAAATGTTAACGAAACCACTTAGCCCTAAATGTACACAACACCCCTATACCCCTATACCCATCAGTCTTACCACTAGAATGATGTCAACTGCCTATAGGAATATGTATAGGCACAACGTAATATCTTTAAGATACAACCACTACACATATGTACTATAACACTACAACTACAAACTATATAACCACTCCTACATGATACAACTAACATACCACAACAATTTAATAAAACTAAACCCTTAACATTTACACCCCTAATGCATATACCTCTGCTCCTCTACCGACTACACAAGTACTACACCCCTACAAAATGATTACATACCTACCTACAACACAACCACTACACCCTTGCCGCCTAAACAACCACCCCTTGACCTCTACACAGTTGCTGAGGTCGTCATTAGAAGGCTGTCAACTGATGCTAGGAACAGTTGGAATGTTCATAAGTGCAGCGTTCATGTACAACTGCGCCAATGCGATGTTTCGCGATAGTTGCTATGGACGTGGCACCTCCCATCGGGTTAGATATGTAGGGTAGAACCCTCCCCGTGTAGACATCCCTTAACGACACCGCGATACTTATAAACTTGGCTCGTTGTACTCATTTTATAAATATAATTTGATTAAATACTATATGAAAAACAATAATAAGTTAATTATGAGTTTATCATATATTGATTCATATCCATAATTCGCCAACTAGTGATATTTGTATATATATATATATATATATATATATATAAATATTTATATTTATATTCTCTATTTTTTATCAATTAAAATGTTTATTAATCCTTTTACTTTGATATTTATACGTACCTGTGAATTTCCTATAAATTACATAGCTTACGATATTACGAAATAGTCTAAATATAGTACACAAGTCTCTCATCATATACATGTGGGTAGTGTATACACTATAGTTAGTCATCGTGTACACATTGATCACACCCCTCCACACATCGCACACCGCACACAGCCGTTAAACTCCATTCACTCCCGCACCCGCACACAGTTTCCCGAGTCCAGAAGTCACGTGCGATACTCTCCCGACTCTCTGTCCGCTTCTACCCCTGTGATCAGAAGTGGCCGCAACGCCACTGTGTCCAGCAATAACGTGACGTCGTCATCAACAGCAGCAGACAATAGTACCATTGTTCAAGATGAAGTGCCTGTCATAACAATACACACGGAGAATTAATCTATTGTTTATATGTATAGTTAATAGAGTATATTATATTCTTGGAATATATATATGTATCATTAGGCAGTGCACTGTATATGTTATGATGTTATGTTTTCAGTATGTATTTTAAGCAGTGTGTGATACTTTAATGAATAATATAAAACTAAATAAATTTATTTATTGTATATATATATTATTTATAATAATAATAACATAATGAAATGTGTTAATTAATATGTTCTAAAAATAACACTGAGCGGCTTCAACATTTTGACATTCAAGAATAACATTACAATAATCGTAAATCATAAGTTGTTATTATTTGTTTCTATAACAATATATAGTAATTAATGTGTATATATATATATATGCCATATCAAAATATACGAAATTATATATATATATATGTAATATTTAAAATATAATGATTTTGATTATATTTTGACTATACCATATACTTACATATATTTGACTATACAACGTGGGGACATACGTTAATGAATTAAACAATACATTATCGTATAATATTAATATCATTATTACAAGATAATAATACAAATACATATAAAAGCGACATATAATTCACGAGGTTGTATTACTTGTGTGGGGACCTGCACTACTGATATGTTTCATTGATCTGCAACTAGAGATTTATAGTGAGAGCACGGGGAATTATTGTTTAATAGGATGTACTGTGTACCTTGTACACATAATAAGGGTGAAGGGGTGGGGTGAGTTATGGGTTGAACTATGGGAGGGTATCATTTAAATGCATGTAAATAAGCATAAGTATGCATATCATATATGACAGATTATAATATATATATATATATATATATATATATATATATATATAAAGTAGCTAATGGATAATGTAGAATAAATGAAGTTGCACTCTTTTTGAGTAAGAGATCAACATACCTGATATTTAATGAAATGAATGTATGTTATGTGAACATACATATGGTAGCATACATGGCATATGTACGCCATTATACGGACAGTGTGCAGTGGTCAATGGTCAGTGGTGCGAGAGTAACGGTGCTGGATATATCTAGTGTCGCCGATTAGTAACCCAAGCAGCACATGATAAACGATGTATTTGTAATGTTTCTAGTAATATTCCGATTAGTGATTTATTTTTATTAAAATAACCTATATATATAGGAGTAAAGGCATGGAACGAACTTCCCGATATTCTGCGGTGCACCACATCAAGAACTGAATTCAAGAGAGAATTAAAAACTCACCTTTTCTCACCTTATGAATGATACATGTAACCCTTATTTATTTTCCATCGTTTATATAATCCATGTAATCACATATTTTTTATGAATGTGTACACACCTTTGTTAACGTTTATTTTATGTTTAAAAAGTGTTTAAATAAAATTTAATAATAATAATAATAATATTTAGAGGAAATAACCACACTTTACTTTACTTTAGTCGAGTTCTCAATCGACTAAATATTGCAATTACTTTCCATCATTCTCTGTCCATCATCAGTGTTCTTAATTCGCCTTCTTTTTCACAATCGTACTCGTTCTTTAATATGTCTATGAATATTTTAGGTTAACCTATGTTTCGTATGTCGATCTTTGACCTCTATAACATATATTTATTATTTTTTATAATTCGAAAATATTACATGTATTATTATTTGATTGACATATTGATTTAATATATTTACACAATCGATAAACCCATCATAAATATATCTGGGATATATAATTGGCCTTATATCATAATAAATAAATGCCATATAAACTATTTTTGTATTATTCCTATTTAATAATGTATTTAATAATAATAATAATATAATAATAATATATAGTTTATTAGGTAAACAAAAAATAAATAAATAAACAAAAATAATGAAGACAAAATAGATATAAATTGATACCAAAAATGACATGATACAACAAATAACATTGGGTTTATAATTAATAAAAAAAACGCCTTGGTTTATGCATGCCGAACATAAGATATATGAATATTATATGCAAATATGCGCATATTATATGAAGTAAAATGAAAACAACATTAAAGAAAATCAGAACTCTCATCTCCACCATAAAGATAAAACTGATTAAGATCGGAGGTCTCGGGTTAGAGGTTGGATAACCCATATGAGGTGGATCAGGCCACAATGGTTGGTCATTCTCTTAATGTAGTGGTATTAACATATCCTGACATAAAAACCAGAATAACAAATACAGTAAATTAGAGAATTCTGATCATCTAATTATACTACGAATCATTAAGGCTTTAAAAGAGGAAACAGTTTCAGATTGTAATATCATATCGCGTAGTTTGTTCCAATCTGAAGATATTCTATTATCAAAGTAGTTGAAGAGTGGTTTGGTCCTTGTTTTCATTCTCCTTATTTGTATTGACGGGCCCCTGCTAGATGATACGTATGTACTCATGATATCCGACACTGGCACATCAACGAATCCTTTGATGATTTTATAAGCCAGAGTAAGATCGGCAATTTATCTTGGTCTTCGTAAATTCGTAAATTTATAATATTATATTATATAATGGCTATTCTATAATATTATATTATATAATGGCTATTCTATAATATTATATTATATAATGGCTTTTCATATTCATCTATTTTTAACAATATTTTATATTTAATATATTTATTTGTCATATATTTCCTTATTTAAATATCCATTAACAACACACTCACAATATCTGTATTTGTCATTATTTATCTATAGGAATTTATTTATGTATTATTATATCTATAACTATAGTATAAAGTACTATCCATAAAGTTAATATAAGCTAAATTTAGATTACTTTGACTATTATATATATTTAACTGGATGAATTTAAATGGAGCACTCAATAAATCGTATGTTTTATATGTTTTAAATAACTTCGAAGGGCATAGTATATTTACAATAATACGATACAATATGCAAAACAATTCTTGTATTTTTTATTTATTTTTATTAAATATTGATAAACACAAGAAAACAACAATAACTATGAGAAACAACTCAACATTCGTGTGTTATTATAACAGTATATAGGTATTGATTATGCAGACTAACTATAGTTAGCTATATCTATGAAGAAATGTGTAGTGATGCGAGTTGGAAATATGTTTCCCACTCATGTATATAATTTAAATGGACACACTTTACCAATTAAATCTAGTTTTAAAGATTTGGGTATTACATTTAGTGATAATATGAGTTTCAATGTTTATATTAATAATATGTGTAATAAATCCTATCTAATCATTAATATATTAGTCAGATGCTTCATTACCAATATATATACCTACTTAAAGCATATATATCGTATTACGACGTACGACATTGTACGTCCTTTGCTTGAATCTGATTCTTCTATTTGATTCCAGATCTATTGTATATCACTAATTCTAACCACATGGAAAATATTACCAAATATTTCACTAAAAGATTATTTGCTAGATGTAATATTCCCAAATATTCTTACACCGATAGACTTATTTTTCTCAATATTAAATCATCACTTCGCAAGTTGGTAACATATCTGAAGTCAAGGTACGTACCATTATACAATACTTTACAAATTTATACAATTACAATTGTACAATTAATTGTTATCTTAAGATACTAAATGGATTTGTGAATGTCGATTCTGACAAGATATTCGACGTGTACAGCAATATATGTTGAGGGCATTCACAACAGATTAGAAAGATCCTATGCAGAATGAATACACATCTGAATTACTTCGACAATAGAGTATCTACTGACTGGAATTCGCTCCCCATAAATAATACATCCCCCGTAAATCAATAGTCGGTTTCCGTGACGCATTGAAACGTACTTCGTTGATTACATTTCGTTTTTAAATGTATTCATATTATTATTATTCATATATCTTTATTTTTATTTCTTGTTCTATCATAAATAGGGTGATAATCCCCTATTATAACTATTAGTTTAACTCTGTCTTTGTGGCATACTTGTGATAATTGATTTAACTTTTTGCGATTTGAGATATGACTCGGGGAGTATCGGTGACAGTATACATTTGACTGTCTCTAGAATATTCCCATGACATAGGAATTTGTCGCCCCTTACAGGAAAGTTGAATTACATCATATACTATGGATAATAATTCATAACTAAACCTGTATTCTTATGTTAATATTATGTATATTGTTATAGTAGTTTACTTATGGCATATGTAAACCATCATTCTTATTGTTATTTATTATTTATCATTAAATTATTGTTTCATATCATTTTGTGTGTCAATACTCAATAAACTAGATATCTATATATCTAAATATCTAAATTGTACATATAGATTAGAAGTATATAGAATTACAAAAAAAAAGTACATTTAATTTTAATAAATCAATAACAATAATTTTGCATTATTGATTGATTAATTGGGTTATCAAATTTAATACTTTTTTCTCTTAGGGCATAATTATGATTAAAAAATAATTAAAGAATATTTATATAGCTTAATATTATAGCTCAATATTAAATAATGTAGTTCGACATGTCAACTAATTATGTATTGAATTTTAGAATTATTGGTTAATTTTGTTAATGTATTTTAATGTTTTCACATTATATACCACAAATACATACTTTTGAGTATCGCTATCCATACTAATTGGGTATCATCCAATCAAAATCAGTATAATAACGATGCAGTCAATTCGTAAATGGGTTGAGGTATACGAATATCTAATGAGGTATACTGTTGTATATAAGATTAGATATTAGGAAGAGATTTAACATACAATTAGTATGAAAAAAATAGCAAAAGTAAATAATCTACATTTAAATAGATATTAACATATACCAAATATATAAATTAAGGTAATTTGGTATTTGATATAAGTTATATATATGTAATAAAGTGAATTTGTGTATATATTTTATTGAAGAAAATACCTGTATAACAACATAAATGAACATAATAACAATATAATAATAAGTATAATATTTACCAATCCGGTGAGACGCAGAACCAAAAGTATATAGATATCACCGAGGGGCGTTCCTTTTATAGGAAACAAACGACACAAAATTGACAAACGATAACAAATATAAAATATAAAACGAATAACAAATGTATAGATGATAATAAATAAAAATAAAAAATATAAAATTATATATTTGTATACACATGGCTATGACATCAACCTATAGGTTATAGGTTGTCAACCAATAGCGTGAAACCTGAATCAATTAATGTATGCAAATATATCGATTTTACGTTATACCTGAATTAAATTCAATTGAATTAGACATACATGTATATTACATTAATCGATATATATATACATAATCCACTTTATAACATACATATATATATATATATATATATATATATATATATATATATATATATATATATATATTTGGCTTCTCATCAGTTGATATAGTATGATAGTAAGAATACCACATTATATCACAGTCATTAGATGACAGGATCTATATTTTGATTAAAGATATGATATGAATTTTTAAATTTATAAATTTATAATATATAAACCCCTATACAGGTGTATTAGGTTTGCAGCTTATCAATCGCAGTATTGATCAGTTATCCTCGACCAATACCCAACAGTGTTCACCCCGCCGGCAAGCCGCCTCTCCTTCATGGCAGAGTCCAATGAGTGGTGGTGCCAGGACCAGGCTAGTTTTCGGACCCTCAGATCCTGCAGGGTCAAGTCCTCCGCCTCTCCCAAGCAGTCAGTGACGGTTTCCAGACTCGACCCGCTAAGCGCTGCGTCCTCGCACTACTAGACTACAGTAAGGCGTATGAAACGGTATGGCGGAATCGATTGTTTCAGCTGATGATGGAGAAAGGTGTATCGAGGACTATCGTGCGATGGATCGGAGGATTCCTTTGCGACTGAAAGGCAGCTGTTCGGATCGACGGCGTTATCGGCGCTAGCAGAAAGATGCAACAAGGAGTGCCCCAGGGAGCTGTACTATCACCCCTACTATTCCTCTTCTATATTAATGGTATTAGAGATGTATGCGGACATGTATGCGGACGACATGGCGATCTGGAGTCAAGACCGCGATAAGACGGTTGCTGAGAGCAAGGTACAAGAGGCGGTGCACAGGGTATCGGCGTGGAGTTATCTCCACAAGCTAAAATTGAACACGTCGAAGTGTGAAGTGTCGTTCTTCACTTCCAACACTCATGAAGCAAAGTGGATTCCGTCGATTACCCTCGATAACCAGCCATTCATATTCAACAAGACTCCCAAGTTCCTCGGGGTCACATTTGACCGCTCGCTATCCTTTCGGCCACATGTCGACTCTGTCAAGCTCAGAGTGATGTCCAGGATCCGGATCCTATCCTCCCTGTCATCCAAAGAGTGGGGATGGAGCAGACGATGCATGACGCGGATATACACAGCACTGATTCACAGCACACTGCACTACTGCGGCGCGGCTTGGCAACCGTGGCTCGCGAAGTCGAACATTGCCATTCTGGAACGAGTACAGAATCGGGCTCTACGTATCCTAACAGGTCAACTGGCTGACACACCTCTCGAATGCTTACGAACGGAGGCCGAGCTAACTTCCTTCGAGACGCAGATCAGGCGTAACTGCATTGTTGCCTGGGAAAGGTCAGCTAGGCTCCCCGCCGGCAACCCACGCCACAAACTGTTCACCTCGCCTATCGAGCATAAATGGTAAAGGTCGAGCTTCAGTACCCTAGCTTAAGCAGAATGCGCGCGCATCGGCCTGGACCAATTGCCTAGAGAAAGGTTTGCTCCAAAGAAAGCGCCACCCTGGAACTGGGACGGAGATCCAACATGGACGGTAGATACGCGACTAAATGGCGGCAGCGATAAGTCCTGTGACCAGAGAACCCTGCTCACGGACACAGTGAATACCATCGCGGCAGTCGGAGAAATGGAGATCACCATCTATACGGACGGATCGGCAGAAAGAGGACATAAAAATGGAGGCAGTGCAGCAGTAGTAACATCAGGTCCAGCCACTGACCCAGTCAAAATCACCTCCATCACACGTAAGGGAAGACGTCTCACGTCGTACTATGAGACGGAAGTGACAGCGATGCTATTGGCAGTTAGCTGGATCAAGAACCGCGAGAACCAAGGACCCTTCATTATCTGCACCGACAGCCAGTCAACCCTGACAGCACTACAGTCGCCTGGATTGAGCGATGGTTCAGACCTAGCAGAGACCCGCCGAATCCTGAACTCGCTGAAAACACGTGTTTCGCTACAATGGGTCTCCGGCCATATAGGGCTCATCGGAAACGAGTGGGCGGACGTCGAAGCCGGAGCAGTGGCAGCTTCAGACGAAAAGCCAGCGGCAACGGATGGTGGTATAACCTTCCAGACAGCCAAAGCCTTCACGAAGAGAGAAACGATGGACCCGGCCATAAGCCATGAAAGAACCAAAGCGGTCTTTAACGGCAAGCGAGCCCCAGTCTCCCTCTCTAGAAAGGATTCGGTACTACTAGCTCCGCAGTGGCCACTGCCACAAGCTGGCAGCATACCGAAACATCGTCGATGCTGACTCCTCCGCGACCTGTCCACACTGCCAAGGAGCCCCAGAGACGCTCGAGCACTGGCTCCAAGAGTGCCCGGCCACAGCTCGAAGACGAATCCGTGAGTTTGGGGGAGCGGTGCCCCTACTGTCAGCCCTGATTGAACAACCAGAGGCTGTAATAGCGTTTGCGCATGGACTCCCGTCCATGTGAACGCTACGCCGCGAACAACAACAACAACAACCCCGCCGGATGTGACACCCTAAGCGCTTGCGAACATGGTTCATACATTCCTTTATGCCCTACAAGATATATGTCCTTCGCAGTAGTACGACCTTGGGAATCTCCATCGCTAAACATTACTGAATACCTAACACGATTATTCTCTGATTGACCTCACAAAACATAGCAGCCGCATCCTAATTCATTAAAAGTATTATAATGTATACTATAGTATGTATATATTTTTTTTGTAATAACATATATGTAGTATACTTGCATTCCACCAGATCATCCTTCATAGTTTAACATGTAATATGCATCGTGCTCCAACTGTAGTATTCTTGTGTATAGCACAAACCTGTATTCATATATGTCATTAGTATAAATAAAAACTATGAATTGACAATACGTGGACATGATTTAAAAGTCAAGAACCATTCCTGTGTAATATTCGATTGCACAGGCCACTCCACACTTTCAACCATGTCCTCGACTCAACCAGCTTCCATCAAAGGTCACCACGAGATCTAGTCCCGTTCCTTATAGCATTCAACCTCCCTAACATACTACAATGTATACTAACAGTTATCTCTGCCCAAATATAGAATATACATAATTACAATATAAATGACTTCATAATATAATTGATCAAAACTTTGTGGATAACTCGGATAGGTATATAGTATTCTTCTTAAATCCTAAATGGTGGAGTTATTTCAGACTTAGGTGGCGAATAAAGGTTTGATAGCCTTTATAATAGGACCGAATATCCGTAGATATCTTAGTAGCCATTATATCGCATGAGAAGATGCTGTAGCTGTTTCCTACACGCGGTGATGACCATTTATTGCCTAGCAGGTATCACTTCTCACATACCAGTGACAACTTTGTAACGATACAAACAGTAAAATCTTCAGAATTTTCAAGAGTATACTAGAGAAGTAAATAATATGTCATCATAGCGAGATATGTCGCTATAGCGCTATATCGCTATAGCGACATATGTATTATTAGTTTACCTTTCCTTGGAATTTAGAACATGATAGATGGCCCATCACTAAATAAATACATATACAGTAACGAGTCAGTTACAGTCGTTGCTTCAAATAACTTATATTCTAAACTCTCATGGAATAATTTCCGATCAAAATTTTTCACTGGTACAATTTATATATCATAGATTCATTATATTAGGGGTGTTGGTGTAGGTGTTATTGGCATAATACTATTCATGATTGATAGCTGTGCTTAACTACTAAGTATCCTTTCTGAATTGGCCAATAGCATCTCACAACTCTAACAGCAGGCTCCAAGTGCCACACCCTGGTAAACTATTCAGCTAGTAGGCTAATGCTGTAGGGGATTTTAGAGAGAGATGGGTTCTGCTAAAATTCAATCTGCCCAAGATACGCAAATGATGAACTCACAAAACAAAAATAAACTCATGCCGGCTCGGACGTCACCCGGTAATACAAGGTCCGCATCATCTATCCAACACCAGGGTAATGATGACAAGTCTACTACTGGTGAAAGAATGAAAATACGACACGAAACATACATTGGCTCATGGAATGTAAGAACTCTCAGAGCTGACGGTAAATTAGAAGAACTTACTCACGAAATGGAAAGATATAAATGGAACATTATTGGATTAAGTGAAATTCGGAAAATAGGTATTAACGAAATACAAACAAATGAAGGGCATATACTCCACTACATTGGCAATGAAAACCGGCACATAAACGGAGTTGGTTTTCTCGTAAATAAAGAAAATGTGAAAATGATAATGAACTTTAATCCAATCAATGAAAGGGTAGAAACAATACGTCTTCATGCCACACCATTCAATGTAACAATAATACAAGTATACGCGCCAACCACAGATCATTCAGATGAAGAAATTGAACATTTTTACAATATACTACAATCAACTATATCAGAAACTGACAAACGTGATATTATAGTCATACAAGGTGACTGGAACGCGAAAATTGGAAAGGATGCTAGCTTATATTGGGAAAATGTATCTGGTAAATACTGTAATGAAAATACAAACGAAAGAGGACAAAGGCTTTGTGAATTCATGAAAATAAATAGTCTAATCGCTACCAACACATTTGGTCCACATAAAAAATCTAGGATTAACACATGGCATAGTCCTGGAAGCTTATACCATAATCAAATAGATTATATTTTAACACAGAAAAGATTCGCCACAAGTGTTAATATAAACAAAACACGATCTTTTCCTGGAGCCGACATAGGGAGCGACCATGATCTAGTAATGATGAAATTTAATCTACGTCTTAAAAGCCCAAAGAAAAATAAATTTGTTAGACTTAAGTTTAATCTGGATAATTTAAAAAATTCAGAAACTGAAAAAAATTTTAAAAAGCAAATTGATGACAAATTAATTGATCTAAAACTGGAAGAACTAAATAGTACTGACGAAATAGTAAAACAACTAAATTCAGTGATTACTGATTCTGCAAATAATATCCTCGGAAAGTATCGACAAAAAAAACAAAGATGGATCACAGACGAATTACTCGACATGTGTGACCTCAGAAGAAAATTAAAGAAAAACAAATTCGAAACTGGAAGTACGTATAGGGAAATTAACTCGCAAATCAAGAGAGCCATGAAGAATGCAAAAGAGGACTGGGTTAATCGTAAATGTAAGGAAATTGACACTTGTTTTACGCATAATAATACAAAGAAAGCCTATCAAATCGTTAAAGATTTAACATAATCTAAACAGAGAACTTCAACTAATATTCAAAATAAAGATGGCAATTGCATTAATGATAAAAAGGGCGTAATTATAAGATGGACGGAATACTGCTCAGAGTTGTACAATTATAATAATGATAAGGCTACGTCTATACTAAATGCAATAGAACCTACAGATAATGACAATTATCCTATTTTAAGAAGCGAAGTTGTATCAGCTATACAGTCACTAAAAAGTGGTAAATCACCGGGAGTAGATAATATAACCGGAGAATTATTGAAATCGGGAGGTGAAAATATGATCTCAGTGATAACAAATGTATTCAATAAAATTTGGAACTCTGGGGACTGGCCCATGGTTTGGACCCAATCCTTAATTATATGTATACATAAGAAAGGAAATATTCAGAAGTGTGAGAACTATAGAACCATAAGTCTCATTTCACATATGAGTAAAATAATGCTGAAAGTTATCCTGAGAAGACTGCAACCAATCGCCGAAGAACTCTTGTCAGAAGAACAAGCAGGTTTTAGAGCTGGTAGAAGCACTAATGAACAAATCTTCAACTTAAGAATAATTCAAGAAAAATACACCGAACATCAAAAACCGCTTTATCATATATTCATTGACTTTAAAAAAGCTTTCGATAGGATATGGCATGCAGTACTATGGAATACAATGAAAAGATTCAATATCAATGCCAGACTCATAAAAGTAATACAAAACCTCTACGAAAAAGCAATAAGCGCAATATACTATGAAGGTAAAGTCGGAGAATGGTTCACCACAAGAACCGGTGTACGCCAAGGATGTATATTATCCCCCACATTATTCAATATAATGCTGGAGCAAATAATGAACGAAGCTCTACTAGACCATAAAGGTACAGTATCTATTGGAGGAAGAGTAATTACAAATCTAAGATTTGCGGATGATATCGACGGTCTAGCAGGAAGTGAACACGAACTTGTTAATCTGATGAATAAAATAGATTCTACTTCTAGAACTTATGGCATGGAAATAAATACAAACAAGACAACAATTATGACAAACTGTGAAGGGCACTTCATTAATAGTATCTCCTTACATGGCGAAATAATTGAACCAGTCGATACTTTTAAATACTTAGGCTCCATCTTAGATGATAATGGATCGACAAAGGAAATCCTTTCAAGAATTGCCCAAACGACAGCCACATTAACAAAACTTAATCCGATTTGGAACGACAGAAACTTAACGCTAAACTCTAAAATTCTTCTCTTACATTCACTTGTAAGTTCAATATTTGTATATGCATGTGAAACGTGGACAATCAGCAAAGAACTTCAAAGAAGAATAACAGCAATGGATTTCAGATGTCTAAGAAGATTACTCAAAATATCATATAAAGACAGAATTACAAATATAGAAGTCAGAAACAGAGTATTCACGATAATCGGCAATCACAAAGACCTACCAACAAAAGTGAAAGAGAGAAAGCTACGGTGGTATGGTCATATCATTCGCGACGATTACTCTATGTCAAAAATATTCCTTCAAGGTACTGTAAATGGCACAAGAAAGAGAGGTCGTCCGAGACTGAAATGGTCCGACAACATATACGAGTGGACAGTACTAAATGTATGTGACGCCATGAGAGCAGCAACAGATAGAAAAAAGTGGAGGAAAATTGTGAGAGATTCATCAGCGCCCCTACGGCTCAACGCTACGGGATAGGTAATCAGGTAATCATTATATTTATAAATAAAATGCATTATATAAATTATATAATTATATTAGAAATATATTATTATATATAATACATTTATTTATTTTTGTATGAATTGACTTCGATCTCTCGTATTACATATTCCTAGATATTACGATCACCTGTTAATACTGGTGTAATATATTGGATCATAGATACATTGTATATATATATATATATACATATATAAATATATATATAATAATAAATGTTTATTTATGCACTTAAATATTAGTATAAATAATTCTATAGTGTAATCAAATATATGTTAATAAAACAAACACAAATGATAATAAAATATATTTCTTCAGTCTCTTGCCAAATATTGAAATAGCCGGATCACTTATTATCACCAAAGGTAGCTTGTTCCACATCGAAGCAGCAGACATCCTGAAGGACCTCTTTATGATTTCTAGTCGATATCGACCTTCTTAAAGTTTCATGTGATAGCGCCTTGAGTATTAAGTTATTTTCTCTAATAATATCGTTGATAAATAGGACGGTACTCCAGAAATAATTACTTTTTTAATTAAATATAAAAATGTGTAATTAATTCTGTAAGATACCCCTAACCATTTTAATTTGTGTAAATAATAACTAGTCAAAAATCTATTAGAATATGGGATATTAAATATAATTTGTATACATCTATGAATAACTCGTTTAATATTTTGTAATATATATATTGGAGTTCCAAATTAGATAATATTCCCATAATCTAATGTTAATGAAACCACACTTTCAATAAGTCGAATAGTTGTTTTTATTGATACATATTTACGAATGATATTTATATTATGTGAATAATAATTAACTGATTTACATATATATATATATATATATATATATATATATATATATATATATATATATATATATGATCTAACTGCGATACATTATATGAAACAAATATTCTAATGAATTTAATTTTAGATGAAGGAGTAATTTAAAAGATTACCACATATAATATCAGGACAAACAAAATTAGAAATAGAAATATTTAAGAGAGTTTTACTACTATTTAAATATTTAAGAATCATTTACGAATATTATTCGCACATAACATTAATATATCGTGATAACAAGATTCAGAGTACACTTGAATGTAATCCGCTTATATATGAGATTTCACATTTTGTGCTTGTTCTATTATGTATTTCAAAGGAGAAATGTAAATAGTAAAAAGTAGAGGACCTAATGTGGATGCCTGTGTAACACGTATAATGAAATATTCTCATATGAAATACAACTATAGTTGTATATGAATACATATATGAATCCTCACCGAATATGTTCTATCTTTGATAAGTAGAGTTAATATTGTTAAAGAATCTCCATTAATGCCTATTAGTGCCTTTTGATAAGTATATCATGAGAAATACTATCAATAGCAGATGAAAGGTCACATTGTAATAATTAAATATGGCTATGTTTATCTAAAAAGAAATAAATATCATTAAGTAAAAATCAGCGAGTAAAGCAGTTATTAGTATTATGTCGACATAGAAAGGATCCTTTCTTGTATGTACTTTGATATACATCATCAAGGTTATTATCATTAATATAATAAATTAGATGCTTAGTTATATTTTTTCAAACTGTTAACTTATAATAGGAAGCATGGATATAAGTCTAACAATGGATATAAGTCTAACAATGCCAAAATAATTAGAATCTAAACATGGTATTTTTATAATGGGACATATCAAAGATGATTTTAAAAATTTCGGAATTTCACAGTAATTAGTAAATTAATTATACTTGTAGAGAATAATATATATATATATATATTTATATAAATTATATTTATAAATATAGTTATATTAGAAATATATTAGTTACCTATATATAATAAATGAATTTATATTTGTATTTTAGAAAATTATTTTTTAAATTCTATAATTGTAGTACATTACTTTATTTAAACTAATACATTGATATAAGTAATTTAAATAACCATAGAAAATGTTAAATGTCTATTACAAAAATTGTTGGGGTGCTTATATCTACTCTTAGTTTTTACGACGTTGTCGTTCAGAAATCGTAGTTTAATGGTGAATAAAAAGGAATATATTAATATATTCATTATTTCTATTGTGTATTCGATGTAAGTATTGACAAATAATAGTAATTATAAATATTAAATGTCTTTTATTTTAACAAAATGTCTCTAGGTTTCCCTCGAATCCGCTCTCATAGTAATGCATATATTGTGTTTATGAGAGCATATCAATTTGTTTGCACAGTTGCTTAAGATAATTTCTAAATATTATTTTAAGACCTATTCTATTGGTTCTAGCAGTGCTTTAACCTGCGTCTTACTGGTTGTATATTTGATGCATTAGCCAACTGAGCAAGACAGAACAATTTAACATTTGATATTAATGTTAAGTCAATATTAATTGAATATTTTATTTTAAAATATTGACAGTATTAATGTCATATATTACGTGTATTTACATTAGATAATAATATTAACATAAAAGATGAGATCCAATCTATTCCGAAAATATGTGTAATTTTGATTATATTAAAAAATATTTTAATTATTTCAGGATTTAAATCAATATTATAAATATTTGTTTAGTTAAATTATAATATTTGGTTAAATTTTCATTATCATTTTGTTGAATATACTTTACTTTTTATTTTTTTTTTAGTTTATGGACTGCATCAGTGCGTAAGCAATCGGCCGTCCGTGGGAGGGAATTATTGAGTGCGAGGGAAGGCAAGGGAGAAATAATAAGTCTTAATGTGGCGTTTAAAGGAGGGAGTTGATGTATTTGTTCATAGGTGATTTGTCAGGGAGTTCCAGTGGTAAGGGGTAGATGCAAAGGATCGTATATTGGAAGAGTGGAGTTTGTGTAGATGGGGAGTGGTAAGGATAAAGATGTTGGAGGAACGGGTCTGGAGTGGAGTGATGGGTGTGTATGGATGTAGGAGGGAGGCAAGGTAGTCAGGGGAGTTGTGGTGAATAGCGTTGTGGACGGTCAAGGAAAGTATGTACTGTAAGCGGTAGGGGACTGGCAGCCAGTGTAGTTGTTTTAGGAGAGGTGTAATGGAGTCAGAAAAACAACGGGGAAGTAAATGGATGCAGCGAACTACAGCATTTTGGAGTCGTTGTAGTTTGATGAGTTTATATTCAGGTAGGTTAAAGAGTTTGGGATTTGCTATAGTCGAATAGGGGGATGATGTAGGAGGAGGCAATGGTAATAGCGATGAGGAGGGAATGGAGCGTCGGATTAAGCGGAGACAGTGTAGGTGGTAGTGGATGGATTTGTGCATATGTATAAGATGGGAGTCAAGGGAAAGGGTGGTATCAAGATGGAAGCCAAGGTTTCGGACGTGTTGAGAGTAGGGGAGTGAGGTGTTGTCGAGTGATATGGGGGTGGTTCAGGGAGAGTGGAGGAGCGTAGGGGTAAGTGGAGAAAAATAGCTTCAGTTTTAGTGGGGTTAAGTTTTAGAGAGTTGGAGGTAAGCCAGTGGTGTATGGACTTTATACAGGAGGAGAGTCGTTCAGGGGCATACGTAGGGGAGTCTGTGCAGTTAAGATATAGTTGAAGGTCATCGGCGTAAGTATGGAAGGAGATGTCGGGGTAGTCAATAAAGATGTAAAACATGGGGAGGAGGTAAATATTGAAGAGGAGTGGGCCGAGGACAGAGCCCTGGGGGACGCCGTGGGTTATGGAGCGGGAGGGGGAAGAATGTGTATTAATCCTGACTGAGGAAGAGCGGTTGATAATATAGGAGGTGAACAAGTTGAGGGCAATGCCGGTGATACCGATAGTGGAGAGTCTGTGTATGCGGACATTGTGGTCAAGGGTGTCGAAAGTGGATGACATGTCGAGAAGGACAAGTATGGTGCCACGGTTGTTGTTAAGGCCAGAGAGTAGGTCGGATGTAATGAGGGTTAGGGCGGATTCAGTAGATTTGTGGGGGAGGTAGGCGCTTTAGAAGATGTTGGGGATTTTATTGGTTGTAAGGTATATAATAAGTTGGGAGGAGATAACACATTCAAGAATCTTAGAGTGGATTGAGAGGTTAGAGATGGGTCAGTAGTTAGAGGGGGACATATAATCAAAGTGGGGCTTTTTAAGGATAGGGGTGATAACTGCTTTTTTGAAATCGGGAGGGACGGAGCCGGAAGAAAGTGAACCGCAAATGATTTGATGAAGGAAAGTTTCAACAGTGTTAGTTATCTGCTTTAGTATTGGGAGGAGAAGAGGGTCAAGGGATGAGGTTGAGGAGGTAAATTAGAGAAGGGAGATGATTTGATCAAGTGGGGAGATTCAAATTGTTCAAGGGAGAAGGGAAAGGTGATGGGAGTGGTGGGAATGACAGGGGTTGGAAGGGTGGAAAGGGTGGTGGAAAGTTTGTCGTTGAAAGATTTGTCGAAGAGGAGTGGTAGTTCTTCAGGGATGACAGTGGGAAAGGGGCTTTATGTGAACGACTAAGCAATTGAGCAGAAAGTATATTTATAGACTTACTGTCATTAGAGAGTTTGTCAAATTTGTGGGTGATGTGAGAGGCTTTGGCGGTAGAAATAGCTTTTCGGTAGAGATTTTTTATGTTATTATAGTAGGCAAGTGAAGTAGGGGAGGGATGTTTAAGATACTATTTTTCGGCTTTGCGAAGGATTCGCTTTTGTTTCAGTAGGGATATAGTATACCAGGATGAGTCAGGGTGTATGATGGAGGTTTTAGTAAATAAGGGGGCGTATTTATCGAGGGTGGAGGAGAGAGAAGTATGGATTTCAGCAGACGTTGAGGTTGGAAGGGAAGAAAGATCTGATATAAAATCAGGAATGTGGAGGCTGTGAAGTTTGCGTAAGAATCTTGTAGTGAGGGGTCTGGTGGGTTTGGGGTGACTAAGGGTAAGGAATATGAGAAAGTGGTCGGAGAAGAGTGGTCTGATGGAATGGTCAGTGACAATTTTATTAGTTTTGTGGGAAATTATTAGGTATAAAGTGTAACCATGGACATGGGTGGAGGACGTGACATGTTGTATAAGGTTTTATATATATATATATACTTACTATTTTATTCAGCATGATTTTCATTTACACGAATACAATTTACAAATAAAATCACTTTAATAATATATACAATAGTATACATACAAAATTATAGTTCTAATGATATACAAAATAGATATTTTAAAATAAGTTATTGTCATTTTATAATTGTCTTATATTTTTTATTTGTTATACTTGTAATGTTGTTATCAAGTTGAGAAGTAAAATACCTAGCCAAGCTTTGCTTTTGTGTTTTAATGAGTGTTTACACTGTTTACATATGATTCTTATATATATATATTATTAGTATTAATAGTATATACTATATTAATATTATACCATATATTAATATTATATTATGAAACAGAAGCGAAGTAGGGAGTGAAGTATTACTCTGTAATCTACAACACTGATGAAGATCTCAAGGAAGGCAAATGAAAACATACTTAGACCAACTAAGAGATGATACGATGTGCACAAATGAGGAATTAAGGATAGTGATGAGTGATAGAGAGGAGTGAAGGGGAGACATGAACTGCTGAGCAAGCTAGACCTGGTAAGGTTATCATTATAAGCAAAGGTAATTAATATTATATACTATGTTAGTATTAATATTGCACTTTTTATTTATATATTTATTTTTATGTATATTTTTTGAAAATGTAATATAATCTGATATACTAGTTTAATATTGATAATATAATGCTCATATAATGTTACATAATATACGCATAATGTTAATATACATAATATAGTAAAACATCTTTCAATTAAAAATGAATTTAAAAAAAAAATTATTTAATAACATATATTTATAATAAATATAAATTAAAAAAAAATATATCCATTTTATATATACAATTAGTAGATATATAATGCAAATAATGATTTTATTTTTATAATATGACTAAACCTTGTTCCTCATTTATACTTAGTAATTCCGGTAATATGTTTAAATGAATTCTCTGTTAATAATATTGAACTGTTATGTATTAAAATATTTCATTATAGAATTGTTGTAATATATCGTCCCCCTAGCATGGATTTTGACGATACAATCAAGTTATGCACTATTATTAAAAATATATGTAACAGTCCCGATTCATGCATTATGTTTGGTGATTTTAACTTCCCGGGTATAAATTGGTTATCCGGAAGTACGAATACACAATCTGAAGAAGCTTTCTATAGAACAATTCAAGAGTCAGCATTATTACAACTGGTTAATTTTAATACTAGATATGGCAATATGCTCGATTTAATTTTAACTAATAATAACAATTTATTGTCTTCTATAGATTATACTAACCCATTAGAATATGATAAGCATATAAGTGATCATTTATCAATTATCTGTAATATTTTGAAACCTGAATCTCAATCATTTATAAATAATCCAATTACTAGTGTCCCTACACTTAATTTTAATAAAGCTAATTTCTTTAATATTAAATTTGTCTACAGGAAAACCCGTAAAAAGGTAGTTTACAAAAATATTCTTAATGTTAAATATTGTGAAGTTTTCAGTTGAATACAGGTATACTTTTTATTCATCTACATCTCTCCCGTGTATAATAAGTATACTATATAGACCTAAAATAATTATAATATGTGCATTCTTCATTGAACATTTTACAAGAGTATTCGATAATACATCTATTAACATATTATCCCATATTAACATGTGATTTCAATATATATTAAATCTAGCTTACATAGGTCATAAACTTTTCTATTCATTATTAATCTTGCAACTTATCACAATACTTTTATGAAGCTACCTATACCTCAGTTATTACGCTCGAGCTTGTCATCTTGTTGAACATTGGCCACCTTAATCATATTACCATGTTTAATATTAATTCAACAAATCACTTCTCTCAACGTTTTTAAGTATACTCCAACTTAGTGAAATATTACACATTACTCACATTTTGAATGCACAACTACTACTACATAAGCATGCTATGTATTTCTTACTGTTTCTCTACTATTTATTAGGTAAATGCAAATATAAAATTCTCACTTGGGAAACTTAGCAAATGGATCTTGATAACTTCTATAAATATATGCACTCCTAACAATAGAATATAATTAGATAACTTTAACTTATATTTATAACTATCAATGACTATATATAAAACTCCTTTGTTAACACTTTATTATCACTATATCGATACATATCTATTATAGAATTATTATTATTAATGATGTGTTTAAATAAATACTCTCAACAACAAGAATAACAACAACAACTAATTGATAGATTACTAGGTAACACTAAATCGTCATATCATCTTTATCAATACCAAGTTATCTTCTTCATCAGCTGATACATTCTCTAGTACCTCATGTAAATGATACAATAGATGAATATATACACATATAATGATTGACAAATCTTACTCGCCTCTTTCTCCTCTTAACTACGGTATTCCCCAAGGATCCGTTCTAGGTCCATCCCTATTTTCTATTTATATCCGCCCTATTGCTGATCTAATTAAGAAATTTCCAAATATTCACTACCATATTTTTGCTGATGATATTCAACTGTTTACTTTTTTCCCTATAAATTCTCATAATACCATTACTCTGAATTAATCGAGTGTGCTAACTCCATAAGATTATGGCTCCTCTCCAATAAACTACTAATTAATTCCTCTAAGACTACTGTACTCAACATATCTACTTCTGAAACTTCCTTTCCAAACTTTACTCTAAATAACATAATAACATAATTATTTCTCCTTCTCATTCCTCCAAAAACCTAGGATTAGTATTTGATGACAAATTATCATTTAAGAATCATATATCATCCATTACAATATCCTCCAACTTTCATCTCTTCAGAATTAAAAAATACGGACATCACTTTCCAGAAACCTTACTAAAACTCTAATTAATGCTCTTGTACTTTCCCGAATTGACTACTGTTCTTCCCTACTGAATTTACTTCCTGCTAAAGCTACTGCTCCACTTAATCGGATTATCCGTTCCTCAATACGTACTACTTACTGTTTAACTCGACTGGATCACTCTACTACAACATCTCATCAATCATCTCGTATGTGGCTACCCTTCTCCCTCAGGTGTAAATTACGTATACTATCTATAATCCATAAATAAATATATTCTTTCACACCTAACTATATCTCTGATCTAATTAAAAAACGTACTATATTATCTTCTCTTCGTTATCAAAATGCTCCTCTACTTATCTCCCATAACTCTAGTAAAACTTCCCTAAATTCTAGAGCTTTTAAAAATTCCGGTCCAATCCTATGGAATTCCCTCCCTCCTACCATTCGTTCAATTAGATCCCACAACTAATTTATAAATCTTACTTCTTCTTTTCTCTTTACCCATAATAATTAAATAATCTAACTTATTATTTGTGTCCGTGTTATATTAAATGTATATCATTATTAAATTGTTATTGTATTATTATTATCTTATTATTATATAACACTATACTATATCAATGCAGTCTGTAGTATATAACACTACACCATATCAATGCAGACTGTAGTATATAATAGTCCTTTATATTATTTAGTATTGTTGACCTTGGTATATTGAATGTATATTATTATTAAATTATTATCGTATTACTATCATTTTATTATTATGTTCTTCCCGCACGAGCGAAGGGGTCTACATGACCCTATTTTAATGCTAATAAACTTAATATCATCATCATCATCATCATATAAACTGAACTTATATATATATATATATATATATAATAAAACTTATTACACCGAAAACCAATACTATTAACCATGAATACAATATTATAGACTAATTACAGATATATTTCAAATCTAATATCTAATCAATTGGTTAGAGAGAATTATTTATGAACAACTAAAATTATACTAATCTATATGCAATAGTAGTAATGCTTATCATAGTGCCTATATCAATAATATTATCACATATATATTGTTATTTTTATTGTTATTATTATTTTGGTGAAGTCCTTTCATCCCATCCAGGACCTTAGTTTTCACTTATAAAAAATGGCTATATTGCCCCTTCGAATTCGCTCTCATATTAAGGCCTCCATGGTTTTAAAGAGAGCCAAAGATTTATTTATTCACAATTATATAACTTCTAAATAATATTTTAATACATATTTTAATGGTCCGGACGGAACTCAAACACTTTTCTACTGCGTGTGTGTCTGACATATTAGCCTACCAAGGAAATGTGTTAGTATATGTGATGTCTTGGAACATTTAATAATATATCATAGTTATAATATGTCTTCTAACAAAAAAGTCTACTAACAGTTAATTAACTATTTCACTTGATTTGATTAATTATTACTTACTAGAATGATCGTTGCGTAATTAATATTTACTGACTATTTACCTCTATTTAAAATAATAAACAGAAACAAACATATTAAATAGCATAACTAGGACATCACGGATCTATGCGAACCAGAAGTTCAAACTGATTCACTAAATTATTGTATATTACTTGGTTCTCGTGCAATTATTTAAGCATCAACTGTGTAGAGATCGAAATAATTAATTTTCAAAGAGCGCCATTGATACAATATGCTATTAACGTACTTTATCTCAAAAATGATAGAAATCTTGGAGTAATCTTGATCATCGGATAACTCTAAATCCCACTATCTGTGATTATATCAAAATGTCTGTTGATTATATTCTAGTCATTTTCATTGATTAGACTTGCAATCAACTCCGTAATCGGAAAACTACTCGCTTCATCATGCATACAATGTATTACCACTATAATGCCCTATGACATTATTGTTTACCCTAATACACCCTATAGGGTTTACACCCTATCTAGTATACTATAGTATATAGTATATACAATCTATAGATTGAAATTAGAATAAAGTTATTGAAAGCATGTTAAATCGTAGTAGTTATTAAACAAACACACATCTCTACATAGATAAGTATTATACTGGCCTCCAATAAAATATAAAATTGTATATAAAATATGTCTACTGATTCACAGTGCAGTTAATAAAACTAGACTACATTCTATTAACACTATTGCTCTTTAGATATAACCCATAACGGCTACTTTTACCATTCTACAAATGCAATCTAGTAATTCCTAATCATTATAACAATACCTGATTTACCCAACTCCGTACTTTCGTAGTAGCCGGTCCCACTCGCTGTAACCATTGTTATATTCTATAGTAATACACGAGCTTCTATATATCATAAACTTCTTCATTTCAGTATAATCATGTCCTTAAAAGTTGTTAACGGTATGATTAAAACCCGGAGCAATAACATATGAACTGTTAAGAAGGCACATCAGACGCATTTCATTATAAATAACAACTTCATCTAAGATAAGACTCCACTAAAATAACAAATGACAAATTTACAAAATAATAACTCGTGTTAACGTATTTTAATAATAAATTAATATAAATTTGATGTCGTATATTTTCAATAAATTATAAATCATCTATTTATATATCTATTACAATTTCTATCATCATATTTAATATTAATATTAATAACAACATTCTAAATTTATGTAACGTATTTTAAATTAATAGAAATATTCTCAAAAGATATTTATATAGAATCGATAGATAATTAAAATTAAATTGCATATTTTACATTGACTATTATTATAATTTAAACCTAATCAATTAATTAATTGATTAAACATTTAAATAAATAATTAAAAGAGTATATTTTAAGTTTAAATTATAATAATTATAACTTCTAAACATTATGAAAGGCAAGTTTCAAAACCAAACTTATATGTGTAAATTTTATTCGTAAATATGTTTGATGACGTCACATGACGGAACAGTAGTACAGTTACAATATCAGTTGTTGGTTCACATCGTGATGTATCATGTTATCGGGTGAATACAGCGTAGGTAGTGGTGGTGATGTTGGTGGTGATGTTGGTGTCGGTGGTGGTGTCGGTGTTGGTGTTGGTGTTGGTGTTGGTGGTTGTTGCAGGAGCAAACCAAGCGTTAGTTTAGTATCGTATTCACATGATGTCAGGCGGGCTCTTTAGGCTTATTAATATCAATAATCAATAATCAATCTATAATTAGATACACATACATATATATATATATATATATATATATATATATATATATATATATGTATGCGTATGTACATTACAATTGTATCTCTATATATATTTGGTGTTTCAAATGTAACATACGCGATGTACAGTGACGATTGACTACGATCACATCACGAACATGTACATATCATCGCGAGAATGCACGTGACGTAACGAGACGTGACGAGAATCGCGAGAGATGTTGAGTGGTTACGAGAATAAAATAGGGGAGTTGTTGTTCTTCTATAGGAATGTAATATATATATGTGTGTGTGTGTATGTGTATGTGCGCGTGTGTGTTGGTGTATGTGTATGTATGTATGTATCATCCACTACAAATGCCATATATTATATACGTTCGGATCGTCTCCTGCATATAGGTGGCGGTAGGCGTGGTTTCGATAGGTTATTTATAGATTCGAGCGCGCGCGATGTCTGGCGACGAAGGCGGGCGTTGCAAAGAAGATCGTCCTAGGGGTTATATGTACACGAAGAATAGGTAAATATTAGTTTCACGTGACACATGTGTTATGTCACGTGATTATAATTCAACGAGAGCGATCGTCAACAATGAAGTGATCGTAATAGTGAAGTAATGAACAATGAAATAAAGGGTAATCATAACACAGTCGTACAATTTTCGATAACATTAATAATAGTGGTAATAATAATTATAATAGTAATATTAATAATAATATTAATAATAATGATAATAATAATAGTAATAAAAATAATAATTATAATAATAATAATTATTATTATAATAGTAATAAGAAATAATACAATTGTGTATATAATAGTTAATATATACAAATAATTTGATGCGTGTTTCTTAAGTTATATACATCTAATGAACTTTGTTAGATTTAATTGTGGGCGCGTTTTTATAAACTTTATAGTTCGGATATCGGAATATGTACAAAATAATCACGAGGTCACATGTTAACTTTGACCAACGAAGAATCTTTCCCACTAGGATCTTTGGGAGGAGTAGTACTACCCTTTCCGAGTAGTTTGGCAGCTCCTCCTCCAGACCCACTAGGAGTAGGGGTGGTAGTATCGGGGTTTCCGCTCGTGAGTGGATTAGTACCTAGAAGTTTTGAAGCACCTCCCCCACTCGTCGTAGGAGCAATATTTGCAGGCACCTCCCCTAATAGTTTCGATGCTCCTCCCCTACTCGTCGTAGGAGCGATATTCTTAGGCACATCGCCTAGCAATTTAACGGGCACGGATGCATTTGGCGGGCGAGGGGCGGAGGCTACGTTAGGTCTAGCCACGCCCACCGTGTTCGTCGAGAACATTTTAGGTAATTTACTGGTCTCCGCGCTCGTGTCTGTGATGGATTTCGCGGTTTCCACGATAGGTTTCGACAGACTGGCCCCGGCTGTAGTGGCTGCCACTTTACTAGGCATACCCGTCGTGCCCATTAGTTTAGCGGCACCCGGAGTGGGCGTGTCACCTCCCAGCAGTTTAGAAGCCCCGCCCCCCATAGGCTGTTTCACTATCGGATCGCTCGACGAAACCGTTGTCGTAGAACCTTTGATCTCGACCGACTTATTAACTGTCAATAATATATAGATATTCGTTATTTAATAGATTTATAGGGTATAAACCACATTGTATACATCATATATTGTTGAAGTAAACATATTATATGTTGGCTTAGCGAGGTTTCTATACAACAATGTTTTAAATGTTCTATTAAATTACAGGCAATATAAATTATCTTTACGTGCCACATACATATGTATAGAATTAAAATCAACATATTCTATTGATTTGTTATATATTAGTAATACTTAATTAGTTTTCATTATATAAATAGTAATTTAGGGCATATTATTTTACATTTTAAAAGTTTAATGTTTGATTCGTATTTACATTTTACATTTAATATTTCGTGGCGCTGGTTCGTTTTTGTAATGAAATGATTTAGTCTAAGTGATATATTTCATTAGATAAATCTGTGTATACTTCATATCATATATATCCTAATACATATCACATGATCTGTACACTTTACATAACGTTAGTTTATATAGAAATTATGTATACATTACGCAGAATATATGTTGATAAGTATGTATGTATGTACTAATTATATTCTATTTTCAACAATTGTACAAAATAAGTACATTCATATTCTTCGTTTCTTTGTATGTTCTACATATACGATATGTATTATATGAGTTACAAATTAATACTTTAGATTTGTGATGTTGATATTGTATAGTACTTTCTAAGTAAAATATGATTCACTGCAATGAACTAACACGTTATATACAGATTTAAAAAAATGATAAGATAAAATATTATATTTTGTAAATAATTATAATTAATAAAAAGTGGTTTCGATTGGTTAACCTTTAGGATGCATGTCGGTATTGAACGAAGTGGTTGTATTTGTGACATTAGCTCCCTGGCCCGTCACAATCGTGTTAGTAGATATCTGGCTATCTGAAAACGTTAATATTAATGTTAATAAACCATACTATACTAAGCTGAATCGAGAAATCAAAGAAAAACTGAACTCTGCTAATCTTCTACACCGTGATTCTACAGAGATAGAGTGAGGGCAAGAGAGAGAGGGCGAAAGATAAAGGAAGTATCGTCAAACTATCTAGCAGTGCATGTGGTAATTTGAGAAGGATTCTACGAAGAAGTGATCCGTACTACGGACGACCGAAGTATGTGCAAAAGGGGAGGCGTGCGTTGCTCTTCTCGTGCGTCAAGAATGCCAGAAGTGCGAGTGCGTGTGTTCGAGCGCGCTGACTGCCACTACCGACTGTTACTACCGCACTGACTACGGGTGTGGAGGGGCGTGTCACTAACGGGGTGTGTGTATATGCCACTAATGGGTGGGGTCACAATCCGACCTACACGTACCCTGGTTGTCGTGGTTATCAGCTGTCGTGCCACCAGGGCTGTACTGTAACCGCGACAATATGTCGGCAGCACGTTGCTCTGCTGCCACGTCAACTCGGTCCTGAATGTGACGTGCCATCTGAGCCAGTTCGAACGCTTGAGACATACGCGACCGCCCGTAATAACTACCGCCGCCCCCCGCTCCACCCCCCGTCACGCCCCCTTCGCCGACGGGGAATTGGAAGGCGAGGAGGCGGGGCGTAGGCTCGTTCAAGGTCATGGTTTGCGTCGACGCGCAATCAGACGACCTACGGAAACTTCGATCAGGTGACAGTAGCATCGGGCTCACCTCGCCTGTACCTGATGGGGTGTCGTGGTGTCGACGTGGTTAGCTGCCCATCTAAAGAACACTGTAATCGCCACAGAAAACGGGCAAACTAACGTGTCAGGGGGAGGGCGTAACGGTGGGCGTAACTTAGTACGCCGTTGCGGCGGGAAATAGGAGATAGCGCGAAATCAAATGTTCGGGAAAAACGGCCAGAATGAATATATGATATTACAATATTAATGTTTGCCACAGTCTAACTTCACGATACGCAGGCCAAAATATCTGAAAATTAGAAATACGCATGCTAAATAAATAATGTTCAATCCAAACATACATTAGCCGGTTGTTAGTAAAAGTTTTGTTAGTGGGTGATCATGACCTTATGACCTTCATGCTATGACCTACCTGTGTTCAGTAGAGGAGCGAACCCAGCTTAAAATAGGATGCAGTATTTTAGTATTGTTAGTTATAAAATACTATGCATTCGAATATTATAGAATCCAACATAATATCAACACTTTAATCAAATAAATGTAATGAGGGTTTTGAAAATGATAAATGTATCACTATATTTAACAATCATTAGTGATATGTGTGTTTTATAACTTATTTCTATGTTATTAGTGAGTTATTTTAATTTAAATTTACAAATTAAATTGATTACATAATACAATTATATAATATTATATTACATATATATAAATAAAATAACGACTAGTAATGATTAGTGACGAAACACGATGCATGGTGTCATTCGAAATACACTTTGTTACGATGAATTCAATACACACGCAATACACACGCATACACAATAACCGTGGCACGTGTATGCGTGTGTACGGGTAAACACTAGCAATTCTCACTTACTTCGGAATGGCATCAGTTCCGGAATGATACCGACTTGAGCTGTTTAATAAGTGTGATCACGTGAATCACGTTGTATCTAGTTCGGTGGTATATAAGTCAGGTGGTTGGTTGTCGTGCACGTGACCACCGTTATCAGACGATAGCGATAAGCTTAGGTTTCAGACTTACACCGATCATAGAATCATGCAAATATTTCGAGGAGCCGTCGATTACGGTATGTCGTGACGTCATATTCAAAAGTTATCCGCAATCAAAAAGTTACCCTATCGTTAAACAAATCTAAAATGATTGTATACCTTTTGTATTATATAATATTTTGAATATCATTAGGAAATATAAATTTATATAAATTATTGAAAATTATAAGATATACGAATTTATCATTGATGAATTTAATAACAAATAAATAAATTGTGTATATAATATATGAAATAATAAATAATGAAATATATGAACCAACATTTGTACATATAAATATAAAATTAAATAGTTTTTTTCCTGAAATTAAATTTTTTTTTAAATATCACGATTTTATAAAAAAAATTTAAATATATAACTTGAAATTTATAATGATATATTAAATATAGATATATCTTGTGAATATCCTTAAAATAACATTATTGATTATATAAATTAGATTTTAATTATCGGATATAAATTAAAATTAATAAAATTATATTTAAGAATAGAATATTAAAAATTATATTTGAATTAGTATACGTATAGTATACATGCATACTATATGTATACATCAGGATTATATTTAAATTGTTTACATTTTTTAAATATCACCGACATTTACAATTCAGGGATACACAGGTACAAGTACATACTATGTTGATAAGGTATACATTCTTCTACAACACTGTCGATATATTAATAATAACTTAGATAAATACTTGAAAAAGTAAATAATTTAATTATAAGATACGATATTCATAATATATTTACAATTCGAAAATATGAACTGATTAAGTATTATTACTATAAATTATTAATAAATTAACACATTAATAATATACAATTAATGAATATAGTGTTCTTGTACAATTACTAATGACCTAGTGACCTAGATACGCCACATTATTGTTTCTAATATATACATTATATGTATTATAAAAATTATAAAATATATTTAAACATTACTAAATAAACCATTATATATTCTTATTTAGAGTAATTTTAATAATTATTATACATCAATATTAAATAATAATTTGAAATAAGTATACAATACTATTTAATTTTTTTTTAACTTCCGGGCAACTTTTGAATTTGACATCGACTCCTGCACATGAATATAACCCGATTAGTAAGGCATCGTACGGTTAATGGCCGATTACAAGTAGAGGTCATTAGAGATAAGTCGTTAGAAAACGCGTGTGTATTAACGTATGTGGCAGGCATTATGGCGGCCAAGAGAAACTCAATTCGCAGCCACCTATCGAGTGTCAGACACACGACATCGAGTAGCGATAAAGAAGGCGTGTCAGTGATTAGAGGCGTGGCGCGATATCGCGCGATATCGCGTGAATCTCGCGTGAACCTCGCAGACGATATTTAGTCGGCTGTTAGAAAACTTTAGCGATCGAGAAATCGAGTGTCGGTTAATGAATTACCTGTGGCCAGAGTAAGGTTTTGCCATTGTTGAGCCTGATACACTGCATGATAACGTATTGATAACTGTTTACTTAAGCGGTAGGGGGCGCTACGAGGGTAGGGGCACCGAATACGGGGTGCTACGAGGGTAGGGGCACCGAATACGGGGTTCTACGAGAATAGGGGTACCGAATACGGGGTGCTATGAGGATAGGGGTACCGAATAAGGGGGTAATTAGCGGCGGGTTCAAGGGGAAGATACGCCTGTTTTGATTTACGAGCAAAACTACATTTCTATATGTAGTCTAATAATAGTAAGAATGTATAATTAAAATATAATTATTTTCTATAACTTTTATTTTAAGATATATGCTTGTATTTAATATTTATTACATATGTATATATAATTGTGTATGCATATAAAATGTATTAAGCTTACTTAAAAATATTTATTTAATTAAATTTAATTACATATTAAGTATATTTATTATGAGGTTTTGGTAATAGTTGATGATATATATGTGATCTTTACACGAGAATATACGATAGTTTACGAGATATGTTATATTATAATTGATGGAAATTAAGTCTTGTTAAACTAATAATAACTATATATATATCATATTATATTCTAATTTTTAATCAACAATTACATTATATAGATATGTATATGTAATATAAGTGATGCGTGTATGCTTACTACGTACAAGTTCATTAGGGTACTGCACTTGGTTACCTATAGGTATTATCACCACTCACCCCACAACACTCTTAATGGACACGGCTATATCTCACATCAGAGCTGCTGATGATCACCACAAGAGAGTCCATAATATTATTCATATACGTAACTTATCTCATGGCTTCTCAGTATCTTCACTACTATACAATACGTCACTCATATACTATCCGGTTACTATCACTAATGTGTACACCCCTCGTAATCTGAGCCCATAGCCTTTAACCCCCCTAATATGTCAGAAATACTAAATAAAACCTAAACCAAATAAATGCGTAAATATATAATATATAAAATATAGTGTTTATAATTGAAAAATAATTCCGTTATTTTATAGTACTAAATATAATTTGTATATATATATATATATATATATATATATATATAATATTTATATGTAATATAATTAATTAACTGTTCATGTATTAAAAATTAACTCTCTAACTATTTAATTATTTAAACATATATTTCTATAAAAGTTGATATATATACATTTTTAAGATACATATAAATACAAACTGAAATACATAAATATATATATATATATGTATGTATATGTGTGTATATGTAATCTATATGTGCATATATGTATTTTGCTTATGTATTTTCTCGGTACTTAATTTCACACGCGTAACGCGTAACGCGGCGGTTCAACCATACTTTACGACTACGCGCGAGAAGGGGGCGTGGCCTAGAGGTTCACTCACCTAGTCTGTTCAAGTTGATCTTGTTCTCAGACGGATGGTTGTGTTTGATGGCGTTCATTCGTCTGTTCTGTTGACTGTTCTGGTTTCCGAAGGCGCCCATTCCCATGTGCGACTTCACAGCCTGTCATGGGAGGGTACATGCGCTGGTGAATAATACAAATATATCATATGTATAGTATTATATATATATATATATATATATATTATACAATCACATATATATATATATATATATATATATATATATATACATAAGCTTGCCGACATTTAATTATACGACATTGATTACTATTCACGTGACTATATCTGGCAAACGCTAACCAATAATCACAACACCAAAGATATTATTCATTTATATTACATTTACCATCATCAATAATGCCTACTTCGCAAATACTCGTTGCAGGGCACTAACACTCTCTACAGAGCTGTTGTATACAATAGCACACACATGTATATCCAATATTTGTTTATTTATGAAGTCAATCGAGTATTCTAAATAACTCTATAGAGTATACTTAGGAAACCATTATAAATTAACATATTTCGAAAATGTTATACTTTATAAACTATACATGGATGAATCATTAATATAATGCACATATGATACCCAATTCTGTATTATTGTCCTTGACACATAACATAATATATATATTATGTACTATGGTACACATAAATAGATTTTGATTTTAAAATCTATATATACGAAGTTCTAAAAATATTCTCTTAAATGAAAATATATATTTTTAATTTATATCTATAACATTATAAACAAAATGTATATAACATTGGTTAACCAAGCTTGATGATAACGTTAACATTGACAGTAATTCTCACATACAAAATAAGTTACGAATATCTTGAAAATGAATGGAATAACACTAGGTGTGTATTCGCATACAAGCATACTAGCATTGCTAATTATATATATGTTCATAATGTTCATATATGTTCATAATACATTATGTTGAGTAATATTTCCAAATAAATATATATATACCAACTATAGTTATCTTTATTATATTATTCTCTATGTATATCAACTAAATGTAGTAATAATATTA
Organism: Osedax fenrisi; assembly: GCA_964019155.1. Lineage (NCBI taxonomy): Eukaryota > Metazoa > Annelida > Polychaeta > Sabellida > Siboglinidae > Osedax > Osedax fenrisi. Next base: position 62,267,204 of record OZ025243.1, read on the forward strand.
TATAATAATTAATTATTACTATTTATGTATTACAAATATATCCGATTATAACTAGTATTTATAAAAACTTGTTATAATTGTAATCGAATATGAATATATACAAGTTTAATTAGAATAGAAATAAAATATATATATTTAAATCCTTGGCTTAAGATAATCAAATAAAACAAAACTTAATACTTTTAAATTTCTCCTAACTAATATGTATATTCTTATAATAATCGTATTGTATATCTAGTTTAAATCTTATTTTTAATATTGTGAATACGAACAAAATAAGTATTTTATTATGAAATTAATGTAAAATACATTTAGATTAAATGTAAAAAATAAAGTATATTTAAATTTATTAAATATAATAAATTTTGAATATTAATTGTTAACATGTTAAATGCTTAATTAAGCATTCAAATTAAAGGCAGGAGGGAGATATTAAGGTTCAATAAAAAGTTAAGTCACACATATACTCTCATACAAATACCTAAATCTAATATTGTAATACATTACAATTACAATGTAAACTTATCTATGACGTCGCGTTCGGCTTTATTAATATCGTATTACATAATCGAAATACAACTGCTGCTGTATTAATTGCTAATCTTCTATACTATGTGGACCGAAGTGTAAGACCGTCTATCTGACCGTGGCTCCCCCTAGACTGACGTATAATATCGCGTATCGACTAATGTGACGCGTATGTCTAGTGACTCATACTTCGAGATGCTACTACCGTGTGTGTGAGGATGAGGAGGAGGAGGAGGAGGATGAGGATGAGGTGGTAAACAAGTAGTCCAGAAGCAGCAGCGGTTAATGCGCCGCCTTCACCACGTATTCATAATCGATACGTTAAAGATTACCGCTGAGGGCGATCGATTCACCGCCTAAACGAACACCAGGGGTGACACCGTTCACGTGCGTTAGGGGCGGCGGGTGTATGGGTGCGCGCGTGTCATTTTAGTTTAGGGGCGTAACTTTACCTGAATTACTACTACTACTATAATAGACTATAGTCTCTATGCGAACGTAAGTGCGAGCGATTATTTTCAGAATCGATATCTTAAAGCGCTATGCCCTCCTCTTCATCACCCTCCTCATCCTCATCCTCATCCTCCTACTCCTTCTCATCCTCCTCCTTTCGATGATGTATCGCAATCTATAATTATATCGTGACACGTCGACAGATACGAAGGTGTCGCCAGTGATACCTATACACCTCCTCCGTGTGTACATCTCCTGCGTGTATCGTGCGCATGTGTGGGCGCTCGTTTGATGATTACCACAAGTGGAACATTGCGTAATCGTTGCGTCATCGCAGTCTATTTATAGCGCAGTCTATTTATAGCTCAGTCGGATTGTGTATGCGCGCCACACAGTCATGTATACATATGTCATACACCTGCAGTATCAGGTCGGCGGCTGTTTTCATTAGTATTGCGTAACTCGGTATTCGTTTAATTATATTAATATCAATAATTACGAATTCTTACGTAACGTGTATGTTGTTACCGAGTGACGTAACAGCAAGCACTGTAACCTATAGGTATACCTACTACTATAGGTAACCTACTACTATAGGTAGCCTACTACTATAGGTAGCCTACTACTATAGTAGTAGTAGATAAGGTAAACGTGCTTTTTCACAACTGATTAACAACAATATCGCATGCATAATACATTAGCGGTCGGCCACTTTTGAATAATGACAATACACGTGCGGGTTACGTAATAACGCATCACGTGAAGTACAGTGGCGACGCCTAGTGGTTCAGTTTTAAAATAAATGTACAGCGGAATTGAAGATGACATTATATTATATTATATATTATCTGTATTGTTGTTATTTTTATTGTTGGTAAAGTATACTCATATCCCATATAGGAACGTAGATGATGTTATTTCACTTATAACCAATTTGCTCGAATCTCCCTTCGAAGCCACTATCATGTTAAATATCCATGATTTAACTAGAGTCAGTCGTTTATATATATAATTATATAAGATCACTTCTAAATATGAATTCATTACTTATGTTATTGTATCGGACGGGATTTGATTCCGATCTATATCTTATAGTACTATATGTAGTGTCATATTGTATACTATATATATATTAATATATATAAATATATATATTGTATACAATATGACACTACATATAGTACTATAAGATATAGATCGGAATCAAATCCCGTCCGATACAATAAAATAAGTAATGAATTCATATTTAGAAGTGATCTTATATAATTATATATATAAACGACCGACTCTATTTAAATCATGGATATTTATCATGATAGTGGCTTCCAAGGGAGATTCGAGCAAATATATATATATATATATATATATTCATATATACTCATATATACTCATATATATATATATATATACCCAATGCAAAATGTTATTGTTGTATCGCTAAATACTCAATCCTGGATACATAAATCTCCAAATGCCTCTATGTCTCAAATTGATTATATTATCATAAATAGAAAGTGAAAAAATAGTGCTAAAAACTGTAGAGCTTCTAACTCATTTATCAGTATCGCATCAGATCATCGTATTATATCAGCAAATATAAGACTAAGTCTTAGAGCTATTAACAAGAAATCTAATAAAATCAAACATTACGATTGGGCAAGATTACACAGAAACCCGAGACACCTTTATTACTAAAGTGAAAACTAAATTCGAAGCTCTACAGGACACCACATATTTTCTACATGCTAGCAAAAGGTATACTCACTTTGAAATTGTATGTAAGTAAACTGCTGCTAATGTAATCTCATTAAAACATAAGTTGTAAATACGTATACCTTGAGAAACAGATTATATCTGTCAAAATCGTAACATACTACACCAGGCAGCAGACACAAAGAAAATCAACCGATGACAGAGAATATCAGATATTTAACGAAGCTCAAAAGTATCTTATATAATCGTATGAAAAGGCACAATCAGATTATGTTCAGAATAAAATAAGGAAATTCAAAATGCGATGTTTAAAAAATAATCAGCCTTAGCATGGAAAATTAAGTTAGTGGAAGAAAGTACTCAAACAGAGAAAAACTTAAAGCAAACAGCGGAAAAGAACGAATTCAACTATGGCACCATTTCAAGGAACTAATTGGTAAACTAATAATTCCTTAACTATCAATTCTCACATCAAACGATGTAAAGTACAGTCATAATACAAAAATAACTAGATATCAAAAAAGGGAATTTTATAATAGATGAATTAAATAAAGCTACTAAAAGCATACATAATGGAAAAGAGGTTGGCTTAGACGAAATACCAGCTGGAGTATGAAAACTATGAGAATTTCAAGAAAATTACTAACCATACAATAGTTTATATTCTAAAGAACTTATAGACAGATGGAATAACGGATGATTACTTCTTTTCCCTAAAAACGAGATCTTTCTATCACAAATAACTATCGGGGAATCACACTAACTTCAATTGCAGCTAAGATATATAACTTGATTCTATTAAATAGTATAATAGACCAGAAGTAGATCATATACTGAGGAAAAATGGTTTCCGAACAAAGAGATCAACAACAGGACAAAATGTAACCATTCGTATACTATAAGGGGTAACTTTACAGTCTAAAAACCTGCCAGCTATTCTCCTATTTATAGACTTTTCATAGGATTTTGATTCAATACAACCTGAAAAGATGAAATATCTTAATCATATATGGTATACCCACTGAAATCATAAATGCCATATTTATTCTCTACAAAAATACTCGCTCTATGGTAAGATCACCTGATGGTGACATATCATTCTTCAATATAACTACTGGAATACTACAAGGAGCTACACTTGCATCATTTATATTAATTATATATCACGATCATATATTGAAAAAAACATTAGATTGTAACTAAAATCTCGGCTTCACTCTTATAAAAAGAAAAAACAAGAAATACCAGCTGTACATATTACCGATATTGACTATGCTGATGATATAGCTGTAATAACTAATAGTCTGATAGATGCAAATAAACTACTATACAAAAGTTAAAATACGGCTAAATATATCGGTTTACATATAAACTCAGACAAGACGGAATACATGTGTTTAAATCATAAAAACCAGTTAAACATGAAAAGCCTACCAGGCCATGATATAAAACGTGCAGATGAATTCAAATATCTAAGTAGTTATATTGGTTCAACATGACATAAACGTAAGATTGGGAGTGCGTGGGCAGCTTTAAATAGCCTGAACATCATCTGGAAATCCAAAATGTCAAGTGAACTCAGAAGAAACTTCTTTAGAGCTACAGTTGAGATTGTTCTTGTATATGGTTCTATCACTTGGACTCTAACTTCGACATTAGATAAAAAAAGTTGATGGAGCCTATACACGCATGCTGCGTGTTGCACTAAACAAGTCATGTAGATACCAACGTTACAAATAATGAGTTGTACGATATTCAAAGAATTACAGATACAATACGCGAACAACGACTGAGGTTCTCCGGTCACTGCTAGAGAAATTATAGTAAAATAGTGAGGTGAAGTATTACTATGGAATCTACAACACTGGCGACTCTCTCGAGGAAGGCCTATGCAAACATATTTATACCTATTAAGAGATGACACAAATGAGGAACTACCGATAGCGATGAGTGATATAGAGAGGAATGGAGGAAACGTGTAATGAACTGCCGAGCAAGCTCGACCTGGTAAGGTAAAGGTATATATATCTTATATATTAAAATGTATAAAGAAGATAAATAAATACAAACTATGCATGACACGTCCGTCATTTAACGAACCTCTAAATTAGAGCCGTATTGTTATAGAGTAGTTACAACTAACTACAAATATTAATAAAACTAGTATATTTAATCTATAGACTATAATGCTCTAGAATGATATATTATACTTTAGAATACATATTACTTTAGTGATAAGCTAGAAAACGTGCCAATATTATTGACATACCCTTAATACCCCTAACCTAATACCCGGCATGCACCAATACTAAATCATACAAGTTATTTATAAAATATGGAATACTCTCTAGTATAACCTAATAGAGGACATGATTAGATAACATATCTATAGATTAAATCAAATTCATAAGTATATTTTATTTTAAGAAGGAGATATTATTTAATTAGAATATATTATTTAAATATAAAGGTCGTTAAATAATATATTCGTTATATGTAGATATTACAAATATAGTAAGAAATGAAATTAGTAAAATTGTATATATATATATAAATATATATAATATATAAATAATATATATAATATATAATATATTTATATATATACATATATATATTTTATTAAATAACTATTTCAATACTTTTATTTCTTACTATATTTGTAATTTCTACATATAACGAATATATTAAATAATATTATGTATGTTTGAATATATATATATATATATATATATATATATATATATATATATTATACAACATACATGTTTTTACTTATTATCTAGGTATTTAGGAAATCTTTAACATTATCAAGAGTAAATATATCTAACAAACTTAATTAGGAAAATGTTATTCAAATAAATAATATATAGTCTACTATATTATACTAAATATACTATAATATACCTAGTATATAATAATATATTGTAAATAAAGCTAATCTGTGTACATATGTTTTATAATAATAACATAAATCAATAATAAAATCTGTAATTATATAACTGTGTAATATATTACGTTTTCAGTGTTGTATACATTGTACACACTGTACACATTGTACACATTGTACACATTGTACACATTGTACACGTTCTAATATATAGTCACGTGATCTTATGTTTAGTACTTTATCAATTATTTAAACCTATTTAGTAACAAACAGAGAAATACATAGAAAGAGAGATAGAATAATAATTATATGTATGTATGTATATATGTATGTATTATATTCTCGTTGATGACACCTAGTGAGAGCGTTCTACATATAGATTAGGAGTGCACTCCCTTTCACACACGCACACCGCACTAAATAGTGTGCCACACATCGGGAGCATGCACTGTAGCGCACCGAAATAACCCTAGCGATAGAAAATCTCATTAAAAATTTAGCGTACACCAGCGAGTATATGTCGGCCGCGTTTCTCAGCTAGCGCTGGAGTCGCCAAGGTCATGTGCTTCTATCCCATACCGAGGACGACGACACTTACTATATTATACTGGCGCTGGTGTTACGTAATAATCTAGACACGTGACACGTGCAGATAATACATGTATTTACACGGATTGAACATAATAATATATCACACATATATACACACACCCACACACCTACACACACACATATATATATATATATATATATATATATATATATATATATATATATGTGTGTGTATGTTAATTTATAAATTTTTAATAACTGCGTTATAATTAATCACGTATTTATAAATAAAAACGTAATAATATAATGATGTAATAAGACGATGATGTAATAATATGATTATGTCATCATTATATAACCTCATTATATTATCTGATCTGCATATATGAATATTATATAATATCTGTTTATATTTTCTTTGCTAATTATAATTAAATTCATAATATGTTTAATTGTAACATTGATTATAGTTAATATTATTTGCAATTATTGGGATCTTAAATAACCTATATTTCAAATAAATGTCTGAATAATATTATTATAATATTAAAAAATACATGTGTTTATATATAACAGTTCATAACTGCCTGAGTGGCTCAGTTAGCTAAGGCATTCAGTCACACGAGCAGTAGGACACAGGTTTACGCCTCCTCCGGACCATTACAATATGGCTTATAATATTATTTAGAAGTTATCTTATATAATTGTGTATAAATAGATGACCATCTCTCATTAAAGCATGGATGCCTTAACATGGGAGCGGCTTCGAAGCTTCGAAGAAAATTAGACCCATGTAGTTATAAATGAAAACTTCACCTAAGTTCATGAATAGGATGATATAACTCCACCAAAATAAAATAAATAACAATATATATATATATATATATTTGTATTATACGCTACGGCTAATATAAAATATGTAGTAATATGAAAGTTATTTAGTAATACACAAAGAGGATAAACATAAATAGGTAAACATAGAAGATAATTCTAATTATAATTCTTAATAATAAAAAAGAAAATATCAAATTTAAGTTAATTAGAAGATTCAAACATATAACATTCCTAGGTTAGTATTAATTTCAAACTAATATTACTATTAAAGTATGCCTATTATGTATACATAATTGTATACACTGTAGATTGTAAAGTACAGTGTACAGTAGACCGGTTCGTACTAATTTTTTTTTTAGAATTTTATAAACCTTCACATCTATAACAAGTATGTATGCTATGATGAATAAGTGTTTAAAATTTTAGACCTATATCTTAAATAGTTTTATGTCACGAGACCTTTTTATTTTAACATTGAATACATATAAAATTTAACATGGGGGAGATATAGAAATAAGTTTTATTCAATTTTTATAAAATTGAATGATTTTTTTTAAGCCAACTATGGATATATCCTAGAAACATATATTACAAGTAGTATAAACAATACAAAATATTTTTCATAACAATCTAGATGCCCAAATTTTATAAAATAATTTTAGTAAAAAAAAATTTCTAAAAATCGTATAATTAAATATAAATAAATTATTACAATTTAATTTAAAAAATTAAAATATATCATTTATAGATTATAATAATACAATTCAAATTAATTATTAAAAAATTAAAAATTATTTTTAGAAAAAAAATTAACATCATTTGTACATTTTTTTGGATTTGTATTTAAAATATGAAATACAAAATAAATTTGCATATTTTTTAATTTTTTTAATTGTATTTGTACAAAGGACTTTTATATCTAACTTATATCCACAATTCAATACAATCTAATCACTCAAATTTATGTAAAGTATAATTATATATATTAATTTTAAAAATTAATTATTTTTTTGAATTATTTTGAAATAAATACTGTAATACAATAATATTCTGTAAATACATTAATATTGTTAATTTGTAGATATAAAAATGAAATATAGATATTATATTATTAATAAATATAAATAATGGTATATTTTATATTAATTCATTAAATATAATACAAATACATAATTAATTTTAAATATTAATTTAAATATTTGTAAACATCAAAGATAATAAGATTGCGTCATTACTATTATACATGGAATATTATACATTTTATTTAAAAATAATTATTTATATTTCAAACTTTAAATGCTTCGTGACCAAAGGTAACTATTTTTTTATAAAAATTGTTTATACATATTGTACTAAAATATAGATATGTATCATATTTTATATGAAGGATTAAAAATTGAATCGAACGAACCGGTCTACTGTACAGTATATATATATATATATATATATATATGTATATATGAATATATATATATATATATTCATATTTCCTATAAATAAGAAAAATAGATGGTAATAAATAAACAATAGTAATACTAGGTATAACTTTTCGAATAAATGTATTATTTACAGAAACAAACCTTTTATATATATCTAAATTTAATAACGCGTAATATACTATATATATATATATATATATATATATATATAAATATATGTGTGTGTGTGTGTGTATATAATATAATATCCAATTAATTCCCTTTTACCCCAGGAAAGTTTGTTTACGAAACGTAAACAATTACGAACTCGAATAAGTAAACTGATTAAAGAAAGGTATATATTGCATAATAAATAACTATAGTACATAAGCGTCACGCTCGATAGATCACGTACGATTTTCTATAAATAGCACCTTCTAGAAACGTTATACATATAACTGGATATATATATATATATATATATATATATATATATGTATATATATATATATATATATATATATATGTATATATATGTATAGCGGATTGTACGATAGTATGCACGTGACATGATCATCACGTGATAACGTAACACGTGACCTCTAAGTAGCGTATCCGGTACACCTACCTTAGGTCGTACGGCCTCGACTGGTAGTACCCTTCTCCTCTTCTTGGGCAGCTTAGCTCGGGCCTGCGTGTGCGAGTAGAAGAGGGCGAAATTGCTAACGATGACCGGAACGGGCAGAGCTATGGTCAGCACACCTGCTATAGCGCACAGGGCCCCCACGAACATACCTAAGGTGGTCAGGTTGAGTAACGCAATGGTTTCGTACGACACGATAGAAATTGTCCATTTCGCCGTACGAATTAAAATGTGAAAACGTTCGCGATGCATGGACACAACACAAAATATGTTCTATTTTATTATTCGTTTTTTATTTATTTTTGTTTTTTATTATCTAACCGACGCCTATAATCACCATGTGTTTTTGAAGTCAATAAACTATATATAAATAAAATATGTATATATATATATACAATTATACAATAGTCTATAAGAATCTATAGATATATTTTCTTATTTTTCAATTAAGTATACTTAATTGAAAAATAAGAAAATATATGAAATTATATTATTTTAATCAAATTAAATATGTCATAAATATAATGTTAAAGATATCAAAATAGTAATCTATCGCTACGAGTGATATCGCTACTAATTGCATTTCCTTAGTGTATCTCAACTCGCGGATTGCGTATTTAAACATACATATGCAGCCACGAAAATATAACATATATCCTATTTACAGGAGCGAATAGCTTCGAATCGTTATTTAAGGCAAATAATACCGGATCACTTCGAATAAGCCCACCCATGTCCTTTACAGGTGAAAATAAGTAGGCGTGTCTAACCGACCACTAACCTACATAGGTCTTGGGAACCATATCTCCGTAGCCTACGGTTGTCATGGTGATAATAGCCCACCACAACCCTACCGGTATAGACGTGAAGTCGTTACGCGGGTTGTACTGTATCCTCTCGGCGTAGTAGATCAGCGAAGCGAACACCACTATGCCGAGTATCAAGAAGAATATCAGCAGCGAGAACTCGTGCGCCGAAGCTTTGAACGTCTGGATGAGAATCTTGAGACCCCCCGAGTGACGCGTCAATTTGAACAGTCGCATGATTCGGATGATCGAGAAAAACTCGAGGATGTCGTTCTCCTTCTTGAGTTTCGTCAACAGGAAGTCGAGGTAGAAGCTCAACGTCGCCACCACATCGATGATGTTGACGGGGGCCTTGATGAAGTCGTACTTGTTATGCGCCACGATGAAGCGGATGATGATCTCGAACGTGAACCACGCATTGCACGTGCACTCGAAGTAGAAGAACGCCATGTAGGGTTCGGTTCTTCGCTTCACCAGCTGCCAGAATACGGTCTGGGGGAGGGGGTAGCGAGGGGGTTAACGAGGGGGTTAGCGAGGGGGTTAGAGGGACGGGTAGAGTATACTCTAGTATATATACTTGTCAGTTTGTATTGAAATTGTTATTAATATACTGCTTACGTAATGTGATCATAATGTTGAGAACTTAAGTATAGTTAATTATTTATTAACTCATCATGTGCAATTATTGCATAACAAATACGATGTACAAAGTACAATATACACTGTATGTACACATATATGTAGGTAATATGCATAATATTGTTCATGTGAATACGATTACACTATTTCATAATTTGTTATATTACTTGAAATATAAGTGACCTGATTTTAGGAAGCCGTTTAGTGACTCATGCTAACTATTACAATAATTATAACTATAGTTTCATTAAAATACGAGCACAATGATATAGTTTGATTATTAACAACATTATTAAATATATTATTATCATTCATGATTAATCAATAATATATATATATATATATATATATATATATATATATATATATATATATATATATATATATATATATATATTTATATTATTTTATTTATTAGTATAATATATTATATGTACATATCATATCCATATGTATTTCATATTATATATACAATTTAATTTATAACTTTATGTAATAATAAAATCTATACTAATGTATATAATACTATGTATTGCATACTCCTAAAGGTAACATGAATCAGCAACACACTGATGACATCATAGGTATGACGTCATCGAGTTATGATGTAACTAACGTTATTAGCCCCGTAGGTAAGGGTGATATTCTCTATGACGGGTACCCTCATGTTAGGGTGGGTCTTCAGACAAAACGATAATATAGACACTACTATGAAGAATACAGAGGTAGTGGCCATCACCTGTGTGATGGGTTGTGGTTAGGGGGAGGGTAGGGTAGGTGTGGTTAGGGGGTAGGGCAGGGTAGACTAGATATGGTTGGTGGGTAGGGCAGGGTAGACTATGTGTGGTTAGGGGGAAGGGTAGGGTAGGTTTGGTTAGGGGGTAGGGCAGGGTAGACTAGATATGGTTATTGAGTAGGGAGGGTAGACTATGTGTGGTTAGGGGATAGGGCAGGGTAGGATAGGTATATGGTATGGTAGAATAGGGTAGGTATAAGCCCTATATTGTAGGGTAGTATAGGATTACGTAAATTGGAAGTAGGTATTATAGTGAGAGGTAGCCTGCACGAGGGGCGTACATAATCACGTAATAACTAGCACGACGACGACGAAGAGGTATAATCGGTAATTAGTGCATCGATTAGTCGCCAGGGTTAATTCTATCGATCGGTTCTATCTAAGCGCTGAATAGAGGTATAGACTGCACAGAGATACGCAAGTGTGTGTGTGTTAAGCCCACACTGAGCATGCCTTGTATTACAGCTACTGACTTATAGTGTAGGTCGTACGGAGCTACAATTGGTGTTTTGCCACTTTGTCATGCTCGGACATCCATAAGCTAAATATTATATATATATATGTATGTAGTTTATTATATTCTATTAGATAAACTCATTAAATAAACGTAATTAAATAATTAAATATTATAATTAAACTAATAATCGAACTTATTGACAAGTATACATCCACATTTATATGTTAATATCTACATTTATGAACTATTTAATAAGAATGTAGTAGTAGACAGGTGTTGTTCTATCATCGAATACACCATGTGTGTGCACATACAGTAGTCACGTGGGGTTACAGTGGTACCCCCCCCCCCCCGAGGATAGGGCTTACAGTGATACCCTATAGACGAGAGTGCGCTCCCCCTACCACGGCAATACGGCGGGAGCATACAATACACGTAAGATGACGCAACTCTTTATAAAGAATACACGCGTTTATAACTTAATGCCATTGATTACCAATGTTGTGGCATTATAACGCATAAGCATTGATATATTCACATAATTAAATATATAGTTACGCTATATGATATAGGATGTATGTAAACATATTACATAATAAATATTACATATTACATAATACATAATAAATAACACATTATACATATTACATAATACATATTTACAATGTCTGCAAACAGCGGACAACTGTTATTTATTTACTTTGCGATATTGTATTGCACGTAGTATAGCTACTTCTATTGATTCTACTACCACCACTACCCCTACCTTAACCCCTACCCCTAACCCTACTTTTACTGCTTCTACTACTAAAACCGGGATGATTCACGACTTTCGAACCGTTTCTAGAATAATGTGCAACAACTACAATAACAACAACAACAACAACAACAACACCAGTATCTCCCAGCTGTACGAGGTTATGTCCTAGAGGTTACATCCTCGGTGTAGCGTTATATCCGGTTCTAGCGAAGGACTGCTAATCCGGTGTCTAGTCAATGCAACTTCAGTTCTCATATATGGAAAAATTGAGATTTAATTTAACATGATGTTCATTAGATGATAACACGTGTTTATATGGTGACAGCAATGTTATAATATCGTCACGTGACTCACGGTTACAGTCATCTATTACGTAATATTCTACAGGACGGTACGACCTTCATAGTACGTCTACCCCCAAGCCGGGGCAGTTAATAGCTTGTCACGTGATGCATAGGTTTACTGATAACCAGGCTTCCTCTAGCCTAGTCACGTGTTATCATCTAGTATCACACAATCACGTGACTAACACTGTTCACCAGTCGTGCGTGTAGTATTGCATGTAACACAGTATCAGTATTAGCATCAGCGAACACCCAGTAACATACAATCGAGGCCACACCTTGTCATTATTTCTGTACGAGAACCATCAAAGTTATTTCTTTGATGTTATTTTTCACTATATATATAAGATTATAGTGAGAATTGGTGAATCATGCATTGGAGCCATCGATATAAATAAGGTATTTCTTTATATCAATGATTGGAGCATAATATCGTGATTAAACATTGGTGAGTATATATATGACTCACGCTAGAAGTGAGTCAATATAAACACTGTATAAATCCCATTGTTTTAATAATCCTATTGTATTATGTATTCTATTGTTTAATCGATTGGTGTAATTCACTCATTGTTATGTGTCTATAATCCTTTGTTCGCTTATTTATACCGGTGTATTGTTGTAAGTAACCCTATAGGGAGGAGACTATAGTATCTAGATGTGGTTGTGTGTTATTTCAATAAATCATGTCTGATTATATATAGATAAAATAGATACACACACACAAACACAAACACGCACACACACACACACATACAGTCTTCTCCCTCCCCCGGTTATATGGAGGGAGAAACACACGAGAAAGCGAGATTATAGTGGGAGGAAGGGTCGAGTGGAGTGGGAGTGAGGGGTTCGATACTTGATTACCACCCCCCCCCCATATGTAGTTAGCTGTCCTTCACGCGAGAAGTGTCCTATAGCTTTATACTCACGTGACATCAAATATACACACGTGATGTATACTAGTGGATTACACGTAGCCAATGTACACACTCATTATTGTATAACACACACACGCACACACACACACATATACACAAACGCACCCCGTGTGCGTATGTTAGATAATGTACTAAACACAACGCCTAGACATTACACATAACTTAACTTTCCTTTTATATAATGCAGCGAAGTTTTGATTAACGTACTCAGTCTGTGTGTGTATATATATATAGTATACTAATGAAATATATTCTTTTTTATTCCACTAGGAATTTCTATATTGAAAAATATATTTAGTAATATTTAGTTAAATATATCTATTATGTATCTATTATGTATCTATTATGTATCTATTATGTACCTATTATGGATCTATTATGGATCTATTATGTATCTATTATGTATCTATTATGTATCTATTATGTATCTATTATGTATCTATTATGGATCTATTATGGATATAGCACGTGTGGTGATCATAACAATAAAGTGTTACGATGTTTATAGTGTATGTATTCATATGTAATACAATAATAGGTATGCATTATTCAACACTGTTAACTTAGAATATATGTAATGAAACCTGATGAAACTGAAATTAAAAATGAAAATGGATTATAAATTATTAAACACAGAATAATATTGATTATTGATTTAAACAAAATAGAGTATATTGTTAAATATTTCATTTTAAGATTAACCAATATATATGTATGCGTTTAGTATAATATACAGTATATAGTATAAAGTTATAGTATAAAATAGTATACACTGTATACTATATAGTATATAATATAGTATAGTATAGTATACTGTATACTGTATACACTGTATAATATATAGTATATAGTATATAGTGTAATATAGTATACACTGTATAATATACACACATGACTGTTCTTGGCATGAATTTGAGGTTAAAACTATCAATTTATACGTACTAATTTTAAATATTGATTACTACTCTGTATACTCTATACAATTATGATCCCATTAATGAATATTCAAACCTACTTTTACATGAATATCGAGAACACGTATGTCTTATACGTGACGATGACTCACGATGATTCACGCTGCATGACTCACGTGTACGATAACGATCTAAGCACCGGTACATTAACACATCGTAGTGGCACGCGGCTAACATCGGCCGTAATTGACCACATCTGCCTCCTCCTCATCCTCCTCCTCCTCCTCATCCTCCTCCTCCTTTATCAGCCTCCCTTCCCCCCCCGCGCGCTATAACTAAGCACCTCCTTAGGCCACTAATCATTACCATCGTTATCATCACCTCCTCCCAGCTCGCTCACCATATCGGCTAGTGACGTCACGCAATAGTCACGTGACACGATGTGATAGCGTATTACGTAACGTGTTTACAACGTGGTAGTCATGCGTATCTATAGTATAGGTATGCATTCATATCAGGTGAATAAGTGGCATTTCTATTTCGAATGACCGCGCATGTTGATATAAAGATATAAACTTTCTTTATATCGATGGTGGATATATGTAATATATATATATGTAATATATATATATATATATATATATATATATATATATATGTGTATGTGTACGTATGTGTGTCTGTATGCGTGTATGCGTGTATATGTGTATGTGTGTGTGTATGTGTGTGTATTTGAATAGGTGTAGTGTACGTCGTATATAGCTATCGGTAGTAGAGTTAGCGATGACTATAATTATCTGTAAAGGTTACATGAAAGATATGTCATATAGGTTGAATGCACGTATACACGTATGGACATGATTAACATGGAATGTCCTTCATAATGTTCGCCAGTCCGTCGTATCATTATGTTCACTCCCATAGTAATGCGCATGGTGATGAGTCATTAATGATGAGTCATTACTAGTAACTACAGTGCTAATCATGCGTTGATATGCTCGTGTATGCAATATCACTATATGGCAAGTGTACGATATTCGTGAATTTGATCATAGCTTATAGTATTCGCAATATATATGTTGGAAGTTATTTATTTGACATATAATATGTTGTCATTACATCGTCAGTTATATCATATATGATATAACTATTCATATATGTGTATATTACTATTTAAGATATATCGTATAATAACATTAATATCATTGACATATATGTAATTATATATAATATGTTAGAGTTACTATCCCATATATATATGAACGGCCTGTGTGGCTCAGTATGCAAATGTACCAGACACACAAGCGGTAGGACGCGGGTTCGAGCATCATCCGGACAATTTAAATAGAAATTAAAATAATATTATTAATTGTGTATAAATAAATTATCGGCTCTCGTTAAAATATAGATGCCTTAACATAATACGTGCTTCGAAGGGACATTAAATCCATATTGTCATAAGTGAAAACTTCATCTAAGTTCTTGGATGGGATGAAAGGACTCCACCAAATAAAAAAATAACAATATATATATATATATATATATATATATATATATTATAATTCTTTTATCGAACATATAACATGGTTGATTTGCTACAAAATATATGTTTATGTTTATTTATATACTTAAAAAGGTAACATAAAGTAGTAATTGGATAGCCTATTTAAATAATAAAATCACCACCGGAAGCAAATAAATAAATGAAGTAATGATGACAATCAATATAAGTATTATAAGTTGCATTAGGTTAGGTTAGGTTAGGTTAAGTTAGGTTAGGTTATGTTAGGTTATGTTAGGTTAGGTTAGGTTAGGTTAGGTTAGGTTATATTAGGTTAGGTTAGGTTAGGTTAGGTTAGGTTAGGTTAGGATAAGTTAGGTTAGGTTAGGTTAGGTTGCAACCTGAGCTAAATCGTTGGTTACATTTATTAAATGTATTATATGAGTTATTAGATTACTAGAGGGTTGCAGTAAATATGTATGTTAGGTGAAATAGGGGTAGAGTGATGAACAGAAGCATGGTTTCTAAGAGATATAAGGGTGATAATTGTCAAGATTACATATAATGTGTTATTATTAGTATAACTAATATTGAATATGTTTGCATTATCTCCCCCCCCCCCATATATATATACTTATGGATATTAATATATAGAATAGTGTACACCACGTATAATGTGTCCATACTTATAATATCTGTACTATAGTCCATATTGAATCCTGGTGGAATATATACATTATATATATATATATATATAATATATTGCATATATTGCATACCCATTACAAGCAGAACAGTAGTTTATTGTATTAATAAACGCCTCCTTCCATACTTTACACCACACTTTACACCATATGTAGTCACGTGACGTTGATTTGTTTAACGTCGCTAAGGGAGATATTTATCTGCGGGAGAAGAGGATTTTCTCTGCGATAATATCTATAGTTTATGTGTATCCTACCCACACATTCACTCACACGTTTACTCGCGCACACACATGCACACACACTCGCACACATGTATACAAACTATTTAGTAAACGTAATACAATAAATGGCGGATGTTGTTTATCGATATCCTCCTCCGAGTGGTATCATAGTATTTATTAAATTCTAGATTAATTTAGCGTTTTCGATATTATTTTCATTTTCGAATATCTGTTTTATATTACTTGTGACAAAATCGTATATTAAATTGCATATTTGATATATATATATAACATGTCATATTAATTGATCATAATATTTACATACATTATTTTCATCGACGTATAAATATCAAATTATAAATTAATATTCATTTGTCAAATTAATATTTTTCGCATTCTATGGTATATATATATATATATCAGATATTTCTAGTATATTTATAATAAATATAAGAATACGGTATATTTATCTTTAATTAACACTGTGAGATTGGTGTGATTAAATAGGAACTTATGTGCAGTTTAACTATTAATAACTGTCATCAATACTGCCGTGTATACACTGTAGACATAATATGTGTACATAACAAGTATACCGTGTATACATGCATACTTACAGTGTACGTTAGTAACGTTATGAGTCATACGCCGGTAAGGAAACCTAGGTACGTTCAGGTATCGCTGAATAATTAATCACAATTGTATTAATACATTATTTCAAATAATATTTGTTGAAATTAAAAATATGTACACAGTCAAAACATGATGCAACGTATTGTTTTGAATGGAAGTTCCCGATACAATACAATATTGTAGCTACTTGCTTGTAAACATATCTTTGTATATTTATACATATATATATATATATATATATATATATACATATATTTCATATAATAACTTAATTCATAATATATTTTTATAATAAGATATTATACAAATAATAGAAATGACACACCCTGACAAAGGAGGTATACCATAATGCCGGTACACGTCATGTATACATGATATCCCATGTCTCACTAGGATACCATTACGTAACCCCTTGCGTAATCTTATGATACTTAACATATAACCTGTTGGTTTTAAACTAACGTCAAAATAGGGATCCACTTCAACTTTCCTGCACTAATTTCCGGGAATATTACCTGGCTCGATAAATTAGCCTTAACTTTTCCCACTACAATATTATCAGATAGTGTTTCTCTTAATAGTATACTAAGTTAACCTAGGTAACCTGCACAGGTTACTTGCTAGGATAATTATCTATCAACCAATCACATTTTTTTTTTTTTTTTATTTAAAATTAAAATTAGTTTTATTATTATTGATATTATCATAATTAAACAAACAAAACAAAGATTGTGTATAGTTATATATATATATATATATATATATTATTGAAACATAAAAAGGTTCTATAAGAAATAAAGTACAATAAAGTATGTAACATTTGTGTACACATTGACTGATGTAGACCGCAGACTCCATCACGAGGCTGAGTCCTATAGGAATGGTATACTTAGTGTACACAAGTATACAGGACACCATGCAGAGACACAATAGCATCCATACATTAGCTGAGATAAAGCTGATAGCGTGTACTATAACGGTATAACAACAATGGTGAACATCAACAATGGATACGTATAACATGTCGAATATTTCACACGTCATTTGTTTAATTTAAGAACATTAAAACAACAAAAATAAACATTACAAATAATAAATAATATATCATTAATAATAATGTTTTGATGTTTTGCTTAAAATATATACAAAAGTAACACGTGGCCTAGTCACGTGTTATAGTCACGTTGTGTAGTCACGTGATCTAGATCTACGTGAACATTACGCGTGCTTGTATACATGGTTTTCTTACGTATTTAAGATGTAAACAATCTATTGTTGTTCTCAAGTATTGTCAGGTTATAACATCAGGCTATATCGGTATTCATTAAATATGATAATTATTACATAATGACAAATATTATTATTTAATGAAATACTATATATATATATATATAAATATATATTCATTCATTACTATAGTAATTCCGTATACGGATGTTGTTATACGATAAATAACACGAATGTCTATATTAGGAGTGCGGATAAATAAGACACCGTCTAAATATAGAATATGTCAGTACATTTTAATGGAACGTGATTATATAATATTATATAAAATCCTTTTTGTTTAGTATGATGATGATATACGTGTGTGTGTGTGTGTGTGTGTGTGTGTGTGTGTGTGTGTGTGTGTATGTGTGTATGTGTGTGTATGTGTGTGTGTTATGTATTGCATTGTTATCTATAAATAATTCTACCATAACTTACGATAAAGTATTATTTTTTATTAATCAACATTATTTTTATTTGATTAGAAAGGTTTGCATGCTAGCAGATTATTACTACTAGTCACAACTAAATCATAACTCAGTCGCGTGGTAATATAGATATGGGCATGTAAAACATTAGTTAATAATTCTGTTATTAAATTAATTATATTAAACCTAGATTATATATATATATATATGTGTGTATTTATTGATTGAACAATGTACACATACATGTGCAAAATAATTGTCTTGTGTTTATAGTGTTTGTATTATTTGTTTTAATAATTGTATCTAATTATATCAAATATATAAATTATATAAATATATTAGTTACTATATTATTTGTATATTTACAATGACATAATTACCATGAAACATTATCATATACATACACAACGTGTTTTCTACCTATATATACTATAGTTGCATATATAACTGTATACAGTTATTAACCGACGAATTTTCAGACTGGTTAATAAGTTGTTATCTCCCCCAAAACCAGCATCAATACCATATATAACTAACATTAGAATTAGGCTCTCCCTTCTCCACAACATTTTATAATAATATTCACTCCATCATAATAAAGATCAAACACCATAACCCTACTGCCAACTATCCTTCAATCATAGTTACTCCACCTATAAATTATTTCTTAAGTTTTTTTCGTCCGCCAAACTTTTTTTCGTCTCTTATATCTAAACTACTACATGCATCCACTTCGATATCTCCCTCCGATCCTGTTCCACTATCTATTTTTAAACTTTACTCCGATTATATATGTCCAACTCTCTATAACATCATCTCATATTCCCTAAATTCCGGTACTGTCCCTTCTATTTTTAAACAAGCAATAATCACTCCCATTCTTAAAAAACCTTCACTCGATCCATAATCACTTCTCAATTACCTTTGGTGGGTAACATTTTGGAAACAGTTATTTCTCGTCGAATAATCTCCTATTCTTATTATCTCCTATAATCTCCATATTCTTCAACAAAGTGGTTTTCGCCGAGAACACTCACATAAACTGCACTATTAAACGTAATTGATGTCATCACTTATACCCTTAATACTAAAATTGCTGTCAACTAGTAATGCTGGACATATCCAGTCCTTTTGATAAACTTGATCACTAAATTATACTATCCCATCTACACCTACTTGGAGTTAGATACCTTGCCACTCATGGTTATATTCATATCTATCTGACCGTAGTAGCAGTATAAAAATATATAATTCTTTTTCTTCCCCTTCTCCTATGAAATATGGTATTCCCCAGGGATCATTAATCGGTCCTTCAATTTTCTCTATTTATGTATATCCACTACCATCCATAATATCTAAATATCCAATTATCTATTATCATAGATGACATACAACTGTATATATTTCTTCCATTAATTCATCACCAGGTCTCAATAAGCAACTCTCCAATTGTGCTAATGATATTAAAGGCTTATTTCTAATAATCTTCTCCTTAATACCTCCAAAACTATATTGCTGAATTTTTCTCCATTACCAACTTACTTCCCCCATTCTTTCATTCCTCATATTACTGGAATCACTAAATCTGCAAATTATCATCTATTTAGAATAATAAAAATACGAAAATCAATTACCGTATAACTTATTAAACCTTAGTCAATTCCCTAGTCTTCTCACGTATAGATTACTGTTCCTCACTCCTCATAAATCTTCCATTATCCTCTATCTCTCACCTAAATCGATTTATTCGTTTATCAATCCGTATAACATATAACCTACGTATTCGAGATAATTCCTGTACTTCCTCATACTAACACTTACCTCCATCGTTCCCATTTAACAAACTCTCTTCTTATCGCATACTATCTATTGTTCATTCCTTAATATAATATTCGAATTGCCCCTCCTATATTTCTGCTTCTCTAGTACAAAGATATTCCCTTCAATCTCTTAGAAACCAAGCATCTAATATTCTATCTACCACTATTCTCCGTCCCTCAAAAATTAATACTCGGGCACTGATTTATATTGGTCCAAAACTATGGAATTCACTCCCACCATATATTAGATCCATAAAATCGCATACAACATTCATGAAATATATACAACAATTGATATCAGGTGGCAACATGTAATACTAATTTTGTTTATCTTTATTCTTTTATATATTAATTTCCGAACGGTTTATTTTATTTTATTTTATTATTATTAATGGTATTTATTGTTTTACCTAATTTATTATTTGTATTCTATATATATATACTTTTGAGAAATCATATATGATATATTTAATAATTTATTTAAATAAACCATAAATCAATCAACCAATCAATCAATTAATATATATAACATTGATATATAAAATAACATATATTTTACAATATGTTTCTATGAAGTGTTATAAAACCCACTATTGGCTATTAAGCGTACTATGTGATGTTATCATTAATGTAACACTACATGAAAAATAACACTTCTAAAATACCCGTGTGAAATGTGTTGTAGAGGTTGCTATTATTTATAATATGGTACCATATTTTATATATTATTAAATATATATATATATATATGTTTGATTTAATAAATATGCACTACAATTCCACATAGATCAAATGATATCTCATTATTACGTAGATCCCTCCCACCACTCATCACCGCTCTATCATATCTTACATTTCATTTTACATTCAAACTTAAACATACCTTAAATACTTTAAATAATTAAGATAAATGTATATACTGTATATTTATATTTATCTTCCATTATTTTCACCCTATTCTTTATATTTGTATTATAATATTATATTGTTATGTATTCTTATATTTTTTTAATTTTATTTATTATTGATTTGCATGCACTAAGAGAAGTATTTATAAATTTGCCTTTGTGATAAATAATTTATATAATATTCCATGAAATACAAAGATAATAGTTAATAATTGATATAATATTGCATGAAATATAAAGATAATATAACTGTTCGTATATAATATAACGATTAATATAATTTAATTAATATTGAATAACTTAAAAGTATAATATACTATGACATAATTATGTCTATAGACATAACGTGTACATTAGTTCATCGCAGGTATACCATAGTATTGTTATTAGAGAGGTTATATTCACCGAGCTTAGTATATTTAAATTAAATAGCTATAAATAGATTTGTGAAGATTACGAAACAATAATCTATTATTATCTATTGATTAAGTTGGTATTAATGTCGACAATCCCTATTTAAACTACACAGTATAGCTGACGGTACATTGTACAGTGTACCATACTGTTACACGTGTCATGTATTACGTACAAATGCACCCAACTAAAGTTACACAAAGAATCGTTATTCGTACAGATGTATGAAGTACGATTAATATAGTATCGGAATATTCCGCTAGGGTTTAATTGATTTCATTTCGTAATTTAACATTTTCTCTAGAAAGTGTTTTTTTTTCTAAATTCGAGCCACGTGTAATATATATATATATATATATATATATATATATATATATATATAACTCAGAAGGTGTAGTGAACTACTAGGTAGAAAAAAAAGTAAAGCTTCTAGTTCTACCCGGTTAATTATTCGAGAATGGAAATTAATGATAAACATATATGATAAAAATAATAAACATATATATAAGATTTATAAATTAACGTTTTTAATTAGCGTACATATATGTTGAACACACATACACACACATTACACATTACAACACACATACACACATATGTATACCTTAGCACACGCTTTACTTTAGTGTCACATGTCTGTATCACGTGTTCAATATCATCATCCTCATCAACATCATCATCAGCATCATCATCAGCATCATTATTATAATTATAATTAATATTGTTATATCATACCGTCAACCCTATTGTTATTACGCTTTCACAGAGGCCTTCGGGCTATTTTTTGATTAAATAAATATACTTAAACATACGCACACACACACACATATATATATATTGATGGTGAATTTAATTGTATTACCTAAATATACAATTATTAACATGCGTATATTAATATTATAGTATTTAACAAATATGCATATATATATATATATATATATATTGTATAAAATAATACTAATACTAATATCACTATATATTACTATAATTATTATGTTAGAATATTTCTGAACATCAATCAGCCTAGATGTAATTATGCATGCCAATAGAATTAAGATTAAAGATGTATGTACGACATTGTAAGTGCATTGAAACATCCCATTGAGATACGAACACAATACGCACACTGTGAGCGCGTGTATGGTCCTCTGTGTATAATAGCTACCATGTATCGCTGCAGTACACCCCATAGGGAATACATACATAGGGTAGTTACCACCAGGGGCCTCACTTATTTGTTAATACTGATACCAAACATTTGACGCAGTAATACCTTAGAAAAATCTTTGCTAATATCAAAATACTTAAAGATCGTTATTATATTATATTATATTCTATGTTTCCTATTTAAGAAAAAAAATTCTCTTATCAAATCACTATAACGTAACTAGATATTTATTCATATATACAATAAGATTTATAATTATTTTAAAATATAAATAGGAAACAAATCACAATATTGTAGCACTAACATTTTAGAATTCTAAAATATAATGAATTACGCTAACTCACTCATTTCAATTATTGCTAACTTTGAATATATACTTCTTTTAACTTATACACATATTCTATACAAGTCCCATATCTTTCACTTATATTATATATATATATATATATATATATATATATACAATAGTAATAGTAGTCAACTATATATATATGGTAATGAGATATAGTACTGAGATATTTCAAATAATAATATATTACCTACTAAGTTAGTATAGTATTTCAGAACTCCATTAATATGCTGGAATATATACATAGTATGGCTTA
Organism: Osedax fenrisi; assembly: GCA_964019155.1. Lineage (NCBI taxonomy): Eukaryota > Metazoa > Annelida > Polychaeta > Sabellida > Siboglinidae > Osedax > Osedax fenrisi. The sequence continues at coordinate 62,291,566 of OZ025243.1, forward strand.
CATAATACACTAGGGCTCGATTAAGTATCCATTAAGAAGGCGATGACGCAACCGCGGTGACGTCATCTATCATCGCGGAAATAGATGCGTCATCTTATCTTATTACGTCATCATACGACTACGACAACAACACGCGTGTGTGTATGTATGCATGCGTGTGTGTATAGATGTATAGATGATAGATGATATAGATGTATACTTGTGATCATAACATGCACTATTAGTTAAACAGAATCGGAATAGAGTTTACTAGGAATTGGACTTAAGGTGATCTTTAACATGATATTTGTTAGTTGGAATACATAAGATAAACGATGAATATAGAATAGGAAGACGAGGAGGAGGAGGAGGAGATACGTATAATAGTTTTATTATAATATATAATAGCATTATTATATTATATATTGACTTAATTAATTAAATTAATTAACATCCTTATTTCCATTGATGTATTGCAGGGTTACTAACGGATGACAAATAATCTAAATATAGCTGCAGCACGTGAGACGTGTTTCATATGAAGAGAATACAGGTGCGCAAGGGAGTAATTAGTCTATCCAACACATAGTTATCATAAACCATTGTTATCCTATACGAAGCATAGCTTTCCAATTATTGACACCTAGTAATGTCATATATAACACCTATATCTAACCACAATAAGTATGTGAAACAATATATATATATATATATATATATATATATATATGTTAATATATTTATACTATATACAGTATTATCTTTTATTGGTATAATTTATATATTTGTAATCAAATAATAGACTTAAATTATCTAACCTATTTTCGATTTATATTCGAATACACATACATACACATATACATATATATAGTGGTGCAGTGCGAAGAGAGTGATAGACCTGTGACATATACACCTAGAGATATGTGCAACGAGCAGTGAGAGGTATACATCGGCTGTATACATTAATGTATACAAAGATAGGTGGACTTACGAGTGATGTCTCACGTGTGCTGTGACACACACACTCGCGTGACCGACAGACAAGCGCTGACCTTTGCAGAGTTCGACGAGTAAGGTTCGTCAAACAGCGCCCAGATCTTAGGCTTGATGGTCTGCCAGTAGGTCAGCTCCCCGGTCAGGTATTCCTCCTCTAGACCGAACTTCTTCATGATCTCCTCTTGGGTAAGTTTGTCGGTATCCAGATCTAGTCGGTCTAGGATCTGTAGGGTTTCCTGGGTGTCTCGGTGCGTGGTGTACGTCATCCAACAGCATGGCTCCACCTGTAGGAGGATATCACGTGACCGAGTGCTGATGTCACGTGGTAGTAACGCGTCTACCAAAGACAATAAGCTACACGTTCGCAGTCATTACGTATACATTAGAACATATCTACCTATAATGTATGTGTGTCTGAGTTTACACTAGTTAATATCTTACACTTTCGCATACCTAATAAGTATACTTATAATGTATACAATGTACACAATAGAGTGTTCACTTTAGTAATGATTCATATAACTTCGAATTCGTATCCGCGATGTTTTGATGACTCATGAAATGTTTACAACTAATGTACGATGACGTAACATTGCGATACGAGGGCCTAATTATGACGTAACGCTTATATCCTAATCGTGTGAGTGACGTAATTAATCTCTATAACAATTACTATATAACATAGTTCATTATAGAGAGTTAACTTCCTATAGCCAGAACGTATGCAACACTAACAGGCACTGATACACGTACTGTGCTCGAACATTTATATACTATACTAGTACAGTGTACATTGTACATACTTTCATTGTACTGTGTACATTATATAAACCTTCATTGTACAGTGTACATGGTATCATTAAGGGTATATATACATCGTACATATGAATATTAAGTAAAACCGTTAATTCTAATTGTACATCAAACTTGAATTCTACAACGGACGATGTACATTGTGCATCATACGAAGTCGATCATTGTACATTGTACAATGTACAATGTAAGTATGTACAATGAGAGTTTCCTTATACTCGAGTAGCAATGATACACGTACCTGGTTGGAATCTAAGCCCCAGAACTCTAGTTCCTCTTCGAATAGGGGACCACACACGTCGGTCGGATAGTGCAGTTTCCCCGTTCTGAATAATGGGGAGGGGTACAGGATTAGTAGGAAGTGGGGGGGGGGGAAGATGATGGAGGGGTGGTGGACCGGGGGGAGAATTGATCACGTGTTGCACTAATCATGTACACAGTTTCACTGTTATTACGCAATCATAACGATTACGTAATACGGTGTGTGATTACGCAATGCAAGAGGTAACCACGTGATACTAGCGTTGCTCGATAATAATAATATAAGGAGTAGGAGTAGGTGGAGGAGGAGGGGGAGAGGTATGTTATTATATGCAGTAGTAGTAGTATCTGGTATTAATATTGTATACGTGTATTCTAGCCGTAACCTCTAACAAATACACGCCACTTAAACTTTTGCATATAGATGAATAGTGTTAGAGTTTTACCAACATAAGCTTAAAAGTCGGTAAAAATGTTATACAATTTACGTTTGTAGTATTTCATATTGTTATGAGATTCGCTAGATAGTGGTTAATGTTGTCTATGGTTAGTGGTGAGGGTTTTAGTTACCGACGTAAGTGCATGTTATCGTAACTATATAATAACCATACGTATAGTACGATATTACTAACATATACAATGACTACAATATTGACATAGTACAACATATCACCGCATTTGAAGATTTCAAGCGTTCGGTAGCCGTACTAAAATGCATATAAATAGAAAGGGTTTTGTACACGTTTCTTATACAGTTTATTCTACAAGGATACTTCAAAGCTACCGCATCAATCACGTTATATTTGCATCATGTATTTATGTATCGCTATTTTCAACAAAACTAATCTATTTCAGAAATTATTATATATATATATATATAAGTGGAATATCGGAATTAAAATACTGACAGTTACCAGGAATACTTCAACGCGAGAAGGTATCGAATATCACAAACGCCCGTACACAAACACGCACGCATGAACACAAACACATACACGCTTGCCCTTGTTTACGTTATACACGTGGAGTGCGCGCATGCCTAGGTTGTTGTAACCCGATACTCTGGGGGGGTGGGTGGAGGAGGGGGGTGGAGGGGATCCGAAACACCCCCTTGGGTTTATAGCACATACATACGTCATCCGTAACCACCCATACCGAGGACTCTGGGGAAAATATTGTTACTACGGATATATCACTACATCACTACATCACTACATCACTACATCACTACATCACTACATCACTACATCACTACATCACTACATCACTACATCACTACATCACTACATCACTACATCACTACATCACTACATCACTACATCACTACATCACTACATCACTACATCAATATATCACTATATCACTACATCACTACATCACTACATCACTACATCACTACATCACTACATCAATACATCACTACATCAATACATCACTACATCACTACATCACTACATCACTACATCACTACATCACTACATCACTACATCACTACATCACTACATCACTACATCACTACATCACTACATCACTACATCACTACATCAATATATCACTATATCACTACATCACTACATCACTACATCACTACATCACTACATCACTACATCAATACATCACTACATCAATACATCACTACATCACTACATCACTACATCACTACATCACTACATCACTACATCACTACATCACTACATCACTACATCACTACATCACTACATCACTACATCACTACATCAATACATCACTACATCACTACATCACTACATCAATACATCAATACATCAATACATATATACATAAATATTACAATACATACATACATAAATATTACAATACATAAATAATGTATTGAAATAATAATAAAAAGAACGGGAAAAAGAATACACGAATCATAATAATGTATGATTTACCGAGGAAGTTAACGAAATAATAATAAATATAATAATAATAGGTTTCATATTAATGTGATCTCGCAATAAATTAATATAAACATAAATAAACCGAGCTAATACAACCAATCACTGATGAGAGGGTATCGGGTGAGTCATATTGCTCGTGTCTTAATCATCCTCACATCCAAACTCCACACTCCATATGTTACATCCCTACTTTACTACAGATACCTACATAAACCCTATAATGGTTTAGTATAACCTATATAGGTTAGTATAACCCTACATTCCGATAGTCTAAATCCACTGCAAACCCACGTAATATAGACGCTACAACCCTAGCTGTCACTTCCGTACATCTATGTGTAGTACTTGCGCAATAACAAATACACCGCAGTGTATCGCGTTACCTGTTGCAATACTTCGGAGAATATCTATTCCTAGAATATATATATATATATATATATTTATATATATATATATAACAATAAAAATAGTGTTGTTGATATTAAAATACATCGATTTTGTATTGATATTATTCTCATATTATATGTTATACCTTGTGTCTGTGATGAAAACTGGCTAGAACATTACATATATATATATGTATATGTGTGTGTGTGTTTTTTATGTATGACAGAATATTTATGTTCTATTGATTGTACTATATAATATGTAGTTGATAAATTATATTTAGGAATATATTATATCAATGGAGCGATCATTTAAATGGATATATATATATATATATATATATATATATATATATTTATTTTTGATACTCAGCTGATTACGTAACTATAATCACTCTTGTATGTTACGTAACAAGAGAGCGACATCGTCATTACGTCATAGAGCATAGGTTCATTGTTAATTGAAATCTGGGCCCGTGTGCTCACATACATTATTCATCATCGGCGATGTGTGCGCTAGATGTGTGCGGGAGTGTGCGGGAGTGTGCGGTGTGCGCGAGTTATCAGGGCTGGCGGTGTTTGATTGACCGCTATATAGAGGCTACTTAGAGACCGGCGCAAGCATCGTCATCCAGTCACATGACCCTAATACCCAGTTCTATAATTAGCGAATAATGCACGTGGTCTGTTCGTTTATACGTCGTATACGTTTATATAAATATATATATATATATATATATATATATATATATATATATATGTGTGTGTGTGTGAAAATATGCAGAGATGTTCACGTTCCTTTATAGATAATATATGTGATATATGTGATATATATATGCATCATTCCAAGTGAAATCAGGAAATTGTAGGAAAATACCCCGCGGGGTATAAATACGCGTATCTCCGATTTTGATGAAAATGTAATGCGTTTGAAAATTGTTTAAAGTATATAAAGGTTAATATATAAACATATAATTTATAATCATATTTAAGAACAATAATAATTATATGATTATATAATAGTTGTTGTTTTATATAACCTAAACTAAATAGGTGTTCTATCAACATCCGGTAAACCACGTGAAGCACGCGTTTCTGTACTAACATAGTTACCCGCCACTGTGGAATACGTTTATTTGTATGACAGTTATGAATGAGTAGATAACTAAGAGACAACTTTAATAATAGTCGACAATAGAGTTGTTATCAGATTCGATAGATATACTAATCTTACCCTGAGTAATAATCATAATAATGATATTAGTAATATTGCTATTCATCGTAACAAACGTTAGTGAACCCGGGTAGATATAGAAGTTCACTGAACTTATCGAGATACCTGTCAGAAAATTGATATTAGTAATAATACTGACTACACTCTATATTCGTGTTGCAATTTAAATAAAAGTCTTCCTCGAAAAACTATAATGTTATATATCGAATGTAATGGAATGCGTATACCGGATATATTGACACTCGATACAATGACATCTTGTACATGGCATGTGTATTGCTAATTGTAACACATGCAGCCCATGTGTACCTTGTTATAACTCTAACTATAATGTATACGCAAGTAACTCGATACAAACGCATTGCTTGACGCATTGCTGAACACGTTGCAGTAATAGATATACAGTTAACTGTGGCCTTTTTCTGATATATCAAGTTTCTGAGATATCAAATTATTCTTACATGTATTTACATAGGTACAAAACCAGAATAACAATCGTAAACATTCTGAGTTTAGGCGAATTTCGAGTTAGCGGTATTTTAATTTAGAGATAGTTGAATAATACAATTGTTAATTTTAATAATTATTTATTTATTATATTTTTGTATTGTGTTTTTTTTTGCATATTATTCATATATCTATTTGTTCATATTATAATAAACTATATATTTATAGTATATCTCTTTATATATATATATATATATATATATATATATATATATATATATATATAATATTGATTATATTTAATTATAACACGATTACATTGATTTATAGATATATTTATATATTAAAAGATACACGTTTATTTTATACGTAAATAATAAGTAGGTGTTATAACTTGTGAATAATGTATTACTAATATAGCCTATAACCACCCAAACACGTGACTTAAGATCACGTGACTAGTAACACTACCTCTATTACGTAACTAGGTGATTATACATGACGATGTAAACATCTAAATAAACTACAAATAAATTTAGAAAAATAAGAGTTAGTTTTAAAAATACTCAAACCATTACAGATTTAATCAAATTTAAATGCCCACGAGCTAACTGACCTCATGAATCTCATTATGATTCATCATTTCTAAACTAATATATACTCGTAGTAACATATATATATTTGAAATTATCAATTAACTTTTATACAATAAATATAAATATAAAGAAAACTTATTGATTTCACATAAAAATATGACGTAAACTGTACATCTGAACGGTTACTGATTAACTGATAGTACATATATATTATACGTATATTATAGGATAACGATATAACCAATTGAAAAACTAGCTTTTTACTAGCAAAAGTAATTATTTGTTCCCAATTCGACTACTGCATAAGATTCAACTTTATCCCATAAATATAATTGTATAATTACAACTCGGCTGATGATTTCCAATAACAATCATCATCAACCTGTGAACTGAATATATTTACAATTTTATAATGACTATATTTTTAATAATTATATATTACTATTCATATTATTAATATTATGTTATCTTTGTTTATTTATTTTTCTTTTTATTGTCCGTTTATAATTATATATATATATATATTTATTCGGACGTTTTGTTTATAAATTATTATAAATGTTTACTTTGATTGTTGTATTATAAATATATTTATACATACTGAATAAAATATGCCGCAAACTATTATGAAATACACCTACTTATGATATATATTTAAATGAAGTAAGTATACTAATCCACGCAACGCATTAAGTCTCACACGTCGTATTATTGTGTTAATATGCATTATTTCAATCAATTTTTAAACACAATTTTAAACCAATGGTATACAAGTTATTTTATATATCTACAATCGATAATAATTTTATTATTATTTATAATTATTTATATTTACACATGCCTCAAAGAAAAAATAAGTTTATTTCTAGAAATTGCAACATTTAGCATTTACAAAAATGTTATTCTTTATATTATATATTTCATAGTTGAAATGTTTACTAAATTAGTACTGAGGACTGAATTGTACAAATGTATACATTGGACACATTGTACAAATGTATACATTGTAATACTGTTGAACTATTAATACGACTAATTAACATGACGAACGCATGCCTTATTTATGATTATTCGGATAAGTCAGACATATCACTAAGTTGGACACATTTCCCGGTCCCGTCGCATATTCAACTTATCATTATTTGACTGTATAATATACAATTTATATACGTATACATTATAACTTATAATACAATTATTATTATTTATAAATTTATTATTGAAACATTAATATATTAATTTATTATTGAAATATAATTTATAAATAGTTTATTTGAAAACTTTTTTTACACATTAAATAATATGTATAATTTTCATAAAATCTGAAATACGATGAATTGTCCTAAATTTGCTGAGTTCACTTCGAATATCACTATTGTATATTTATAAAAAATAATATAATTTATTTTTCTCTTATATATACCATTACATTATTATGTTAATAGTTATTTTTAGTATATATATATATATATATATATATATATATATTTAAATTATTTTTGAATATAAAATAAAATTTTAAAAATAACATTGTTCTAATAATTAATTACCATAAACTATTAACAAGTTTATATATATAAATAAAATAAAGGTTGAAAACATGCAATGTTTAATAAATTAATTAAAAAAATAAATATACAATTAATAAATAACATCACGATACTTATCATAAATGATATGCTTAATATAGGAATTCATTGTTATCTAATCTCGTGCATCTCTATGTTTCTATTCGGTTATGCAATATCGCATATAAACGTTAGCCCGGACAGCTGTGTCGTTATAGCGAGGCATCGCCCCTTGTCGTTACAGCGAGGCAGCGCCCCGTTTCGTTATATCGAGGCGCCGTTTATTTATAGCGAAGAAACACTATGTGTCGTTCAGCGAAGAAGTCCGATTTGTCGTTATAGCGAGGCAGCGAGCCATTTCGTTATATCGAGGCGACGTTTATTTATAGCTATGCAGCACTATGGGTCGATACAACGAGGCAGTGTCTTAGCGAGGTTTATAGCGAGGCAGGGTGCTGTAGTACACTCTCGTCGCGTACATTATTCATTATTAATTATAGACTTACATCATCATCACCATCGCGAGGTGTTGCGTCATACTAAGATGTTACGTAATACCTCACTCTGACCGTTAGAGGGAGCTGTCTTTATCAGCTAGGTAATCGATAAGCGCGATAGATATACTGATATTATACTGATATTATACTGATATGATACTGATATAATACTGATATGATACTGATATGATACTGATATGATATTGATATGATACTGATATGATACTGATATGATACTGATATGATACTGATATAATACTGATATGATACTGATATAATACTGATATGATACTGATATGATACTGATATGATACTGATATAATACTGATATGATACTGATATGATACTGATATGATATTGATATGATATTGATATGATACTGATATGATACTGATATGATACTGATATAATACTGATATGATACTGATATGATACTGATATGATATTGATATGATACTGATATAATACTGATATGATACTTATATGATACTGATATGATACAGATATGATACTGATATAATACTGATATGATACTGATATGATACAGATATGATACTGATATAATACTGATATAATACTGATATGATATAGGGGTATACGATAATAGTTACAAGGAGATAATTCTTTGAGATAGTAACGTTGATTTCGTGTAATAAGAGTATGAAGTATATGTATTATACATATACATATACGTATATATTTATATACATACATACATATATATATATATATATATATATATATATATATATTAACGAAGCGACGTATATTTATCATAATATGCTTAAATACGCACACATACACGCACAATTATACATACGCACATATTCACACACAATGAGGGGCAATACACTTAAAACGTATATGTCCGCAAGTGTACGTACAATGGTCGTACTATACGACATGCTGGTGGTATGTATGTGACACGCACTGACCGTTGTCGTACAAAGAGTATGCGTGCGTCGCGTTATTGTTCGTGTTAGGTGTACCTTCTCGCGACTAGTGGTTCACTCTAATGTTTGCGTGCGTCACCAGTATATGGAAGTGATAGCGCGCACGTATATCTGATAGTTACCCTACTCCCGACCACTATGTTATATTAATATCGCTATTATTTTTAATAATCTAACGAGCTACCTACCTACATACCTACCTACCTACCAAGAGTACTACTTTGCGGATAACTACTATATATTATATTAAGAGTAGCGATGCATGACCGCGCTTAACTAGACGTGCATATATGTGTATACACGCGATATATATATATATGTATATATATATATATATATATATATATATATATAAAGATATATATATATATATATATATATATATATATATATATATATATACAGTCAAAGCTCGATAACTGAACATTGACGGGACGGAGTTTTCATGTTGAGTTAGCGAGTATGTTAAGTTATCGGATGTATAAATTAATGACTTAATTAATGTTTTGTTCACATAAATGCATTCAAAATAGTACTCGTATGATAATATAATAATTGTAATTGTATTTTTACGTTTATATATTTATATCCATATATTATTAAATAAAACCATGTTGAATAATGTATGTTGAATTATATTTGTTAAGCAATGTAGTTTTTAATCTTTTACATGTAAAAGATACGAATCCAACAACATATGTTTGTGATATTTTGATTTTTCATAAATGTTGAGTTATCGGATGTATATTTACATGTAATGTATAGGCTAGGATTATAAAAACGATGTTGAGTTATATTTGTTGAGTAATAGGGTTTTTGTTAAAATGTAAAAGATACGAATCCAACCAAATATTTTTTGGATGTTGAGTTATCGGCAATGTTGAATTATCGGCATGTTGAGTTACCGAGCTTCTACTGTATATATATAAACTGCCTATGCGGATCAGTTGGCTAAGGCGTCAGACACACTAATAGTATACTATTATATGATGCGGGTTCGAGCTTCGTTCGGACCATTAACATAGGTCTTAGAATAATATTTAGAAGTGATCTTACATAATTGTGTATAAATAAATGATCGGATCTCGTTAAAACCATGGATGCTTTAACATGAGATCGGTTTCAAAAGAATATTAGAACCATATGGTTATAAGTGAAAACAAATCTAAGTTCCAGGATGGGATGAAAGGACTCCACCAAATAAAAATAACAATAAAAATAACAATTAACTTAAATTGATATTTCGTATGCTTATATAATTATTGACTTACATTGTCGTATATTAAATTTAAAATGTAAAGTATCTTATATTTTCGTTTCGGTATATTTTTTAATATAATGAGAATTATATAATAACATAATTAAAATAGATTTAATATTCCGTGTCAGGATGCGCTGCTGACAAATTAAATACGAGATTTATCAATATATATTATAACATAATATACAAAATAACAATAACAATATTATATTTATATATATATATATATTTTGCTGACATATATTTTCTCATAGATATATATTAGATTATTAAAATAATTGTAGAATGCTTTTACTGTTGATCTTATTATTTAAGTCACGGTATTAAACTTTAACATTTTAAATATTGAGTTCAATATATACGTGATAAATATAAATCAAAATGTAAATATGTAAAAATATATCTTACTATAAATATGCTAAATATTACCAATCACGTTAATATTATGCATGTTTTGTTCAAAGTATTAAGATATAATATATATTATAGTAGTAGTAGTAGTAATAGTATACTATAGTAATAGTAATATACTTTGATGTAGTAATAGTATAATTTAGTAGTAATAGTATATTATAGTAGTAGTAGTAGTATATTTTAGTAGTAATACATGAATTGCTTGAGGACAGAATAAATTACTATTACTTAAATAATAGAAATAATCAAATGTAATTAAAGAGGGAGGAAGGGAAATTCCCAGTGGTATTTCCAGTGATATTCCCAGTGATATTCCCAGTGGCAGTTCTATTGAGGTCAATAATTCTAGAAACGCGCGACGTGTTAAGCCAGCTCGTAATGCGTGTTGTGTTATATAATAGATAAGACCATATATGTATTTTAAGATAGTACCTAGAGAAAGAAAAATCCGCAAAAAAAATTAGATCCACGCATTATTCACCGAGCGTTTTTTCTTATAAAAATAGTATGGGATAGATACAAATGTTAACATGGGGTTTATTTAATATGAAGTAATTTAAATTGTGCATTAATCAGTTTGTATACACCATATTTTAATAAAAACATATTTATTGTCTTTTAATTATATTTATAAATTATTTTATATCAATACAAATGTTAAAATATTTCCTGTATTTTTTTTTGTAAAATATTTGAAAAAATATTATTTATGTTATTTTTTTTATATAAAAAATGTTCTAAAAGAATAATAAAATATATTATATGAAAAATGTAATAATAATATATATCACATTATTTCAATTGTTTATTAATTTAAAAATAATGATAATTAACAATTTATAATAGAATTTTTTTCAATGGCTTCCAAAAAAAATTGTTGCATATTTTTTGAATTTTTTTTATATTCAGCATGTCATTGATTTTATAATAAGCAGTTTTTTTATTACAGTCTATCATAGTTAATAGAGAGAGAAAAAGAGAGAGAGCGAGGTATATATATATATAATTGAGGGGATTTCGTATATCAAACAATAGGAATATCTATAAGATTTATATAATCTATTATTTACAATAAAGCGTTTGCGCGAACGTGAGTCACGTTCTCGATGACATGATGTATCGATTACGTAAGTTATATGATGTAATACTAGCCTAAGGAACACTTTTGTAGTGTGGTAATATGCAACCAAATTACACTGTTGAATGGTAATTGATTTATAAGAAGATGAACGAGATATGATTAATTATAGGTAAGAATAATGCATCCAATGAGCTGGTTTAGTTAAAAATTATATGAATTAAGAATTAAGAATTATATGTACCATCATTATAGGTATACCTATATATATATATATATCTATATATATATATATATATATATATATATATATATATATATATATATATATATATATATATATATGTATAATAGCTGATTTTTAGAGTTTTAGTTAGAGAATGATAATAATAGAGATAACTTTACGAAGTTTAATAAGTGTTATGTTGTTAAATGAGTAAACTGGGCAAACTGACAAAGAAGGAATGGGATTATGATATATATTATGTTGTGTCGTGATACATATTATTATTAGTCCTGTAAGAGTTGAGATATTGATTATTAGTATCAAATCGCGAAAACATTATACTTTTTACAATGAAATATTAAAACAAGTGTATGTATTAACATTCGGCAGGAAAACATACATGTGTATATCATCGGCGTAAGTGATACCTAATTATCGATAATTGATTGTTAATTAAAGAAAAGTGGTGAATATACATAATATAGTAATGAAGCCATTACCTAGCTGAGATAAGGATATATTGAAGTAGGAGTACATTAAATCAAGTAATGTTATACGTATATTATGCCGTACGGCATTCCCGTCATACAGGTTTCATGTAAAGCATAGCGTAGTTGTGTCTCTTATTACAAACAAAATCAGTAGTAGGTTAGTTAACTTGTAATTGTAGTATATGTTATAAGTATAATAGGTTTAGTTGACGGCATGTGTAAGAGAATACAACACGTTTTCTCTAATTATGAATAGATTATGAATCATAGATACTAGTAAGTAAGCCGAATGGCTTAAATACAGGTGATGAAACGCACTTTGAGATGATAAAATTGATAGTAAATATGAGTTAATAAGGGTCAGAACACTTTGCATACTTTGCCACTATACATATACATACAGATAAGTATACTCATTCATAATCAATATGTTACGAATAACAACTAACCTATAATAATTAATGATTTGTGCAAAAACTCCAGGATGTCTATCGAAAAAGAATTCATTCAGAACTGGGTCATAGTTCACTAGAGCTTCGGTAAGTCGTGATAATCGTGTTGCGGGAATTTTTTTTAAAGTTGCCTGTCGAATAATTATATATTATAGAGGTGTAATTTATATAAATATGTCAATAAAATACAATTAATATATAATAACACATACAAAAATACACACACTAATACTAATATCATATTAATTGATCATTATGATAATGTATGCATACATAGATATAACTAATTTAGTAGTAGGTTATTACTAATATTAGTATTATTTATACTGCCACTGCCACTACCACTACCACTATAACTGCCACTACCACTACAACTGCTATTAACAATACCACTACCACTACCACTACTACTACCACTACCTACACCATTACAACTGACACTACTACCACTACCTGTTACCTAATTGGTTTAGGCACTTCCATAAACTTCTTTATGGAAGTTTTCGGACGTACTTTCAGTGTATTTATTGAACATGTATTGGAAAAATGTATGTTTTTAGCATTGACTTGAATATAACAGTTGAGTCAATTGATCGGATATAATGACGGAGATCATTCCAGATTTGTGGAGCATGGACGGTGACAAATTTATATTGGGCAGATGTTAAATATGATAGACCTATAGTTTTTTCTTTTTAAGTTGTTTATTTGTATGTATTCATATATAGTTATGTTGGGAGTTAGAAAGTTGGCGAGTATGATGTGTATTAGCGAGTAGCTAAGTGAGGGAAATCTTATACATTATACCAGATTGTATTGGCAGCCAATTTAATTTGGTTCTTAGATGAGATATATGTTGTCTGGAATGTTTAGCTATGTTGAATATAAATCTGATGGCTGAGTTTTGAAGGCGTTGGAGTTTATTTATTATAGATTGTGAGGAGGCATAGAGATATGAATTACAGTAATCAATGCGGGGTAGAATGAGGGATGTAGCGAGAAGTTTTTCAGTTTTAAAATTAATGAAGGGTGTTATTATTCGTAAGTTGTGTAATAAGTAGTTAATTGACTGTGATAGTGATTTAGTATGAATTTGAAATTTTAGTGTTGGGTCTATTAAATTACCAAGATTTTTTACTTTATTAGCATAAGAAATACTCAAATTGTTAATGGTAATTTGTGATGGAAGAAATATATTAGTAGATTTTTTAATATGCAGTGATTTAGATTTATGACAGTTTAGATATAACTATTTGTTGGTGGACCAGTTATGTATGTCAGTAATTCGGTTATTAAGTACATTTATGTCATTGTTAGGGTATGTCAATCTACAGTGTAATTATATCGCATCGGCATACGAGTGATAGTCTATGGTGGGGTATTTGTCAATAATTTTAAATTAAGGAAGTAGATAGATATTGAACAGTAGTGGACCAAGGACAGTTCATTGATGTATTCAATTAGTAACTTTACGAGGTTTAGAGATAAGCGAATATATGTTAATTTGGTAAAAACGATCAGTTAGGTATGAGATGAACCACTTAAGTGCAGTACCAGAGATTACGATAGAAGTTAGTCGATTTATAAGGATATTGTGGTCAAGGGTATCGAAGGCAGCTGATAAATCAAGGAGAATGACCACTGAACCATGTGGTGATGCAGCAGATAGGTGAATGTGATTATGGATAGGTATCATTGTATTTTCAGTACTTTTGTCCTTGGTATAAGCACTATGATATGGGTTTAATATATGATATTCATGAAGATAAGAATTTATTTGACGAGTAACAACTCGTTCTTTTTAAAAGCGTTGATAAGTTGGAGATACATCGGTAATTGGAGAGGATTGATTTGTCAAGGTTTGGTTTTTTTTATGATGGGTGTAACATATGCTGTTTTCATATAGATTGGAAAAATGCCTGAGGTAAGTGAGTTTTATATTATTTCTTGGTAATAAGATGCTAGATAAATGTGGTACTTATTTAATATAGAATGAGGAATTGGATCTAGTTCGGAAGATATATTTACTGCAACGAGGAGTTTTTCAATGGTAGAAGTTGATGGTAATGTGAGGAGAAAGGGGAATATAGAGGTAGATTATATGGTTCATTGAGTGGTGTAGGGACTGCTTTAATTATATTCATGACTTTACTGTTGAAATATTTGTCAAATGTATCTATAGCTAATATATTAGCGTTGTTATGGGTTTATTTGGTAGAACACGTAGTGATATTCTACCTAGCAGCTGGTTAGAAATGGAGAAAAGTTTATTAGAATTAGTTTATGCTTCTTTTAATAGATTATTGTAGTACGATTTCTTGTATTTCTTGAGTAGGGTTCTATATAGGCTACGTTGTTTGATAAATATATTGTAATTATTGAGAGATTTAGATTTTCTCCAATAATTTTCATATAGTCGTAATTTGCGTTTTGATGATGAAAGTTCAGAATTAAACCATTTGCAATTTGGACGTTGTGTTATATATTTATATATGATGGGGGCGAGTTCATCGAGGGTTCTTGATAGAGATGTTTCTAATTTGGATACTAAGTTTGAAAATTGTGTGTTATTAAATTGTTTAGAGAATTCAGTGATGAAAGTATTGGTGTCAATATTGTTATATTTTCTATATTTAATATTTATGATGGGTCGAGTTGGTCTTGGTGAGCTAATATGGAATAATACTAGATGATGATCAGAAAATAGATTGTTTATTGAGTGGGAATTGGTGAGGTTAGAACGTGCATGGGAAATTATAAGAGCAAGTGTATTACCTGTTATGTGAGTTGGGGATGTTATATGTTGGACAAAGTTAAATGAGTCTATTAATATATTGAATTGCCTGGTATAATTAGTGTCAAGGTTAATTGGGATATTTAGGTCTCAGAGAATGATATGTATGGACAGTGGATGAAGTCAGGAGGTGTTCTAATTCAAGGAGAAACTTAGGAATTGACTGATGAGGTAGACGATAGATAACTATGATGGTGAATTGACGTGAATTAGCCGGGTGAAATGTACAAGAAAATGATTCTGAGTTTTTTAGTGCGTGATCAGTACTGTTTATTAGATTAAAATTTGACTTATATAGGATGCAAACACCACCACCAAGATGGGGGCCGAGTCTATTAAGTTGTGCAAAACTTAGATTATTAATATTAAGGGATGCAGATATTGCAATATCATTATCTTTAAGTCACGTTTCTGTGAGACAAATAAGATCAGGGTGAAGGTCATTAAATAGGTCAAATGTGTGATCAACTTTATTTCGTATAGAGGAAACATTAAGGATGGCTGCATTAATCTGAGATTTTGATGTGTTGTGAATAAATGGTGGAATTGATAGTGTTGTATTTATTGAGGTGCTAGGAATTGATATTGTTCTGAGATAATTAGAACGAGTGGTGAAAGTCATTGTGCAGATTGATGTGATGACTGAGAATCTCTGATTGATGAATTCAGTGATTTAATATGTAATTAATATGTATTGTAGGATGTAGACCATGTATTTTATATATCATTCGATATATAAATTGGGTTATTATTCCAGTCTATCTTTGAGTTGGTAAAATGGCGAAGTTCAAATGAGTTAGTATAGTTATTGAAGGTTCATTTGGGGCTAAAAGGGGCTAGACAAGATTTTATTGAATGAAAAAGAACTCTGCCACGAGTTCGCTCAGTGGTGAACTGTTCAGCACGAATGTATAAATGATTGTATTTTAAGTTACTGCGGATGAATGAAATTTTGGAATAGAAGAAAGAACACTGATCCGGTGTATTGAAGAAAATAATAACAGTTGAATTAGAAAAAGTATATGACTTGAGATCATATTTAGGTATATTGATGTAAGTGAGTAATTCTAGAAGAAATTCAAGATATTTTTCGGATGGTTTAATATGCTCAATAACTACAGAAAAGGGGAATGGGTGGTTAGGTGAGTAATAGTTGGTAGTGACAGATGGATTAGGGACTGGTCGAAAATGTATATTAATGGGTGATTCTATGAGGGATAGGGGTATGGGGTAGGGGGAGGGATAGAGAGGGGGATTAAGGAAGTAGGAAGATTAATATGAATTGTTGAGTAATTGTAGTTTGAATTGTTGTCTGATATTTGTGAGGATATGTTGAGTATAGATAGGTAGTGTTGGTCAAGGCGAGTAGATATATCTTTAATGAGGAAGGGAAGAGTGTTGAGTACTTCAGTCATGGTAGTGAAAAGCATAGGGATAGTGGGTGAAAGAATGAGGGAGAGTTTTTGGAGGCAAATTTGGCACGAACATTTAAATGAAGGATATTTTAATACACTCACATCATTTTTGTGTACAGCACTGCTTGTTATCCAATTATAAGGCAAGCTTTTATATGCATTGGGTCATTTAAAATGTAGAGCTGAGTTACATGAATAAGTGACAAAGTTTGTACATGTAATTATAGAGTTACATTTGATGCATGTATTAGACATTTTGATGTGTAATGTAACTTAATATATTGAAATTATAAATAGAAAACTATAAATAGCTGAATATATGAATAGAGAAATGTAAACAAAATATAATAGAAAAAGTGTGACGGTTCAGTGATTTTATAAATGTATGAAATATAAATGATATAAATGTGAATAAGTGGAGAAGTTATGAATACCAATTTTAAATAACAAGTATAGAATAAAGAGTATAAGTTCATAGACAATATATGTGATAGTTAATGTATGATGATTTAGCTTATTATTCGACTGATGGGATAATGTTGTAAGATAAATTTATTAATGTTGACAAGTTGTAAACAGGAAGTAAATTACTACTACCACCTCCAATACCACTACCACTATCACTACCACTACCTCTACCACTACCACTACCGCATGGCTGAAAACTCTATCAAGAAGTTGATGGCAGTGTCTAAACACTTAGGTTACAATTGTACCTTAAGGTTACCACTAACACTACCTCTACTACTACCAATACCACTACTACTACCACTACCACTACCACTACCACTATCACCACCACTACCACTACCACCAACACTACCAACACCATGACTACCATTACCACTAACTCTACTACTACAAATATCACTGCCATTACCACTACCACTAACACTACTACTATCATTAATACTACTAATTGACTACTAACTTTATATGTTTCGTGCCGTATACCTCCAACATTCAGCACTACTCTGTTTTCTGCATCTGCCATGCTACTCCTTCTTCTCCTTGTATATCTCCTATTTCTCCTCCTCTTCCTCCGCCTCTAATTCTGTTAGAGATACGTTATCGTCCGCTTGTTTGTATTCAACCCCGCCTCGATCGGTTATCTAGTATAGTTCTAGTGTATCACCATAGTAACGGATACAGGGTATAGGGTAGCGGGTAAGTTTCTGATCACGTGATATATCCGGTTAACTTAGGGTAGGCAGGAATTATACTACTCGGATGGGTAATAAGCACTTGCGGTTAGGTGATTGATAAGTCTTCGTTATATCACGGTTTCAGCTAGAACTTCTGCGTTGTAGTCCGATGACCTAGTTAATGACTTGATCAGGCGTATAAATGTGATGCGAGTGGTTGTCTTAAAATCATCTTTATCGTGTGCTTGTTTTCTAATCTGTATGAAATAAAATAATATATTTTATTTATATATATAATATATTTGACATAATATATTATACTTTTATATATATATATATATATATATATATATATATATATATATATATATAAGAACCCGGGACCATCTGGATTACTAGCTTTCAGTGGGAAAACCAAAAGCTAGTAAGCCAGAGGTCCCGGGTTCGACTCCAGGTAGTTCTTGTTTTTCTCTTGTGTTTATCAATAACTTAATAAACGATAAATCAAAACATAAGAAAAAAAAATGTTACTATTTGTTTTGTTTTATCCGGGGCTCCTCATAGCTATTTATAACATTTACAAGTCAATGACTTCTTGAGGGGTCCATTTGTATCCATTATTATTATATGTGTGATTCAATAAATACATATTATTATTATTATTATATATATATATATAATAATAATAATACATTAAATTTAAATAATTATATAATTATATATTTAATAATTATAAGATTTCTTATTATTTCTAAGGCTTTAAAAAAAAATATATATATATAATAGCATTCAAAACACTTTACTTTATAAAATATCAATAGGTTATGGGTTTCGTTTACCAAACCCTTTAATTGTATTTCATATGCATCTAAGAGTTTTTCTCCCAATAATACCGTATATTTACATATATAAAGGTTTTATCAGTTAAATATATATATATATATATATGCTGAATTGATAGTTCCCAAACCATTTGTTTAAGGGCTTAATGGCATATATTAAACGGTTTAATTTAGGCAAAATATTTTGTTAACAATATATTTATATATATATATAACAATAGGTAAAGGGTTTTTTTAATCGAAATCATTACTTATTGATATTTTATAAAGTAAAGGGTTTTTAAAGCTATTATATTAACTTATAAAGATAAATTATATAGATATATTGATAGATATATTATTTATTGAGTGTGAAATACACACAAAACAACATTAAACAATAATTTGATAATAAAGGTTAAATGATAAAATAATAATGATGGTTTACACATACCATAAGTAAAATATAATAACAATTGACAGAATATTAACATAGAAAATACATGTTTAGTTAATAATTAGTATGCATGGCGATATTGTGGTTGAAATGGACGTGTGGTGACTCATCTTACTGTTAAAGGCCTTCCTTTAACTGTATACTGATACCCACGTATGGGTATACTTCCCCCGAAACATATCACAGATCGCAAAAATCTAAACCACTTATCACAAGTATGGCACAAAGTCAGAGCTAAACCAACAATTATAATAGGGGATAATTATCTTATTCACGATAAAACAAAAATAAAGATATATGCTATTGTAATACTAATATGAATATATTTATAAAACGAGATGTAAACAACGAAATACATTTTAAAGCGACACGGATATAATATATATATAACCATATTATCCTAAGTAACATATGTATATCAAATGAAATTAGAATCACCTAGAATATAATTAATGTTTGAATCTTATGAGCTTAACATGTATTTATGTATATATATATATATATATATATATATATATATATATATATATATATTATATATATATACGCACATAAGCATAACAATCACTCACACATCTACCAGAAGTACGCTATTACATAATAATGAGTAATGTTACGTTATAAGAGGTACAAAGAGAAGGGAAAACGTATTTGCCTGCAAAGTTTCAGCGCTAAAAACTCTCCCAATTTTTTAATACCTCCCTTCAATATACTTCAAAGTATAGTACATTCTTTATAATGATATCGGTAATGATTTCTGTAATATAGTGAGATTGTTATATAGAGAGAAATATATAGTGAAATATATATATATATAGAGTGAATGATAGAGAGATATCACGAGAGATAGAAAGAGAGAGAGAGAGAAATACTATATTGAGCGATACAGTAATAGAGAGAATAATAAGAATAATCTAAAAATAGATTCTCGGTAGGCAGTAAATAATCGATATATTTCTACCTTCTCTTTCTCGTATTTTCTCGCTATCTCTCGTACGTACGTCGTACGTGTATTTTATATAAACGTTACACTCCTGCTATACATAACAATGGCATGTAATAATAGGTAATAATACGTCGTGTACACGCGAATATCAACACCTCAGGTGACCGTACCACGTGTTTGACACGTGAGTGCGTGCGTGCGTGCGTGTGTGTGTTTACGTACGTCGTCACGTGTGTGTGTGTGCGGTGTGCGGACGTACACGCGCGTGTCGCACCGATGTGATACGCGTGCCCACGAGTATGTTTGTGCGCGCGTTCACCACTGTCTATAGCACATGTTGTCGTACACCCGCACACATCATAGGTCGTGTCTGTTTACCCTGCGGCGGTTGCTATGGAGACAACATTTATAATTTAGTGTGTTCGTGTGTGTGCGTGTGTGCGTGTGTGTGTGCGCGTGTGTATGTAGTGACGAGTATTACACATGATCACATGATGATGATGATGATGATGATGAATGAAATATGTATATGTACACTATCTCAATGATGTATCTATATCGAGATTATCCTTAGTTACTATGGTATATAAATATATATATATATATATATATATATATATATATATATATAAATACAATGAACTATTATTACATAGAGAATTATATAAATTAATATTTGTTGTTATTGTTAACTAAATATAATATCTGCGGTGGTATATACCTTAAACATATGTTTAATTTCACTATTGTTACTTACCACAATTATATATATATATATATATATATATATATATATATATATATATATAGTTATATCATATATACTATACTAAAGGCGTATGTCCTTAACGATTATCCTGTACATATACGCTCAAGGGAAGAATACAATATAATGATTACTAGGCACAAGGTAGAGGTTAGATAGGTACAGTGTGTACAATGTTGGGTGTGTCTTATCTCATTGATTTATGTGACATAAGTAGTACACGTGTGTGCGTGCGTATGTTTGCGTGCGTATGTGTGCGTGCGTCAGGGTTATTATCTATGTCAGTCCATCGTCGACATATGTGCTCACGTCGACAAACTTACTAAACTTAGAATACAGAAACATACACACACACATACGCACGGATACATACGCCATATACGCACGCACACACACACATCATGTGCGATATCGCATACATGCGCACGGTGCGAGTAAAGGTGCGACCGTCGTGGAGCGCACCGCACAATAGAGTGCTAACCTAAACCAAGCTTATTAACCGTGGTTAACCATCTCGATAACTACCCACTGTTAACACTGTAGACCAGATAAAGAGGGTGTTCTATAATGATGTAGCAATCGTGTACTTAATATGCCAGTATGTGTACACATACAACACATGTATTGTATACAATATATTAGCTAATATATTATTTATATATATATATATATATATATTTGTGTAAGTGTATATATATATATATATCATGTAAATATGTTCTGATAAATATAAATACTAATTACATTGCTTATATTGACAAGTTACTGAAGTACTTATAGTAATGTATATAATGTATACAATATACAGTATACGGTGTGTGTATATACACACATACACACATACACACATATATACACATACACACATACACACATACACACACATACACACATACACAATTACGTGCAATCTATAGGCATGAACTGACGAGAACAAATATTAGACTACCCATCACCAGCAAGATACTGGTGGTGTGGTAGTGGTAGTGATAATTACGGTAGTAGCGGTGGTGGTGGTGGTAATTGTAGTGGTAGTGGTGGTGGTGGTGGCGGTAGTGTTAGTAGTGGTGAAGGTAGCTATGAGTGGTCAGCAGCAGAAGTGGTCAAATACCATATCGGCCTCTCTCTTTGTGTGTACACGATGAACTTATCTAGGGCTAGGCGTTATCCTTATCATCCGTTCTACTCCTCCTCCTCCTCCTCCCCTTCCTCATTGATATACGCTCACTACATTTCAATATTTATAATATTAATGTTAATAGATATGACATAGCATCATAATAGTGACATAACATCATAATTCATAATCCCATTGTATTGAGTAATAATAATTATGACCCACTTTAATAAAAATACGTTCACAGTAATATGTTAATCATATCAGCAGTCTGTTTTGTATAATCAATGAGAAATCATACGATTTAATTAAATAGAAATTATATTATTTATATATATATATATTTGGGGAAATTCTAGTAAAAACATTAACTTGTTTATTAATTTCCACATTAGTCCTTGCCTTTGGAGAGGAATGATAAATCTGATTTATTTTTTATTTATATATATTTAAACGTGTGAGTTTCAGCATGTGATTTAATTTGTCAATACTTAACAAATTAACTAGACATTCCTTTTGATGTTGTATAAAAATAGATTCAAGACCCATAATGCAACACCATTAGTCAACCATAATATGCATACACAAACATACATTGTACATGCCTAATATACGACTAAATCCTCATCTAGGCTCCTCCTACATATATTGATGTATACACATAAACATAAAGGTCATATCACGAGGTAGCAAGGTAACCTACAATATAGTAATACTATTGGTAAGACTCTATCGTTATATGTAATAAATAACATTTAATTATATATTTAACAAAAATCAAATATTATATTTCACAAATTAAAGATATGATCTAATACGATACGAATTGAACACAACTTACTACCATTGTTACATAATAGTGTAGACCTCCGACATAATTGTTACGTAACAAGCTTATTATCATTAAGAACTATCCAATTATTGGGTTTGTTTCATACAATTATATATTAATATATTATTAATTATCAATATAATTCTAAAATAATAAATAATATAATGAGCATTGATACCGTATACTATCTGAACTATACGTTATATTATAAGTAGACACTCCGATTGGCTATTCAGGAGAATTAGAGTTACGTCACGTGATCTAAAGTTACGCAAGACAGCGATTACGTCGCATTATAATTAATTAATTGAAAGGATCGCGGGATGCTCGATCTATAAATAGAATTCATCGAAACCGAAGATATCAACCTATCGCCGATGACGTCACCGGGCGGTGGGCGTTGTGGGCGGCGTGTGTCATCTAGTGACTGACGTATCTAATAATAATAACATGACTACAATGCCTGATGCCAGGGACTCGGGCTATTGTTACTGTTGCTACACTAAATTGTTGATAGAACGATAGAATACGAAACGCCGCGAGATACCCTAGCCGTGATGACGTCATCGTAGAGTTGATTGTATTGCGCATGACCGTGATGATCGAGACACGATCACTTATCATAGTCTTAGTCGACATCTTTGTACCCATCCTGAATACTCGATACAACATAACCTGGAATTTCTATATAACATACCTTTGAAATGTGACATACAAACCCTGAATACGTTACACAACATACCCTGGATATGCGATACAATATAGCATGTATATGATACATAGAATACATTAGATATACAACATATAATACCCTAGATATACACCATAACATTCCCTATAGATGTGACGTAATATACCCTGGACATACGGCAATACATACCCTATAGATGTGACGTAATATACCCTGGACATACGGCAATACATACCCTATATATGTGACGTAATATACCCTGGACATACGGCAATACATACCCTATAGATGTGACGTAATATACCCTGGACATACGGCAATACATACCCTATAGATGTGACGTAATATACCCTGGACATACGGCAATACATACCCTATAGATGTGACGTAATATACCCTGGACATACGGCAATACATACCCTATAGATGTGACGTAATATACCCTGGACATACGGCAATACATACCCTATAGATGTGACGTAATATACCCTGGACATACGGCAATACATACTCTATAGATGTGACGTAATATACCCTGGACATACGGCAATACATACCCTATAGATGCGACGTAATATACCCTGGACATACGGCAATACATACCCTATAGATGTGACGTAATATACCCTGGACATACGGCAATACATACCCTATAGATGTGACGTAATATACCCTGGACATACGGCAATACATACCCTATAGATGTGACGTAATATACCCTGGACATACGGCAATACATACCCTATAGATGTGACGTAATATACCCTGGACATACGGCAATACATACCCTATAGATGTGACGTAATATACCCTGGACATACGGCAATACATACCCTATAGATGTGACGTAATATACCCTGGACATACGGCAATACATACCCTATAGATGTGACGTAATATACCCTGGACATACGGCAATACATACCCTATAGATGTGACGTAATATACCCTGGACATACGGCAATACATACCCTATAGATGTGACGTAATATACCCTGGACATACGGCAATACATACCCTATAGATGCGATAGAGCATACAACACACCTATAATTATAATGACGAATACATAGTTGAATTCTACAAATAAATTAAAGAGGACAAATATATATCTAGAAGATTTTTTTTAAATGCAATGGAATTGTAATTAAAACGAAGGTGTAGTGATATATGGTTGAGAGCGAAGACAACTAATGCCACTATATAATATCAGAGCTTAACTAATACATTAGCGCAATTGGCTACTATATTATACTATATATATACTACTATAGTATAGTAGTATACCATACCCTTAATACATGAGGTGTACAACAAGTTAGTTACCAGGGGGCCACACTCATCCATGGATACTATGCATACAATACTATCGCATATCATATACAGCTTTATACCTATAGGTATACTATAGTATAACATAATAATGCAGGTCACCCGTTGATATCAATAGCGACCCCTATAATGTAGACATTGTACCACAGCCCTATAGGGCCTATATTTAAGTATGTAATGTTAAATTATAGTTTATAAAGTAAGCAAGCATCGTGAATAATATAATCATATATTATTGTGGATAAATTACTATAGTAATAGATCTATATACGCGTATTCCATACGGCAACGGGTACGTAGTTTAATCTGAACGTACATGTTCACACTAAGTTGTAAAGCTTAACACTTATATGTTCACACTACGTTGTAAAGCTTAACACTTATATTTTCACACTAAGTTGTAAAGCTTAACACTTATATGTTCACACTATGTAGTAAAGCTTAACACTTATACGTTCACACTAAGTTGTAAAGCTTAACAATTAAGTATTACATATTAAGTATTACCTATGAACTGAGGAAGTTCATGGGTAATACTGTCTATTACCCCCGGTACTGTTCGATATATCCAGTATAGTTGTTAAAAGTCATATTCAACTAATATTACAATATTACTACTATAGTAGATCTAGATATGTTAATTATCTAGAGGGGAATAACACGAACCTAACGTTCCACTGCGATATCGAGATACAAGTTAACATGGACAACTTCAAATAGTAATATATAGTCTGGTATGGGTATGCGAGGTACGTATGGCTAATGGTGTTATGCAAGGATGTAATTCTAATGAACATTGTTTGGGAGAACATTGTATACATGAGAATGGCTAAATATTAGAATATACTTTAAGAAGTTAGGTTACGAGAGATTGACTGGTTTACCTATATGAATGGCTGGATTACCGTTATGAATGGCTATTACCTATAGGTTAGGCTGAATATAGGTCGACGGTCACGTGCACAGTTTACATGAACAAAGTAATCATTATAAGTCACTTTTATATTATAAGTATTTATCGATGTAAGTAAAATATGCACCTTCGATATTAAAACAGAAACAATTATATACGTATTATAACTTATAATATATATATATATATATATATATATTATATATACTAAGTATAACAAAAATACATAACAACATGAATGCTTGTGTAACCAAGTAGGTATAACACATTAGTACAGATTCATAACCAGATTCTATAAGAATAACAAAGATATAATTTAGTAGTACTACTAAACGACACAATGTACAACCAGTGTAGTACAAACGCTAAGCCGGATCAGATTTTACTGATATTAATGGCGAAGTTAATATATTTTATCTATAGCATTTATGCAAATATGGTATACTTTTTTTATAGGCAGTATTCGACCTGCTCCAGAGCATTTAAAAAAACGTATACATATTTTAATATAGAAAAAATACCGCTATTGCTTATATGAATTTATGTGTCAATTACATTATTAATAAATATTTATAAAATAGTGCTAACCGTCAATTAAACTTAATTATTATTCACTATTATTATAATATATTATATAATTTTGTATTAATAAAATAAAAATATTGTACATTTTTTTAGATTTATTTGATAATATATTATTTCTTTAATAAGATCTGAAATATATTTTGTTTTTAGATAACGCGTTTTCAAAATAAAATAATTTTTTTTCCAAAATGTCATGGGAAATTCCTAGAAAAAAATATTGGACACATTTTTTCTTATAGAAAAATATATAATTCATACTATGTTTAAAGCTATATTAATTACATTAATAACTATATCAATAACCTTCCTCTAACAAATAATTGTAAATGAGATAAATCTCCCTTCATCCCACAAATTCCACCCCTAATCTTCTCCATGATAAAATTCCTATTTCTTTAATATTAAATTTAGTGAGGTGGCGAGGTTCTAATAATTTATTTAATTTATTTTTTTATTTTGTATCCAATTAATTATGTTATCTTGTTATTGTAAAATAGTCGCGATCAATATTGATAACATATGTAGCGATCCGAGCCGACTTCCGGCCACGGTACAATAAGAAGGACATTCATATGTATTATCGAACGGTGATATCGCTAATAATGGAGACTGGTATCGGTGTACGGTAGCGTCCCTTACCGGCCGTGGCACTAAGTACGCATGTAAACACGGAACACGTGCTAGTAACGCCTACTTCCGGTCATACCGGATTACATAACTATACCACCATCTGAAGTTATCACAGTAATGCATTACGTATTACCTATTACGTAATGTAGTGGATACACATATATTACGTAGTGTGTTAGGTACATATATTACGTAATGTATTAGATACATATATTACGTGTGTTAGGTACATATATTACGTAATGTATTAGGTACATATATTACGTAATGTATTAGATACATATATTACGTGTGTTAGGTACATATATTACGTAATGTATTAGATACACATATATTACGTAATGTATTATACACATATATTACGTAATGTATTAGATACATATATTATTTTTTTTTTATTTTATTTTAAAATATTTTATTGACTACAAAATCACGTGGTGGTTATGGGCGTCATGAGAAGGAAACAAAAATAAAATAAATAAAGTACAATACAAATAAAGGAAAAGGGAGGGTAGGTTACAATGTTAATATGTGCGTGGAGAGTTTACATTTAAATAGTGACAAGGGTTTCAAACACCTAATGTCATATGGTAGAGAATTCCAGTATTTTGGAGCTACCACAGAGAAAGCAGATTCAGAGTGAGCAGAGATAGTCGAGCGTTGCACAATTTTCATCGTGTGACATTTCCTGCTAGCTCGACTAAGGGTATGCATACTGATCAAGTCAGCTAGGTACTCGGGAGATCTAAGATGTATCACCTTATGGGTGATGCATAGTAGTCTGTACCTGCAGAGATATCTAAACTTAAGCCAGTCGAGTGATCGCATTAGAGTCGATATTGATACTATTGAAGAGAACTTCAGTTTATATAGGGTGCGTATAGCACGTCGTTGTATCTTCTCAAGTTTAAGCATAAGCTTTAGGGGTAGATTGCATAGAAGTGAGCAGCAGTATATGAGTCTACTGAAGACTAGCGAGTGTATTAGACTTTTAGTCATTGAAAAAGTCAATTTATTACGTGATTTTCTAATATTGTAAAGAAAATAGTTGGCATTGCGAATCATTATAGATATGTGGTCAGAGTAATCTAGGTGGGAGTTGATGGTGAAACCAAGAGTTGTTATGGATTGTGATGTAGGGAGGGCTAGTAGAAAGGGGTGGGTGATGATTAGTGGGTAGGTAGGTCTGGAGATAATTATGGTGTCAGTTTTGGTCATGTTAAGTGATAGGGAATTATGGGAGAACCAGTCAGTAAGTTCTGTGAGGCAGTTAAAAATAGACAGTTGAATTGAGTTGGAGTCACAGGAAATGGGAAAAGAAGTATAAATTTGTAGATCATCTGCAAAGAGATGGTAGTGGATGTAAGGATATTTACGAAATATGGATTGTATGGGTAAAATATAAATAATAAAAAGTAAAGGACCAAGCACGGAGCCTTGTGGAACACCATGAGTGCTGATAAACGGGGTAGAGAAGGATGAGTTAATTTTCACTGAAGAGGACCTTAAGGAAAAGAATGACATAAACCAGCTGTGTCTTGACCATGAATACCGATTTCATTGAGTCGTAAAGAAAGAATGTGTGTTAGGTACATATATTACGTGTGTTAGGTACATATATTACGTAATGTATTAGATACACATATATTACGTAATGTATTAGATACATATATTACGTAGTGTGTTAGGTACATATATTACGTAATGTATTAGGTACATATATTACGTAATGTATTAGATACATATATTACGTGTGTTAGGTACATATATTACGTGTGTTAGGTACATATATTACGTAATGTATTAGATACATATTGTAAATGAAAAGTTATGAACCTTTTTGAATATACTTCAAATTAGTATTCGTAAATACAGTAGTGGCTATAGTGGTCAATGACTATTGGTCAAGGACTACTAGCATTAGCTGTTAGAACACATTATATAA
>OZ025243.1:62324028-62326528 GCA_964019155.1 Osedax fenrisi
CCTGTATACATGCGTGTGTGTCCATGCTCATACGTATGCCTATACACATCAGTATCTGCAGCCACTGAATATAACATATATTGATTTTAGCGGCACGAGAATGCTAACATACGCCACGCAGTAGCAGCACCAGCAGTAGCATTGGCGTAGTATCATCAGTAGCAGAAGTAGCATTGGTGTAGTACCATCAGTAGCAGAAGTAGCATTGGCGTAGTACCATCAGTAGCAGCAGTAGCATTGGTGTAGTACCATCAGTAGCAGTAGTAGCAGTAGCAGTAGTATCATTAGTAGCAGAAGCAGTATGCATTTAGTAGTAACAGTAGCAACGCAGTAGTAGCGCAGTAGTTTAGTGGTAGCACATACTGATGCGGCCATATTGATGATATGATACAATAGGTGGTGTGGAGTGGTGAGAGGTATTGAGATATACCGATAGATGTAGTGTAGTAAGATAGTGCTAAATAGTGCACGATATTCTGTGTGAAAGGGTGACATAATAGATGTGTTAGATGTTGCGAGATGTTGCGAGATGTTGCGAGATGTTGCGATATGTTGCGATATGTTGCGAGATGTTGCGAGATGTTGCGAGATGTTGCGAGATATTGCGAGATGTTGCGAGATGTTGCGAGATGTTGCGAGATGTTGCGAGATGTAGTGATAGTGTTAAAACATCTGCGACTACTATGATGTTCGGTGCGATTAAGTGTGCGATTAAGTGTGCGCGAACCGGTGTGTCTCCGATATCCCAGGACATACGTAGCTATATTGTTATTCTATACTGATTACGGATAGTGATGATGTCACGTGATGAATTGTAGTGATCGCCTGCACCTACACCTACACATAATACCAGGTGTGTGTGTGTGTGCGAGTGTGAAGGGGTATGACTATACCGTATGAGTCATACGGTATGACGCAATGCATACCATACATCACGTATACGTTACGTTGATAATGCGCGCTTAGAGTTATGTTTATTATTACGTAATTAATATATGTCCTCCGCAGCGCATATATGACGTAATATGTGGTAGTACAGTGCATACTGTGGAAGTAGCTGTACACGCATGTATGATATGCACAGGTTAACGGACGTAAGATAACTAAACTATGTGGCAACTGTACCTAACTGTATTACATTTATATATATATGTATATATATATATATATATATATATATATATATATATATATATATATATATATATATATATATATATAGATATCTATGTGAGTATGCATACAGACTCGATACGGTGAATGAAGGCACGTAAAAACATGTCTACAACGATGATATACTCGGACGCAATGATATTATATGAATACACATACACACCGACTATTACGATACGCGTATGTGTGTGGGTGTGTGTGTGTGCGCACGCGATACTACAACTTTTAGATATATCTAATTGAACACAATTTATTTATTTCTGCCGTAGCCACTGATTTATTGATCTTGCTATCTATCTCTCTCTTTCAGTCTCTCTCTCTCTCTCCCTAGCATTCGTATACGTATTCGAACACGCGTTCACGCATACATTCACACATACGCACACTAATACTCACACACGCATACGCATATACATGAGCTAATAGTTATACCTATATATATATATATATATATATACGAATATATAAATAATATAACTACATACCATATGCATGTATGTATACGTATGTGAATGTAGGTGAATGTATGTACGAGAGAAAAGGTAAGTGGTGAGGTGTATTGGAGACATTACATGCGTATGTGCGTATGTGCGTGTGTGCGCAACAAGCGATATACGTGGCATGGGTATCTTCGTTGACCACTGTCCGCTTAGCTATTGTTAGGCTTTTATTGAATTATAACTATAGAATATCCACATATTGTTCTAAAGCTTCGCAAAATCTTTAGAATATCTACGAATGTGAACACGATATGAGTTTTACACATTAGGATATAGTAATATATATATATATATATATATGCCAGTACACGTATAACGGCTTTACATCATTATTAATATTCAACTATAGTGACGCATAGGTTTTCTATAAATATAAATATATTATATATATAGTGATATAAAAGATTTTTCGAAGAAAACTTATAACTATATAACCCCCTCTTCGCAACGTAAGTTATACAACTCCATGCCACTATTGGCAGTAGTATCGAAGTCCCTGAAATACAAGTAGGTTTGTCACAGTTTCTAAACACACTTATTTTCATGTCTCTATTAAATACATAAAATATGTATTAACTTTTATTCGCCACATATATAGATAGTAAATGTAGAATTTAAAACCTACATATCATATTGATTTTATATATTACTAACTTAGTGTTCATCATATAAATAATAATTAAAATAATACGTTTTAAGAGTGTATAGTTTAATATAAATGTCATTATAAATTACATTTGTCCGAAAACTGACACTATATCTGGCGCTGTTAACTTTTTATGTACAAAATAGTATAACATGATTAAGTGTTGGTGTTTTATCTTTCC
>OZ025243.1:62331528-62386528 GCA_964019155.1 Osedax fenrisi
TGGACGACCTCCACAACAATACATGACGTAATAGTGGCGGAGGCACGTACAACTATTATGTAATACATGTAGCCGGACCACCCAGCTCGTATCGGACAACAGCGGACACACAGCGACATGTCGGTCACAATAGGTCTCCGTAGTGTTTACTGCGGTTATCACTACAATAGGGGCATTGTCATCTCTCTCTAGCTAGCTAAGCCCCGCTTGTTGATGTGTTTGCGCGTGCTACGTAATATGTAAACAACACGAATGTCACGTGGTTACTTGTGTGAGTTAATATCGCACATGCGCCTGTTAACCGTGTGAACACGATTGATGTGTGTCGTACTTAGATAGTGTATTGTCACGTGCTATCATTACTGTCACGTGATAACCTATTAGTCACAGCCGGCACAGGGTACATACATAGCGTTTGTTGGGGTGACCGACGTGTTACTGGCAGCTCTTCTGTATGTTTTCAACGTGAAACCCTACCAGTTTCTCCCGCTAGGAGCAAGTACTATTGCGTTAATTAAAGGTGACAGCGCATGTCAGTCGTTACAATAGACCACGTGATCACGTGTGTGTGTCACGTGTAGTATACACTGAAGTGAACGTTATTCGTAGCGCATGCGATTCTTTAATCAAATATACACGAACATACGCTACTTTTCTCTCTTTATATATATATATATATATATATATATATGTTATGTCTACGATAGTACAACATACACATACATACACGTACAATGTTACATGTATATATATATATACACGTATATTCTATATAACAGCTACTTTCATTGCTGTCTGTGGGCTATCGGCTCTCTTATTGGCTCTTTATGGAATCAGGCATCGATCGCAATAATGACGTTGCGTCATACTTGACGATGACGCAACGCACCGATCACGTAACATATACGTGAGGATACGTTACTGTGCGAGACAACGCGTTTACGTGCCTACGTATATACGTGGTTCTATATGGTGATTCACTTCACTGCACTGTATACAGTATACTTAAAGGGAAATCATTTTTTTATATCAATATAAATGTGTATATAGTAATATATATATATATATATATATATATATATATATATATATATATATAGATAGATAGATAGATAGATAAATGCTATTTAATTTGCGAATATAAATAAAGCTCTGATGACTCAGCCACATATGATGATGTACTACGAACATATGTGCCGATATAAGATCATTAGTAGCGTGTGTGTGTACGCGCGTACGTGAACATGCTACTGCGTGTTACTGATGCTACGTATATACGACGTGATACAGTGCACACTGTACGCTTCTATAGGCGGTGGGTATCATCTGTTACCATACACGCGTTTATACGTGTGTATATATATGATGGTCCCTAGTTGAGGTATATAATTGATATATATATATATATATATATATATATGTATGTGTGTATGTGTATGTATGTGTAGGTATGTATCTATGTATGTGTACTTGTGTAAACGTGTGTGTGTGTAGAGTAAGCTTTACGATTTCGTTATTAGCAAGGGATGATAGTAATAATACCGGTAGTACTGTGAACCACCGCCACTAGGAGACGCTATCGTCGCTGTTCATTAAGTGGGCGGTAACACGGGGGGGGGAGGGGTTGTTCACCCTGACGGACATCATTAAACGGGGTGACTTCATCGTAGTAGTAGTGTTATGTAATCCGGTGTGGACATCTAGCGCTGAAGGTCATCGCTGGAGGTCATCGCTGGAGGTCAAGTGACGGCGTGCACTGATCCTCATGTGAGGTGTCGCAGCCATCCATAAGACACACGCACACACGTAGGCACCCACAGACACACGCACACACGTAGGCACCCACAGACACACGCACACACGTAGGCACCCACAGACACACGCACAGACATGCTTATACATTAATAATATAATAACTTAAACTAGAAAAATATAAATGTTTATAATGTAAATATTCGTATCTATAGATATATATATATATACCATATTATTGAATTCTATAAATATATATGTATATATATATATATAAAATAATTTCAACACATATAATTTATATAATATACTTTATACAGGATTAGGATTTTTAAATAATAATTAGATTATTTTGAAAATATAGATTCCAATTTATTTAATAATTATTTCTGAATTCGGATAACAATGAGACTGAATAAATATGTTATCAACAATACTTTAATTAACATATTTTAATTATTTATTATATATTTGATTTTAAATGTATGAATGTATATTCTGCATTGTAATATATATATATATATATATATATATACATATATTTAGAAGAAATTTATCGATTATACTAATATGTACACTGAACACACATACACACACCCGTACAGTGTACACCGTACAGTGTATAGCGTACAAGCACGAACACATAAACACACGACATACAAACACAATTGCTGGTATATACATACATATATATAATATGTATATATTTTTGTACGACTGTATGTTGGGTGATATATTGTGAAGATGATAGATCACGCAAATACGCACACGCACACACACACACACGCACACACACACACACGGTTTAGGTGACACATACGCATCACTATCATGTGACACTTACCACCAATAACACGTGACACACTGATAACATATATCACGTGACACTGGCCCCTATTATCACGTGATAACATCCACTACTAAGTCATCAGTACCTATTTGACCGCTGTCCAGCTATGTGGTATTGGTGCTAGTGGTAGTGGTGCTAGTGGTGGTAGTGGTGCTAGTGGTAGTAGTGCTAGTGGTAGTGGTGCTAGTGGTAGTAGTGGTACTGCCCTGCGTGGTGTTGCTCTAGTCATCGCATCACTAACAATAGAGTTACCCAACATCATCATCTGCATAATCATCAGCATCACACCCCCACCCGTACAATGCCCTTACATTGTTTCTCTTCAACATATCTAGAATACCGGCTAACATACGCGAATACACGCTTGATAGATAACATATATCTAATTATATGTATATATATATATATATATATATATATATATATATATATATATATATATATATATATATGTATCTATATGTAAACGTATACAATATTATTGTATGATACATAATAGTGATTCGTGAATGAATTAGTATCCATATGTATAAATGTGATGAGGAGTGATAAATCATATTGTATTATATAAACCATATTTATATATATATATATATATATATATATATATATATTTATATATAGATTAATGTTTAGTGTTTTATTCATTCCATTTAAATTTAACATATTCATATTTATATATATATATATATATATATACATATATATATATATAAATAATTGTTTAATTATAATCACCATAACATTTAATAATTAAATTAATTCATTATTTTCATTCTAGAACGTATTAGCGTGTTTATTTCAATGTCCTATATATTTTAATATAGGACATGTCCTCTAGCGCATTGATCACCGGTCTCTAGCCGATCAGAACCGACGTAACTACCTACTCGGTGTTCCTCGATTAGCTACGTGCCTAACCTTATGGTTATCGTTGTGCTGGTCTCCGTTTAAACTACCGATACCTCCGTTTAGTTCGATCCGAAATGAAATATTTACAACGAAACAGTCGTCGTCAACTAGTTAATTATGCGTACGCGTGCTGTGACCTTTCTTATCGCGTGTTGTCAAACATATTACAGGTGACTGTTAGAGCTAGCATTGCGGGCGCACCAGATACTCACCGGTTGCAATAGCAACGGCGCGCGCCAACTAGGTATTCGCCGGGCCAATCAGCCAGCCGAATCGAGGATTGCGGGCGGCGCGCCCAGAATTCTCGTCGCATTGTAATAGTATACCAGTTCAATATATTTATGTTATTGTAAATATATAAACAAGAATGTATGGCATGTTAACATATATAACACACACACATTTATATATATATATATATACATATATTTGTACATGTATATTAAAAGGATGATTCCTATCAATTTACCATATTATCGTATATTTCCTACGGTGTATTTCCTACAGGATATCAATTTAATGTAATATATTGTCATAATTAATTATAAATCATATCTTGTATATATATATATATATATATATGTCTATATAATATGTATTATAATGTTATATTAAATAATATATAATATATAATTAAATGAATTCTATTATTTATAAAATAAATTAACATTTAACTTTTTAAATACTGTTTAATAATTAATAATAATTATGAAAATAATTAATATTTAAATTATTTACTGCATTACTGTTGGATAAATAAAGTTTATATAACAGATAATTATAATAATAGTAGTAACAATACATTTCCATAGAGAGTAAATTTGTTCGTTTAAGGTAGGTATACCTCAGGATATGTACAGTGTACACTGTACATTGTACACTCTACACTGTGCATTGTACAGTGGACACTGTGCATTGTACAGTGGACACATAGACTATGTACATATGCTATACTATTCGTACATTACTATTTCGTATGCGGCACATTATATGAACTTTTAAATATCTACATTGTATATTTATATTATGAACTTTGTAAATGTACATCATATAATAATTCAAGCAATCAATGGTGATGAAGATGATGATGTTTATTACGATGTTGATGGTGATGTTGATTACGATGTTGATGGTGATGTTGATTATGATGATGATGATTATAATGGGTATGATATATATATATATATATATATATATATTATTCAATATAAAATATTGATATATATATATATATATATGATAAATAATATATATTCAACATAATCATGGTATCTATATTAATTATTATAAGTTTATAATTAAATTAAATAACTACTATATAAAAAGAAAATACCGAAAATATATGTAATAATAAATTAGAATAAAATAAGTCAAAAATGTGTTATTTATTTACGAGAAATATTAATATTAATATATACATATTAAAATTAACAAAATACGATATTGAATAAGTCATTTATTAGTACTATATTCAGATACAGATACATCGTATTCAGATGTTAGGCCTATATAATCAATTTTAACAAATAATATATATATATATATATATATATATATATATTACTTTTAATCTATGGGTTATGTAGTAGTCAACCGACACTCTCCGTGTATACAATGCGCCAGTAGTGTACCTATTCCTCACCTAATAATCTATATTTGAAATTATAATTACAATATATAAAGAGTGTATTTTTGATCTAGCAAATAAATAAATAAATAAATATACATATATATATATATGTAAATAAATTTGATCTTATATGTAATGTACATTATATGTTATGTTTTACATATTTTACAATTGTATAATTAATGATCAATTATATCCTAAAGGATTTATAGATTGTATAAAAATTGTATTATAATAAATAGAAATTAAAATTAAAAGTCGGCTATATGCCTTTGCCTTATAAGGAAACTTAGCCTAGTCTTACATATTTCTGATACACGCTCACTTAATGTGCTTGATTTAACTTATGTACATAATAACATTGATATTCCTAACTAACTACCTAATTGTCAATCCGTAGGTATATACACATTTCTAGGTTACACGGACGACCTTCAGGTTAAGGGTCATCATATAATGAGTTTACCTATCTATAGGTATATAATATTAGGTTTATAACTGCCTGTGTGGATCAGTTGGCTAAGTCGTCAGATACACAAGCAGTAGGACGCGAGTTCGAGCCTTGTCCGGACCTTTAATATAAGTTTTAATATTATTTCGAAGTGATCTTATATAATTATATATAAATAAATGATCAGCTCTCGTTAAAACCATGGATGCCTTAACACGAGATCGGCTTCGAAGCGACATTAGAGCCATATATAGTAATAAGTGAAAACTTCATCTAAGTTGAAAGGACCAACAAAAAAATATGTTGTTGTTTTCAAATAAAAATAATAATATACATATATGGAGTGATCTTGAAGCGATTACTGTTATCTGACCCGAGTGGTCAGTTTAATTACTAGTCGTCCGTATGTGTAGCATATGCCATGATGTATATATTATACATGCCGCATAACTAACGTTGGTATTGGTTATGCGGAATGTTATGTAATATAGATGTTTACATCGCTGAATATCGCT
The DNA here is from genome assembly GCA_964019155.1 of Osedax fenrisi. Classification (NCBI taxonomy): domain Eukaryota; kingdom Metazoa; phylum Annelida; class Polychaeta; order Sabellida; family Siboglinidae; genus Osedax; species Osedax fenrisi. The sequence continues at coordinate 62,337,639 of OZ025243.1, forward strand.
CCCACTTAATTATAATATCTACATGTGTATTTGTATCATTATGTTATAGGCTATATATCTATAATATATATATATATGTATATATATATATATTACTAATAATATTTACATAGTTGACCTCACAACTAATATATTCTAAGTATCATACTTCATAACATACATACATAGGACATATACACGACATCTACATGACATATACAGGACAGATACAAGTCATATATAGCGAGTATGTAGCGAGTATATATATATATTCAGTGAAAACCGAATATAATAGCTGCCACTTATAATGATAATACGGATATAGCGACATGTTGTTTAATATTTGTTTGTTTTACATAAATTTACATGTTATTTACATAAAATATATGTTATATAAATATTATTTGTATTTAAATGATACGTTATTATTACCTCCTGATTATATTGTTAATAATTATTTACATTTACATATGTAAATATTAATATTAGTAATATATTAATATATTAATAGAAAGAATATACATATATATATATATATATATATATATATATATATATATATTGTTTATAATTATTTACTTCATAATCTAAACACGCGGCCATAACGAACTGGCATCTCAACTGTTATGCAATATTATCTATATGGGTATTCAGATAAACTATTCTGTATTAATATATGTTCTTAATGTCGCTAAAGCGCAAAGTAATAGATTACTTTACATAAATAGACTATAGTATATGGGTTACTATAGGGTATCGATTGTTCTGTCACTAGTACCCTATATTATCATGTTTAATATGTGTATTATATTTGCATATGTAAGTATAATTGTATCAGTGGATTTATAGCATAAATCTGCGCTGTTTTAATGTGAACTATATTAATAGTATAACTAACTATTGATGTGATGATTGTAATAAGAACATAACAAACATATACATTCAACAAAATCATATATAGATAATATGTATATTAAGCAAATATATAGTCGAAAATATAATCGAAAGTATAAAGTATAACTATTTGCTAACGATAACATGCGTTATAGAAATAAACAAAGAATAATACGAAATTAAATAAATAAAGAAATTAAAAAGTTTTAAAGTTACCGTAAAAATAAATGAAAAATAATCGAAAGTAGAAGTAAATTATATAGTAAAAATAAACGAATACATTATTTTGTAAGTGGCATCGAAATATTCAATTTCTACTTTAAATGTATAGAATTATTCTTATCTTTGTACCCTATGGTACAGCTGTATTAGTAATACATTATTGGTTATATAGTTTAATATTTAAATGATAAATTTTAAATATATTATAAACAGAACATGTTAAAAATCAAAAAACCAATACTAGAATGAAACAAACAAATAATGTAATAATAGTTCATTATTAATTTTATATTTTAATTGTATAATAAATTTGAAAAATATATATATAAACACGTTAAAAATAAAATTAACCAATATACATATACACAAAAAGAACACGTTAATAGCAAAATGAATCAATAATATTACGAAACAAACAATATAATACTTATTACTAGTGACGTAAATGATGCCGAGCTTTTTATGCCGAACTGAGACTATTGGTTTTTGATGCCGAACTGAGACTATTGGTTTGTGATGCCGAGCCGAGACTTTCATTTTCAGAAAAAAAACGAGCCCGAGCCAAATCGAAACTTTAGCCAAAAGAGCCCAAGCCAAGCCGATATTTTAGTCAAACGAGCCGAAACTCTAGTCAAACGATCCCGAGCCGAAATGAGACTCTTAGAAAATATAATCGAGCCGAAATGATGCTTTTTTGAAGTTACATTTTAAACATAATTTTTATATATTTATCCATATTTTTATTAAGGTTTCCTATTTCATGTGACATAATAATAATTATATGTATCGATAGGTGGCTATTTTATTTATAATATTCTCATATGTCACAGATTTTGAGGGGTCCCCAAAGTCCTCAAAATCTGTGTAATATGTTCGTATCATGGACATCAGAGTGAGGTTTGAGTGAAGGGTGAAGTGATGAGTATAATGAAGTGAAGTAATGAGTGTATACCCCACAGTGGGGTCCCCACTCTATATTTATGGTTCGTATAGTATACGAATATTTTAAAAATTACAAAATATAATTGTAAATCTATAATCAATATTATATAGTTTTATTTAATATAATGGAAAATTCTGAAGATTATTTTGTTGTGTTGCTTTTAATTCGATGTAGATTATGTGGTCTCTGTACTCTTATAATTCAATATGGCTTTATTAATTTAACGAGGTATATCGGTGTCATGATGATATGCAAAATGTGTAGTGTCCAGTAATTTATAAATAATGTGGAAATTAATTGATAGTAGGTGTTGTTGTCGCATCAGTTCAGTTATACTGATCGTATCGTTTATTGATCTTGGTGGTAATTTATATAATACGCGAATGATGATCGAATTATTTATTTAATGGCATTAACTGATAATCAGGTAAATTAATTAAAAGTATGTTACAATAGTCCAATATAGATATAACTAATTTAGGCTTTTAATTAGCAATTTACATGAATTATAATTTATATTTTCTTATAATTATAATATTATACAATTGATTGTTGGCTGATTTGACTTTTTGCGTTTATGAACATATTAAGATTCTTATCAATTGACACTCAGATAATTTTTTCCTTATCTGATAGTTTGTATTGTATATTATTTATTGTAATGACATTATTTTCTATTTATATACAAAACAATGATTCTTGTAACTGAAAATATATTGAGCTTATGAAAACTGAGACTAACACTTAAATGATTCCTTTAATAAGAATGAGTTAATAGCAATGCATTTTATAGAGACTGAGACTTCATATATGCTTTAGGTAACCCATTCTGAGACTTAAACGATGCTATTGTTATTTACATTGAGACTGCATCGATGCTTTATGTATTGAGACTGAGACTGCATCGATGCTTTAAATAACTGAGATCGAGACTGCATCGATGCATCGATTTCATTTATTTTTTTACAATTACCTCTAATTCTACAATTATTGGAAATGATAAGTATATCAGATATATTTATATCTGTATAATTATTTGAAATTTTAAAAATTGTGGTTAGATTTATTTTTAATCTTCTAAGTTCAAGTGATTCTAATTTAAAATATCCCAATCACTCTGTTTATGATTTATAATTAATATTTGATAAATTTGTATATCCTATGCATCTTGTAATTAATCTTCTAGTAAATAATCTTTACACTCGTTCAATTTGGTCTATGAGACTACGAAATTTACTAACCTTTGAAAAAGGTGACCACATTATTGATGCTTATTCTAAAATTGGTCTGTAATACATTGTATATGAATTTAATAATGCTCTAGGAGATTTTGTAATAATGCATCTAAAAATTGAATGCAAAGAAAAATAAGTTTGTTTACAAATATAATCAATATGTTTATTAAATAGAAGATTATTGCAAATATTATCCCAAAAAATTTTGATAATGAAATATTTAATTGCCATTTATTTTCCTATTGTGAAAATAAATTTAAATTATTTTGTAAAAGAAATCTTTCACTCTCAGATGCGTAAGAAAAATATATTTTTGTATTATCGGCAAATAAATGAATATGAATTTTTGAAGAGAATATACTAAGAAGATCATTAATATATAATACAAATAAAATTGGACTTAAAACCGATCCTTGTGGTACTCCAGATTTTACAATAGAACTATTTGAAAAAGAATTTTCAATCCGTGTAATTTGAGATCTATTCGATAAAGAATTATAAAACAATTTTATTAATTTATTAGATATACCGTATCATTTTAATTTATATAATAGTTTTTCCTGAGAAACAACATCATAAACTTTTGAAAAATCAATATATATTATATCTACATATTTTTTATTATTTAATTAATTATATCAACATTTAAACATTTTGTTAATTGTAATTCTGTTGATTTACACTTATAAAACCTTATTGATTTAAAAAAATAAATTATTAGATTTTAAATAAAAAATTAATTGTTTATAAATAATACGTTCTAATACTCTACACATTACATATATTATTGAAATAGGCCTATAGTTCTTTGAATTTGATGGTTCACCTTTTTTAATATTGGTGTGATTATAGATTTTTTCCAAATTTTCGGTATATTACCCGATAATAAAGATGAATTAAAAATAATATATAAAGTCCTACATAATTCATTAGATAATAATTTTAACATAGAATAATGATGGTATCCCATCAGTTCCGAAAATATGTGTAATTTTTAATTTATTTAAAAATATTTTAATTATTTCAGGATTTAAATCAATATTATCAAATTTTTGTTTAGTTAAATTATAAAATTCTGGTAAATTTCCATTATCATTTTGTTGAATTGAACTAAAATATGAATTTAACGTATTTGCTTTATCGAGATCTGAAAATAAAACATTATTATTTGATATATCAATTAGAGGGGATACTCCAGATTTTAAATTTTGTCTTTTTTTCATAAATTTATAAAACTTTATTTTATTTTTTGAATTAATTGCATTAATCTCTCTCTTAAAATTTATAGATTATAATTCTTTGGATAATTTTTTTTTTGCTTCTTTCCAATTATATTTATATTGTAAATTAGTTTTCGAAATACATTTTTTACTTGCTTCTTCAATTTCAATATATTCTTCGGAAATACCTGTTTTATTGTATTATTTATATTAGGAATATGTGATATAAATAATGTATTTAGAACATTATTAAAATATTCTACTTTTTGATCGATATTATAATCATTTGAATTTAGATATTCCCAATTAAATTTAGAAAGATGATTTTTAATCAATTTTATATTAGCATTATTGAAATCAAAATCTGTTTACATGGGTATTTTTCAATATTTATATTAAATGAAACAGAATAGTGGTCACTTATATTTTTGTGTAATCCGAAATAGTCTCCAATATTTATATTAGATAGTAATTATTTTTCATTAGTAAAAAGTAAATCAATTATATTATTATTACGAGTTGGCTTATTTATTAATTGTGAAAATGAATTTTTAATAATCGAATCGTAAAGTAATGCATAACTTTTTGGGTATCTAGGAAATGTATATTCTTTCCAATTAAAATTTAGTAAATTGAAATCTCCTATAATTATAGAATAATTATAATTTTGTTGGGTTATATCAAATAATTTACATATCTGTTCATGAGATATTGCATTACAATTTTGAGGTCTATAGACACATATAATATTAAATGGCATGTTTGAATTACTTTTTAAATATACATATTGAACATCTATATGTGAAATAAAATGTCTTACAGGACATGAACTAGATTTACAAAATATAACAACACCTCCTCTATGAATTACTTTATCGTATCTAAATAGTGTATAATTTTTTCCACCGATTACATATAGATAATCTCTATCAGCTACTGTTTTATTAGATGAAAGTAAAAATTCCAAAAAATTAATTTTATTTCTAACACTATGAGCATTAGCATAATATATATTTAAATTGTTATTTTTAATATTTTCATCTTTATCGCCGGTTATTCATCTATAACCTGTATTTTTATTTTTATTTTGATTAATAATTGAATTTTTATAAGAAATATATGATAATTTCCATACACTAAAATTATCATCACCAATTTACATATTCCAGTCAATTTGTTTATTTATAATATAACTAAGTTCATAAGAATGACTTCTAGAATTATAAGTACATTTTATAATTTTTTTACTTTTAATTAATTTATTTTTAACTATATGGTATAATATCTGATGTCGTTCCAGTGATATTTCATCTAGAGATGTTTAAATGAATGAATTTTGTAGATATCGTAATCTAGATAATCGGTTAACATTTGATAAAATAATTTTTTTTGAGACCTATATAAATTATAATTATAATTATTAATATTTACTAAGTATTTAAAGAAATTAGTTTTATCATTATTAGGAATATTTATATTATAAATAATTATTTCATTATTGCTATCTATATTATTTTTAATAATATTTACTGATTTTACCAAATTGTCAGTAAACGTATCAGAAGTAGTTATAGTAGAGGTTACATCAGCGTTTACGTTAGCATATGTTTTTAACAACAATAATATCACTTATTTCAGTGATTTTTGATAATAATATTTTTAATTTTGTTTCTGTGCTATTTATTAAATTATTAATATTTCTATTATCAATAATAGCTATTATTAAGTTTATTGAATAAATTATGGAAATGAGTTATTTAAACTATGTATATTAATAGGTGTATTATCATTATTATCATTTATACATGTATTACATTTAAATATAAAATGTTATGATCTAAATAACTGAATAGCATATTTTGGTGGAGATTTATTTGACCAATTTGTTTTAATAATTGTTGCTTTATATAAGCATTTATAATTGTATTTATTACCACATAAACATATTATATAATTTTCGTTATTAATTCTGTGTGATTATTATGTTTGTTACTACCGCATCACGTGTGATTATTATATTTGTTACTACCGCATCACATGTGATTATTATGTTTGTTACTACCGCATCACGTGTTGTTATTATGTTTGTTACTACCGCATCACGTGTGATTATTATGTTTGTTACTACCGCATCACGTGTTGTTATTATGTTTGTTACTACCGCATCACGTGTGATTATTATGTTTATTACTACCGCATCACGTGTGATTATTATGTTTGTTACTACCGCATCACGTGTGATTATTATGTTTGTTACTACCACATCACGTGTGATTATTATGTTTGTTACTACCGCATCACGTGTGATTATAATGTTTGTTACTACCGCATCACGTGTTGTTATTATGTTTGTTACTACCGCATCACGTGTGATTATTATGTTTGTTACTACAACATCACGTGTGTTTATTATGTTTGTTACTACAACATCACGTGTGATTATTATGTTTGTTACTACAACATCACGTGTGATTATTATGTTTGTTACTACCGCATCACGTGTTGTTATTATGTTTGTTACTACCGCATCACGTGTGTTTATTATGTTTGTTACTACCGCATCACGTATGTTTATTATGTTTGTTACTACCGCATCACGTGTGATTATTATCTTTGTTACTACAGCATCACGTGTGATTATTATGTTTGTTACTACCGCATCACGTGTGATTATTATGTTTGTTACTACCGCATCACGTATGTTTATTATGTTTGTTACTACCGCATCACGTGTGATTATTATGTTTGTTACTACCGCATCACGTGTTGTTATTATGTTTGTTACTACCGCATCACGTGTGTTTATTATGTTTGTTACTACAGCATCACGTGTGATTATTATGTTTGTTAATAACGCATCACGTGTTGTTATTATGTTTGTTACTACCGATTCACGTGTGATTATTATGTTTGTTACTACCGATTCACGTGTGATTATTATGTTTGTTACTACCACATCACGTGTTGTTATTATGTTTGTTACTACCGCATCACGTGTGTTTATTATGTTTGTTACTACCGCATCACGTGTGATTATTATGTTTATTACTACAACATCACTTGTGATTATTATGTTTGTTAATAACGCATCACGTGTTGTTATTATGTTTGTTACTACCGATTCACGTGTGATTATTATGTTTGTTACTACCGATTCACGTGTGATTATTATGTTTGTTACTACCACATCACGTGTTGTTATTATGTTTGTTACTACCGCATCACGTATGTTTATTATGTTTGTTACTACCGCATCACGTGTGATTATTATCTTTGTTACTACAGCATCACGTGTGATTATTATGTTTGTTACTACCGCATCACGTGTGATTATTATGTTTGTTACTACCGCATCACGTATGTTTATTATGTTTGTTACTACCGCATCACGTGTGATTATTATGTTTGTTACTACCGCATCACGTGTTGTTATTATGTTTGTTACTACCGCATCACGTGTGTTTATTATGTTTGTTACTACAGCATCACGTGTGATTATTATGTTTGTTACTACCGATTCACGTGTGATTATTATGTTTGTTACTACCACATCACGTGTTGTTATTATGTTTGTTACTACCGCATCACGTGTGATTATTATGTTTGTTACTACCACATCACGTGTTGTTATTATGTTTGTTACTACCGCATCACGTGTGTTTATTATGTTTGTTACTACCGCATCACGTGTGATTATTATGTTTGTTACTACCGCATCACGTGTGATTATTATGTTTGTTACTACCGCATCACGTGTGTTTATTATGTTTGTTACTACCGCATCACGTGTTGTTATTATGTTTGTTACTACCGCATCACGTGTGATTATTATGTTTGTTACTACCGTATCACGTGTGATTATTATGTTTGTTACTACCGCATCACGTGTGATTATTATGTTTGTTACTACCGCATCACGTGTGATTATTATGTTTGTTACTACAACTTCACGTGTGTTTATTATGTTTGTTACTACCGCATCACGTGTTGTTATTATGTTTGTTACTACCGCATCACGTGTGTTTATTATGTTTGTTACTACCGCATCACGTGTGATTATTATGTTTGTTACTACCGCATCACGTGTGATTATTATGTTTGTTACTACAACTTCACGTGTGTTTATTATGTTTGTTACTACCGCATCACGTGTTGTTATTATGTTTGTTACTACCGCATCACGTGTGATTATTATGTTTGTTACTACCGCATCACGTGTGTTTATTATCTTCGTTACTACAGCATCACGTGTGTTTATTATGTTTGTTACTACCGCATCACGTGTGTTTATTATGTTTGTTACTACCGCATCACGTGTGATTATTATGTTTATTACTACAACATCACTTGTGATTATTATGTTTATTACTACCGCATCACGTGTGATTATTATGTTTGTTACTACCGCATCACGTGTGATTATTATGTTTGTTACTACCACATCACGTGTGATTATTATGTTTGTTACTACCGCATCACGTGTGATTATAATGTTTGTTACTACCGCATCACGTGTTGTTATTATGTTTGTTACTACCGCATCACGTGTGATTATTATGTTTGTTACTACCGCATCACGTGTGATTATTATGTTTGTTACTACAGCATCACGTGTGATTATTATGTTTGTTACTACAGCATCACGTGTGATTATTATGTTTGTTACTACCACATCACGTGTGATTATTATGTTTGTTACTACCGCATCACGTGTTGTTATTATGTTTGTTACTACCGCATCACGTGTGATTATAATGTTTGTTACTACCGCATCACGTGTTGTTATTATGTTTGTTACTACCGCATCACGTGTGATTATTATGTTTGTTACTACCGCATCACGTGTGATTATTATGTTTGTTACTACAGCATCACGTGTGATTATTATGTTTGTTACTACAGCATCACGTGTGATTATTATGTTTGTTACTACCACATCACGTGTGATTATTATGTTTGTTACTACCGCATCACGTGTTGTTATTATGTTTGTTACTACCGCATCACGTGTGTTTATTATGTTTGTTACTACCGCATCACGTATGTTTATTATGTTTGTTACTACCGCATCACGTGTGATTATTATCTTTGTTACTACAGCATCACGTGTGATTATTATGTTTGTTACTACCGCATCACGTGTGATTATTATGTTTGTTACTACCGCATCACGTGTGTTTATTATGTTTGTTACTACAACTTCACGTGTGTTTATTATGTTTGTTACTACCGCATCACGTGTGTTTATTATGTTTGTTACTACCGCATCACGTGTGATTATTATGTTTGTTACTACCGCATCACGTGTGATTATTATGTTTTTTACTACAGCATCACGTGTGATTATTATGTTTGTTACTACCGCATCACGTGTGTTTATTATCTTTGTTACTACAGCATCACGTGTGATTATTATGTTTGTTACTACCACATCACGTGTGATTATTATGTTTGTTACTACCGCATCACGTGTTGTTATTATGTTTGTTACTACCGCATCACGTGTGTTTATTATGTTTGTTACTACCGCATCACGTATGTTTATTATGTTTGTTACTACCGCATCACGTGTGATTATTATCTTTGTTACTACAGCATCACGTGTGATTATTATGTTTGTTACTACCGCATCACGTGTGATTATTATGTTTGTTACTACCACATCACGTGTGATTATTATGTTTGTTACTACAACTTCACGTGTGATTATTATGTTTGTTACTACCGCATCACGTGTGATTATTATGTTTGTTACTACCGCATCACGTGTTGTTATTATGTTTGTTACTACAACATCACGTGTGTTTATTATGTTTGTTACTACCGCATCACGTGTGATTATAATGTTTGTTACTACCGCATCACGTGTTGTTATTATGTTTGTTACTACCGCATCACGTGTGATTATTATGTTTGTTACTACCGCATCACGTATGTTTATTATGTTTGTTACTACCGCATCACGTGTGATTATTATCTTTGTTACTACAGCATCACGTGTGATTATTATGTTTGTTACTACCGCATCACGTGTGATTATTATGTTTGTTACTACCGCATCACGTGTGTTTATTATGTTTGTTACTACAACTTCACGTGTGTTTATTATGTTTGTTACTACCGCATCACGTGTGTTTATTATGTTTGTTACTACCGCATCACGTGTGATTATTATGTTTGTTACTACCGCATCACGTATGTTTATTATGTTTGTTACTACCGCATCACGTGTGATTATTATGTTTGTTACTACCGCATCACGTATGTTTATTATGTTTGTTACTACCGCATCACGTGTGATTATTATGTTTGTTACTACCGCATCACGTGTGATTATTATGTTTGTTACTACAACTTCACGTGTGATTATTATGTTTGTTACTACCGCATCACGTGTGATTATTATGTTTGTTACTACCGCATCACGTGTTGTTATTATGTTTGTTACTACAACATCACGTGTGTTTATTATGTTTGTTACTACCGCATCACGTGTGATTATTATGTTTGTTACTACAGCATCACGTGTGATTATTATGTTTGTTACTACCGCATCACGTGTGTTTATTATGTTTGTTACTACCGCATCACGTGTGCTTATTATGTTTGTTACTACCGCATCACGTGTGATTATTATGTTTGTTACTACCGCATCACGTGTGTTTATTATGTTTGTTACTACCGCATCACGTGTGTTTATTATGTTTGTTACTACCGCATCACGTGTGATTATTATGTTTGTTACTACCGCATCACGTGTGTTTATTATCTTCGTTACTACAGCATCACGTGTGATTATTATATTTGTTACTACCGCATCATATGTTGTTATTATGTTTGTTACTACCGCATCACGTGTGTTTATTATGTTTGTTACTACCGCATCACGTGTGTTTATTATGTTTGTTACTACCGCATCACGTGTGTTTATTATGTTTGTTACTACCGCATCACGTGTGATTATTATGTTTGTTACTACCGCATCACGTGTGTTTATTATGTTTGTTACTACAACTTCACGTGTGTTTATTATGTTTGTTACTACAGCATCACGTGTGATTATTATGTTTATTACTACCGCATCACGTGTGTTTATTATGTTTGTTACTACCGCATCAAGTGTGATTATTATGTTTGTTACTACCGCATCACGTGTGATTATTATGTTTTTTACTACAGCATCACGTGTGATTATTATGTTTGTTACTACCGCATCACGTGTGTTTATTATCTTTGTTACTACAGCATCACGTGTGATTATTATGTTTGTTACTACAGCATCACGTGTGATTATTATGTTTGTTACTACAACATCACGTGTGATTATTATGTTTGTTACTACCGCATCACGTGTGTTTATTATGTTTGTTACTACCGCATCACGTGTGTTTATTATGTTTGTTACTACCGCATCACGTGTGATTATTATGTTTGTTACTACCGCATCACGTGTGTTTATTATGTTTGTTACTACCGCATCACGTGTTGTTATTATGTTTGTTACTACCGCATCACGTGTGATTATTATGTTTGTTACTACCGCATCACGTGTGATTATTATGTTTGTTACTACAGCATCACGTGTGATTATTATGTTTGTTACTACCGCATCACGTGTGTTTATTATGTTTGTTACTACCGCATCACGTGTGATTATTATGTTTGTTACTACCGCATCACGTGTGTTTATTATGTTTGTTACTACCGCATCACGTGTTGTTATTATGTTTGTTACTACCGCATCACGTGTGATTATTATGTTTGTTACTACAACATCACGTGTGTTTATTATGTTTGTTACTACCGCATCACGTGTGATTATTATGTTTGTTACTACCGCATCACGTGTGATTATTATGTTTGTTACTACCGCATCACGTGTGTTTATTATGTTTGTTACTACAACATCACGTGTGTTTATTATGTTTGTTACTACCGCATCACGTGTGATTATTATGTTTGTTACTACCGCATCACGTGTGTTTATTATGTTTGTTACTACCGCATCACGTGTTGTTATTATGTTTGTTACTACCGCATCACGTGTGATTATTATGTTTGTTACTACCGCATCACGTGTGATTATTATGTTTGTTACTACAGCATCACGTGTGATTATTATGTTTGTTACTACCGCATAACGTGTGTTTATTATGTTTGTTACTACCGCATCACGTGTGATTATTATGTTTGTTACTACCGCATCACGTGTGTTTATTATGTTTGTTACTACCGCATCACGTGTTGTTATTATGTTTGTTACTACCGCATCATATGTTGTTATTATGTTTGTTACTACCGCATCACGTGTGTTTATTATGTTTGTTACTACCGCATCACGTGTGATTATTATGTTTGTTACTACCGCATCACGTGTGTTTATTATGTTTGTTACTACCGCATCACGTGTGTTTATTATGTTTGTTACTACAGCATCACGTGTGATTATTATGTTTGTTACTACCGCATCACGTGTGTTTATTATCTTCGTTACTACAGCATCACGTGTGATTATTATGTTTGTTACTACCGCATCACGTGTGTTTATTATGTTTGTTACTACAACTTCACGTGTGTTTATTATGTTTGTTACTACAGCATCACGTGTGATTATTATGTTTATTACTACCGCATCACGTGTGTTTATTATGTTTGTTACTACAGCATCACGTGTGATTATTATGTTTGTTACTACCGCATCACGTGTGTTTATTATGTTTGTTACTACAGCATCACGTGTGATTATTATGTTTGTTACTACCGCATCATATGTTGTTATTATGTTTGTTACTACCGCATCACGTGTGTTTATTATGTTTGTTACTACCGCATCACGTGTGTTTATTATGTTTGTTACTACCGCATCACGTGTGTTTATTATGTTTGTTACTACCGCATCACGTGTGATTATTATGTTTGTTACTACCGCATCACGTGTGTTTATTATGTTTGTTACTACAACTTCACGTGTGTTTATTATGTTTGTTACTACAGCATCACGTGTGATTATTATGTTTGTTACTACCGCATCACGTGTGTTTATTATGTTTGTTACTACAACATCACGTGTGTTTATTATGTTTGTTACTACCGCATCACGTGTGATTATTATGTTTGTTACTACCGCATCACGTGTGTTTATTATGTTTGTTACTACCGCATCACGTGTTGTTATTATGTTTGTTACTACCGCATCACGTGTGATTATTATGTTTGTTACTACCGCATCACGTGTGATTATTATGTTTGTTACTACAGCATCACGTGTGATTATTATGTTTGTTACTACCGCATAACGTGTGTTTATTATGTTTGTTACTACCGCATCACGTGTGATTATTATGTTTGTTACTACCGCATCACGTGTGTTTATTATGTTTGTTACTACCGCATCACGTGTTGTTATTATGTTTGTTACTACCGCATCATATGTTGTTATTATGTTTGTTACTACCGCATCACGTGTGTTTATTATGTTTGTTACTACCGCATCACGTGTGCTTATTATGTTTGTTACTACCGCATCACGTGTGTTTATTATGTTTGTTACTACCGCATCACGTGTGTTTATTATGTTTGTTACTACAGCATCACGTGTGATTATTATGTTTGTTACTACCGCATAACGTGTGTTTATTATGTTTGTTACTACCGCATCACGTGTGATTATTATGTTTGTTACTACCGCATCACGTGTGTTTATTATGTTTGTTACTACCGCATCACGTGTTGTTATTATGTTTGTTACTACCGCATCATATGTTGTTATTATGTTTGTTACTACCGCATCACGTGTGTTTATTATGTTTGTTACTACCGCATCACGTGTGATTATTATGTTTGTTACTACCGCATCACGTGTGTTTATTATGTTTGTTACTACCGCATCACGTGTGTTTATTATGTTTGTTACTACAGCATCACGTGTGATTATTATGTTTGTTACTACCGCATCACGTGTGTTTATTATCTTCGTTACTACAGCATCACGTGTGATTATTATGTTTGTTACTACCGCATCACGTGTGTTTATTATGTTTGTTACTACAACTTCACGTGTGTTTATTATGTTTGTTACTACAGCATCACGTGTGATTATTATGTTTATTACTACCGCATCACGTGTGTTTATTATGTTTGTTACTACAGCATCACGTGTGATTATTATGTTTGTTACTACCGCATCACGTGTGTTTATTATGTTTGTTACTACAGCATCACGTGTGATTATTATGTTTGTTACTACCGCATCATATGTTGTTATTATGTTTGTTACTACCGCATCACGTGTGTTTATTATGTTTGTTACTACCGCATCACGTGTGTTTATTATGTTTGTTACTACCGCATCACGTGTGTTTATTATGTTTGTTACTACCGCATCACGTGTGATTATTATGTTTGTTACTACCGCATCACGTGTGTTTATTATGTTTGTTACTACAACTTCACGTGTGTTTATTATGTTTGTTACTACAGCATCACGTGTGATTATTATGTTTATTACTACCGCATCACGTGTGTTTATTATGTTTGTTACTACCGCATCACGTGTGATTATTATGTTTGTTACTACCGCATCACGTGTGATTATTATGTTTTTTACTACAGCATCACGTGTGATTATTATGTTTGTTACTACCGCATCACGTGTGTTTATTATCTTTGTTACTACAGCATCACGTGTGATTATTATGTTTGTTACTACAGCATCACGTGTGATTATTATGTTTGTTACTACAACATCACGTGTGATTATTATGTTTGTTACTACCGCATCACGTGTGTTTATTATGTTTGTTACTACCGCATCACGTGTGTTTATTATGTTTGTTACTACCGCATCACGTGTGATTATTATGTTTGTTCCTACCGCATCACGTGTGTTTATTATGTTTGTTACTACCGCATCACGTGTTGTTATTATGTTTGTTACTACCGCATCACGTGTGATTATTATGTTTGTTACTACCGCATCACGTGTGATTATTATGTTTGTTACTACAGCATCACGTGTGATTATTATGTTTGTTACTACCGCATCACGTGTGTTTATTATGTTTGTTACTACCGCATCACGTGTGATTATTATGTTTGTTACTACCGCATCACGTGTGTTTATTATGTTTGTTACTACCGCATCACGTGTTGTTATTATGTTTGTTACTACCGCATCACGTGTGATTATTATGTTTGTTACTACAACATCACGTGTGTTTATTATGTTTGTTACTACCGCATCACGTGTGATTATTATGTTTGTTACTACCGCATCACGTGTGATTATTATGTTTGTTACTACCGCATCACGTGTGTTTATTATGTTTGTTACTACAACATCACGTGTGTTTATTATGTTTGTTACTACCGCATCACGTGTGATTATTATGTTTGTTACTACCGCATCACGTGTGTTTATTATGTTTGTTACTACCGCATCACGTGTTGTTATTATGTTTGTTACTACCGCATCACGTGTGATTATTATGTTTGTTACTACCGCATCACGTGTGATTATTATGTTTGTTACTACAGCATCACGTGTGATTATTATGTTTGTTACTACCGCATAACGTGTGTTTATTATGTTTGTTACTACCGCATCACGTGTGATTATTATGTTTGTTACTACCGCATCACGTGTGTTTATTATGTTTGTTACTACCGCATCACGTGTTGTTATTATGTTTGTTACTACCGCATCATATGTTGTTATTATGTTTGTTACTACCGCATCACGTGTGTTTATTATGTTTGTTACTACCGCATCACGTGTGCTTATTATGTTTGTTACTACCGCATCACGTGTGTTTATTATGTTTGTTACTACCGCATCACGTGTGTTTATTATGTTTGTTACTACAGCATCACGTGTGATTATTATGTTTGTTACTACCGCATCACGTGTGTTTATTATATTCGTTACTACAGCATCACGTGTGATTATTATGTTTGTTACTACCGCATCACGTGTGTTTATTATGTTTGTTACTACAGCATCACGTGTGATTATTATGTTTGTTACTACCGCATCACGTGTGTTTATTATCTTCGTTACTACAGCATCACGTGTGATTATTATGTTTGTTACTACCGCATCACGTGTGTTTATTATGTTTGTTACTACAACTTCACGTGTGTTTATTATGTTTGTTACTACAGCATCACGTGTGATTATTATGTTTATTACTACCGCATCACGTGTGTTTATTATGTTTGTTACTACAGCATCACGTGTGATTATTATGTTTGTTACTACCGCATCACGTGTGTTTATTATGTTTGTTACTACAGCATCACGTGTGATTATTATGTTTGTTACTACCGCATCATATGTTGTTATTATGTTTGTTACTACCGCATCACGTGTGTTTATTATGTTTGTTACTACCGCATCACGTGTGTTTATTATGTTTGTTACTACCGCATCACGTGTGTTTATTATGTTTGTTACTACCGCATCACGTGTGATTATTATGTTTGTTACTACCGCATCACGTGTGTTTATTATGTTTGTTACTACAACTTCACGTGTGTTTATTATGTTTGTTACTACAGCATCACGTGTGATTATTATGTTTATTACTACCGCATCACGTGTGTTTATTATGTTTGTTACTACCGCATCACGTGTGATTATTATGTTTGTTACTACCGCATCACGTGTGATTATTATGTTTTTTACTACAGCATCACGTGTGATTATTATGTTTGTTACTACCGCATCACGTGTGTTTATTATCTTTGTTACTACAGCATCACGTGTGATTATTATGTTTGTTACTACAGCATCACGTGTGATTATTATGTTTGTTACTACAACATCACGTGTGATTATTATGTTTGTTACTACCGCATCACGTGTGTTTATTATGTTTGTTACTACCGCATCACGTGTGTTTATTATGTTTGTTACTACCGCATCACGTGTGATTATTATGTTTGTTACTACCGCATCACGTGTGTTTATTATGTTTGTTACTACCGCATCACGTGTTGTTATTATGTTTGTTACTACCGCATCACGTGTGATTATTATGTTTGTTACTACCGCATCACGTGTGATTATTATGTTTGTTACTACAGCATCACGTGTGATTATTATGTTTGTTACTACCGCATCACGTGTGTTTATTATGTTTGTTACTACCGCATCACGTGTGATTATTATGTTTGTTACTACCGCATCACGTGTGTTTATTATGTTTGTTACTAC
Organism: Osedax fenrisi; assembly: GCA_964019155.1. Taxonomy (NCBI): domain Eukaryota; kingdom Metazoa; phylum Annelida; class Polychaeta; order Sabellida; family Siboglinidae; genus Osedax; species Osedax fenrisi. The sequence continues at coordinate 62,355,348 of OZ025243.1, forward strand.
CGCATCACGTGTTGTTATTATGTTTGTTACTACCGCATCACGTGTGATTATTATGTTTGTTACTACAACATCACGTGTGTTTATTATGTTTGTTACTACCGCATCACGTGTGATTATTATGTTTGTTACTACCGCATCACGTGTGATTATTATGTTTGTTACTACCGCATCACGTGTGTTTATTATGTTTGTTACTACAACATCACGTGTGTTTATTATGTTTGTTACTACCGCATCACGTGTGATTATTATGTTTGTTACTACCGCATCACGTGTGTTTATTATGTTTGTTACTACAGCATCACGTGTGATTATTATGTTTGTTACTACCGCATAACGTGTGTTTATTATGTTTGTTACTACCGCATCACGTGTGATTATTATGTTTGTTACTACCGCATCACGTGTGTTTATTATGTTTGTTACTACCGCATCACGTGTTGTTATTATGTTTGTTACTACCGCATCATATGTTGTTATTATGTTTGTTACTACCGCATCACGTGTGTTTATTATGTTTGTTACTACCGCATCACGTGTGATTATTATGTTTGTTACTACCGCATCACGTGTGTTTATTATGTTTGTTACTACCGCATCACGTGTGTTTATTATGTTTGTTACTACAGCATCACGTGTGATTATTATGTTTGTTACTACCGCATCACGTGTGTTTATTATCTTCGTTACTACAGCATCACGTGTGATTATTATGTTTGTTACTACCGCATCACGTGTGTTTATTATGTTTGTTACTACAACTTCACGTGTGTTTATTATGTTTGTTACTACAGCATCACGTGTGATTATTATGTTTATTACTACCGCATCACGTGTGTTTATTATGTTTGTTACTACAGCATCACGTGTGATTATTATGTTTGTTACTACCGCATCACGTGTGTTTATTATGTTTGTTACTACAGCATCACGTGTGATTATTATGTTTGTTACTACCGCATCATATGTTGTTATTATGTTTGTTACTACCGCATCACGTGTGTTTATTATGTTTGTTACTACCGCATCACGTGTGTTTATTATGTTTGTTACTACCGCATCACGTGTGTTTATTATGTTTGTTACTACCGCATCACGTGTGATTATTATGTTTGTTACTACCGCATCACGTGTGTTTATTATGTTTGTTACTACAACTTCACGTGTGTTTATTATGTTTGTTACTACAGCATCACGTGTGATTATTATGTTTATTACTACCGCATCACGTGTGTTTATTATGTTTGTTACTACCGCATCACGTGTGATTATTATGTTTGTTACTACCGCATCACGTGTGATTATTATGTTTTTTACTACAGCATCACGTGTGATTATTATGTTTGTTACTACCGCATCACGTGTGTTTATTATCTTTGTTACTACAGCATCACGTGTGATTATTATGTTTGTTACTACAGCATCACGTGTGATTATTATGTTTGTTACTACAACATCACGTGTGATTATTATGTTTGTTACTACCGCATCACGTGTGTTTATTATGTTTGTTACTACCGCATCACGTGTGTTTATTATGTTTGTTACTACCGCATCACGTGTGATTATTATGTTTGTTACTACCGCATCACGTGTGTTTATTATGTTTGTTACTACCGCATCACGTGTTGTTATTATGTTTGTTACTACCGCATCACGTGTGATTATTATGTTTGTTACTACCGCATCACGTGTGATTATTATGTTTGTTACTACAGCATCACGTGTGATTATTATGTTTGTTACTACCGCATCACGTGTGTTTATTATGTTTGTTACTACCGCATCACGTGTGATTATTATGTTTGTTACTACCGCATCACGTGTGTTTATTATGTTTGTTACTACCGCATCACGTGTTGTTATTATGTTTGTTACTACCGCATCACGTGTGATTATTATGTTTGTTACTACAACATCACGTGTGTTTATTATGTTTGTTACTACCGCATCACGTGTGATTATTATGTTTGTTACTACCGCATCACGTGTGATTATTATGTTTGTTACTACCGCATCACGTGTGTTTATTATGTTTGTTACTACAACATCACGTGTGTTTATTATGTTTGTTACTACCGCATCACGTGTGATTATTATGTTTGTTACTACCGCATCACATGTGTTTATTATGTTTGTTACTACCGCATCACGTGTTGTTATTATGTTTGTTACTACCGCATCACGTGTGATTATTATGTTTGTTACTACCGCATCACGTGTGATTATTATGTTTGTTACTACAGCATCACGTGTGATTATTATGTTTGTTACTACCGCATAACGTGTGTTTATTATGTTTGTTACTACCGCATCACGTGTGATTATTATGTTTGTTACTACCGCATCACGTGTGTTTATTATGTTTGTTACTACCGCATCACGTGTTGTTATTATGTTTGTTACTACCGCATCATATGTTGTTATTATGTTTGTTACTACCGCATCACGTGTGTTTATTATGTTTGTTACTACCGCATCACGTGTGCTTATTATGTTTGTTACTACCGCATCACGTGTGTTTATTATGTTTGTTACTACCGCATCACGTGTGTTTATTATGTTTGTTACTACAGCATCACGTGTGATTATTATGTTTGTTACTACCGCATCACGTGTGTTTATTATATTCGTTACTACAGCATCACGTGTGATTATTATGTTTGTTACTACCGCATCACGTGTGTTTATTATGTTTGTTACTACCGCATCACGTGTGATTATTATGTTTGTTACTACCGCATCACGTGTGTTTATTATGTTTGTTACTACCGCATCACGTGTTGTTATTATGTTTGTTACTACCGCATCACGTGTGATTATTATGTTTGTTACTACCGCATCACGTGTGATTATTATGTTTGTTACTACAGCATCACGTGTGATTATTATGTTTGTTACTACCGCATAACGTGTGTTTATTATGTTTGTTACTACCGCATCACGTGTGATTATTATGTTTGTTACTACCGCATCACGTGTGATTATTATGTTTGTTACTACCGCATCACGTGTGTTTATTATGTTTGTTACTACCGCATCACGTGTGATTATTATGTTTGTTACTACCGCATCACGTGTGTTTATTATGTTTGTTACTACAACTTCACGTGTGTTTATTATGTTTGTTACTACAGCATCACGTGTGATTATTATGTTTATTACTACCGCATCACGTGTGTTTATTATGTTTGTTACTACCGCATCACGTGTGATTATTATGTTTGTTACTACCGCATCACGTGTGATTATTATGTTTTTTACTACAGCATCACGTGTGATTATTATGTTTGTTACTACCGCATCACGTGTGTTTATTATCTTTGTTACTACAGCATCACGTGTGATTATTATGTTTGTTACTACAGCATCACGTGTGATTATTATGTTTGTTACTACAACATCACGTGTGATTATTATGTTTGTTACTACCGCATCACGTGTGTTTATTATGTTTGTTACTACCGCATCACGTGTGTTTATTATGTTTGTTACTACCGCATCACGTGTGATTATTATGTTTGTTACTACCGCATCACGTGTGTTTATTATGTTTGTTACTACCGCATCACGTGTTGTTATTATGTTTGTTACTACCGCATCACGTGTGATTATTATGTTTGTTACTACCGCATCACGTGTGATTATTATGTTTGTTACTACAGCATCACGTGTGATTATTATGTTTGTTACTACCGCATCACGTGTGTTTATTATGTTTGTTACTACCGCATCACGTGTGATTATTATGTTTGTTACTACCGCATCACGTGTGTTTATTATGTTTGTTACTACCGCATCACGTGTTGTTATTATGTTTGTTACTACCGCATCACGTGTGATTATTATGTTTGTTACTACAACATCACGTGTGTTTATTATGTTTGTTACTACCGCATCACGTGTGATTATTATGTTTGTTACTACCGCATCACGTGTGATTATTATGTTTGTTACTACCGCATCACGTGTGTTTATTATGTTTGTTACTACAACATCACGTGTGTTTATTATGTTTGTTACTACCGCATCACGTGTGATTATTATGTTTGTTACTACCGCATCACATGTGTTTATTATGTTTGTTACTACCGCATCACGTGTTGTTATTATGTTTGTTACTACCGCATCACGTGTGATTATTATGTTTGTTACTACCGCATCACGTGTGATTATTATGTTTGTTACTACAGCATCACGTGTGATTATTATGTTTGTTACTACCGCATAACGTGTGTTTATTATGTTTGTTACTACCGCATCACGTGTGATTATTATGTTTGTTACTACCGCATCACGTGTGTTTATTATGTTTGTTACTACCGCATCACGTGTTGTTATTATGTTTGTTACTACCGCATCATATGTTGTTATTATGTTTGTTACTACCGCATCACGTGTGTTTATTATGTTTGTTACTACCGCATCACGTGTGCTTATTATGTTTGTTACTACCGCATCACGTGTGTTTATTATGTTTGTTACTACCGCATCACGTGTGTTTATTATGTTTGTTACTACAGCATCACGTGTGATTATTATGTTTGTTACTACCGCATCACGTGTGTTTATTATATTCGTTACTACAGCATCACGTGTGATTATTATGTTTGTTACTACCGCATCACGTGTGTTTATTATGTTTGTTACTACCGCATCACGTGTGATTATTATGTTTGTTACTACCGCATCACGTGTGTTTATTATGTTTGTTACTACCGCATCACGTGTTGTTATTATGTTTGTTACTACCGCATCACGTGTGATTATTATGTTTGTTACTACCGCATCACGTGTGATTATTATGTTTGTTACTACAGCATCACGTGTGATTATTATGTTTGTTACTACCGCATAACGTGTGTTTATTATGTTTGTTACTACCGCATCACGTGTGATTATTATGTTTGTTACTACCGCATCACGTGTGATTATTATGTTTGTTACTACCGCATCACGTGTGTTTATTATGTTTGTTACTACCGCATCACGTGTTGTTATTATGTTTGTTACTACCGCATCACGTGTGATTATTATGTTTGTTACTACAACATCACGTGTGTTTATTATGTTTGTTACTACCGCATCACGTGTGATTATTATGTTTGTTACTACCGCATCACGTGTGATTATTATGTTTGTTACTACCGCATCACGTGTGTTTATTATGTTTGTTACTACAACATCACGTGTGTTTATTATGTTTGTTACTACCGCATCACGTGTGATTATTATGTTTGTTACTACCGCATCACGTGTGTTTATTATGTTTGTTACTACCGCATCACGTGTTGTTATTATGTTTGTTACTACCGCATCACGTGTGATTATTATGTTTGTTACTACCGCATCACGTGTGATTATTATGTTTGTTACTACAGCATCACGTGTGATTATTATGTTTGTTACTACCGCATAACGTGTGTTTATTATGTTTGTTACTACCGCATCACGTGTGATTATTATGTTTGTTACTACCGCATCACGTGTGTTTATTATGTTTGTTACTACCGCATCACGTGTTGTTATTATGTTTGTTACTACCGCATCATATGTTGTTATTATGTTTGTTACTACCGCATCACGTGTGTTTATTATGTTTGTTACTACCGCATCACGTGTGATTATTATGTTTGTTACTACCGCATCACGTGTGTTTATTATGTTTGTTACTACCGCATCACGTGTGTTTATTATGTTTGTTACTACAGCATCACGTGTGATTATTATGTTTGTTACTACCGCATCACGTGTGTTTATTATCTTCGTTACTACAGCATCACGTGTGATTATTATGTTTGTTACTACCGCATCACGTGTGTTTATTATGTTTGTTACTACAACTTCACGTGTGTTTATTATGTTTGTTACTACAGCATCACGTGTGATTATTATGTTTATTACTACCGCATCACGTGTGTTTATTATGTTTGTTACTACAGCATCACGTGTGATTATTATGTTTGTTACTACCGCATCACGTGTGTTTATTATGTTTGTTACTACAGCATCACGTGTGATTATTATGTTTGTTACTACCGCATCATATGTTGTTATTATGTTTGTTACTACCGCATCACGTGTGTTTATTATGTTTGTTACTACCGCATCACGTGTGTTTATTATGTTTGTTACTACCGCATCACGTGTGTTTATTATGTTTGTTACTACCGCATCACGTGTGATTATTATGTTTGTTACTACCGCATCACGTGTGTTTATTATGTTTGTTACTACAACTTCACGTGTGTTTATTATGTTTGTTACTACAGCATCACGTGTGATTATTATGTTTATTACTACCGCATCACGTGTGTTTATTATGTTTGTTACTACCGCATCACGTGTGATTATTATGTTTGTTACTACCGCATCACGTGTGATTATTATGTTTTTTACTACAGCATCACGTGTGATTATTATGTTTGTTACTACCGCATCACGTGTGTTTATTATCTTTGTTACTACAGCATCACGTGTGATTATTATGTTTGTTACTACAGCATCACGTGTGATTATTATGTTTGTTACTACAACATCACGTGTGATTATTATGTTTGTTACTACCGCATCACGTGTGTTTATTATGTTTGTTACTACCGCATCACGTGTGTTTATTATGTTTGTTACTACCGCATCACGTGTGATTATTATGTTTGTTACTACCGCATCACGTGTGTTTATTATGTTTGTTACTACCGCATCACGTGTTGTTATTATGTTTGTTACTACCGCATCACGTGTGATTATTATGTTTGTTACTACCGCATCACGTGTGATTATTATGTTTGTTACTACAGCATCACGTGTGATTATTATGTTTGTTACTACCGCATCACGTGTGTTTATTATGTTTGTTACTACCGCATCACGTGTGATTATTATGTTTGTTACTACCGCATCACGTGTGTTTATTATGTTTGTTACTACCGCATCACGTGTTGTTATTATGTTTGTTACTACCGCATCACGTGTGATTATTATGTTTGTTACTACAACATCACGTGTGTTTATTATGTTTGTTACTACCGCATCACGTGTGATTATTATGTTTGTTACTACCGCATCACGTGTGATTATTATGTTTGTTACTACCGCATCACGTGTGTTTATTATGTTTGTTACTACAACATCACGTGTGTTTATTATGTTTGTTACTACCGCATCACGTGTGATTATTATGTTTGTTACTACCGCATCACGTGTGTTTATTATGTTTGTTACTACCGCATCACGTGTTGTTATTATGTTTGTTACTACCGCATCACGTGTGATTATTATGTTTGTTACTACCGCATCACGTGTGATTATTATGTTTGTTACTACAGCATCACGTGTGATTATTATGTTTGTTACTACCGCATAACGTGTGTTTATTATGTTTGTTACTACCGCATCACGTGTGATTATTATGTTTGTTACTACCGCATCACGTGTGTTTATTATGTTTGTTACTACAACTTCACGTGTGTTTATTATGTTTGTTACTACAGCATCACGTGTGATTATTATGTTTATTACTACCGCATCACGTGTGTTTATTATGTTTGTTACTACAGCATCACGTGTGATTATTATGTTTGTTACTACCGCATCACGTATGTTTATTATGTTTGTTACTACAGCATCACGTGTGATTATTATGTTTGTTACTACCGCATCATATGTTGTTATTATGTTTGTTACTACCGCATCACGTGTGTTTATTATGTTTGTTACTACCGCATCACGTGTGTTTATTATGTTTGTTACTACCGCATCACGTGTGTTTATTATGTTTGTTACTACCGCATCACGTGTGATTATTATGTTTGTTACTACCGCATCACGTGTGTTTATTATGTTTGTTACTACAACTTCACGTGTGTTTATTATGTTTGTTACTACAGCATCACGTGTGATTATTATGTTTATTACTACCGCATCACGTGTGTTTATTATGTTTGTTACTACCGCATCACGTGTGATTATTATGTTTGTTACTACCGCATCACGTGTGATTATTATGTTTTTTACTACAGCATCACGTGTGATTATTATGTTTGTTACTACCGCATCACGTGTGTTTATTATCTTTGTTACTACAGCATCACGTGTGATTATTATGTTTGTTACTACAGCATCACGTGTGATTATTATGTTTGTTACTACAACATCACGTGTGATTATTATGTTTGTTACTACCGCATCACGTGTGTTTATTATGTTTGTTACTACCGCATCACGTGTGTTTATTATGTTTGTTACTACCGCATCACGTGTGATTATTATGTTTGTTACTACCGCATCACGTGTGTTTATTATGTTTGTTACTACCGCATCACGTGTTGTTATTATGTTTGTTACTACCGCATCACGTGTGATTATTATGTTTGTTACTACCGCATCACGTGTGATTATTATGTTTGTTACTACAGCATCACGTGTGATTATTATGTTTGTTACTACCGCATCACGTGTGTTTATTATGTTTGTTACTACCGCATCACGTGTGATTATTATGTTTGTTACTACCGCATCACGTGTGTTTATTATGTTTGTTACTACCGCATCACGTGTTGTTATTATGTTTGTTACTACCGCATCACGTGTGATTATTATGTTTGTTACTACAACATCACGTGTGTTTATTATGTTTGTTACTACCGCATCACGTGTGATTATTATGTTTGTTACTACCGCATCACGTGTGATTATTATGTTTGTTACTACCGCATCACGTGTGTTTATTATGTTTGTTACTACAACATCACGTGTGTTTATTATGTTTGTTACTACCGCATCACGTGTGATTATTATGTTTGTTACTACCGCATCACGTGTGTTTATTATGTTTGTTACTACCGCATCACGTGTTGTTATTATGTTTGTTACTACCGCATCACGTGTGATTATTATGTTTGTTACTACCGCATCACGTGTGATTATTATGTTTGTTACTACAGCATCACGTGTGATTATTATGTTTGTTACTACCGCATAACGTGTGTTTATTATGTTTGTTACTACCGCATCACGTGTGATTATTATGTTTGTTACTACCGCATCACGTGTGTTTATTATGTTTGTTACTACCGCATCACGTGTTGTTATTATGTTTGTTACTACCGCATCATATGTTGTTATTATGTTTGTTACTACCGCATCACGTGTGTTTATTATGTTTGTTACTACCGCATCACGTGTGCTTATTATGTTTGTTACTACCGCATCACGTGTGTTTATTATGTTTGTTACTACCGCATCACGTGTGTTTATTATGTTTGTTACTACAGCATCACGTGTGATTATTATGTTTGTTACTACCGCATCACGTGTGTTTATTATATTCGTTACTACAGCATCACGTGTGATTATTATGTTTGTTACTACCGCATCACGTGTGTTTATTATGTTTGTTACTACAACTTCACGTGTGTTTATTATGTTTGTTACTACAGCATCACGTGTGATTATTATGTTTATTACTACCGCATCACGTGTGTTTATTATGTTTGTTACTACAGCATCACGTGTGATTATTATGTTTGTTACTACCGCATCACGTGTGTTTATTATGTTTGTTACTACAGCATCACGTGTGATTATTATGTTTGTTACTACCGCATCATATGTTGTTATTATGTTTGTTACTACCGCATCACGTGTGTTTATTATGTTTGTTACTACCGCATCACGTGTGTTTATTATGTTTGTTACTACCGCATCACGTGTGTTTGTTATGTTTGTTACTACCGCATCACGTGTGTTTATTATGTTTGTTACTACCGCATCACGTGTGATTATTATGTTTGTTACTACCGCATCACGTGTGTTTATTATCTTCGTTACTACAGCATCACGTGTGATTATTATGTTTGTTACTACCGCATCACGTGTGTTTATTATGTTTGTTACTACAACTTCACGTGTGTTTATTATGTTTGTTACTACCGCATCACGTGTGATTATTATGTTTTTTACTACAGCATCACGTGTGATTATTATGTTTGTTACTACCGCATCACGTGTGTTTATTATCTTCGTTACTACAGCATCACGTGTGATTATTATGTTTGTTACTACAGCATCACGTATGATTATTATGTTTGTTACTACCGCATCACGTGTGATTATTATGTTTGTTACTACAGCATCACGTGTGATTATTATGTTTGTTACTACAACATCACGTGTGATTATTATGTTTGTTACTACCGCATCACGTGTGATTATTATGTTTGTTACTACCGCATCACGTGTTGTTATTATGTTTGTTACTACCGCATCACGTGTGATTATTATGTTTGTTACTACCGCATCACGTGTGATTATTATGTTTGTTACTACCGCATCACGTGTGATTATTATGTTTGTTACTACCGCATCACGTGTGTTTATTATGTTTGTTACTACCGCATCACGTGTGTTTATTATGTTTGTTACTACCGCATCACGTGTTGTTATTATGTTTGTTACTACCGCATCACGTGTGATTATTATGTTTGTTACTACAACATCACGTGTGATTATTATGTTTGTTACTACCGCATCACGTGTGTTTATTATGTTTGTTACTACCGCATCACGTGTGTTTATTATGTTTGTTACTACAACATCACGTGTGTTTATTATGTTTGTTACTACAACATCACGTGTGTTTATTATGTTTGTTACTACCGCATCACGTGTGCTTATTATGTTTGTTACTACCGCATCACGTGTGTTTATTATGTTTGTTACTACCGCATCACGTGTGTTTATTATGTTTGTTACTACAGCATCACGTGTGATTATTATGTTTGTTACTACCGCATCACGTGTGTTTATTATGTTTGTTACTACCGCATCACGTGTTGTTATTATGTTTGTTACTACCGCATCACGTGTGATTATTATGTTTGTTACTACAACATCACGTGTGTTTATTATGTTTGTTACTACCGCATCACGTGTGCTTATTATGTTTGTTACTACCGCATCACGTGTGTTTATTATGTTTGTTACTACCGCATCACGTGTGTTTATTATGTTTGTTACTACAGCATCACGTGTGATTATTATGTTTGTTACTACCGCATCACGTGTGTTTATTATGTTTGTTACTACCGCATCACGTGTTGTTATTATGTTTGTTACTACCGCATCACGTGTGATTATTATGTTTGTTACTACAACATCACGTGTGTTTATTATGTTTGTTACTACCGCATCACGTGTGCTTATTATGTTTGTTACTACCGCATCACGTGTTGTTATTATGTTTGTTACTACCGCATCACGTGTTGTTATTATGTTTGTTACTACCGATTCACGTGTGATTATTATGTTTGTTACTACCGATTCACGTGTGATTATTATGTTTGTTACTACCGCATCACGTGTGATTATAATGTTTGTTACTACCGCATCACGTGTTGTTATTATGTTTGTTACTACCGCATCACGTGTGATTATTATGTTTGTTACTACCGCATCACGTGTGATTATTATGTTTGTTACTACAGCATCACGTGTGATTATTATGTTTGTTACTACAGCATCACGTGTGATTATTATGTTTGTTACTACCACATCACGTGTGATTATTATGTTTGTTACTACCGCATCACGTGTTGTTATTATGTTTGTTACTACCGCATCACGTGTTGTTATTATGTTTGTTACTACCGCATCACGTGTGTTTATTATGTTTGTTACTACCGCATCACGTGTGTTTATTATGTTTGTTACTACCGCATCACGTGTGTTTATTATATTTGTTACTACCGCATCACGTGTGATTATTATGTTTGTTACTACCGCATCACGTGTGTTTATTATGTTTGTTACTACAACTTCACGTGTGTTTATTATGTTTGTTACTACAGCATCACGTGTGATTATTATGTTTATTACTACCGCATCACGTGTGTTTATTATGTTTGTTACTACCGCATCACGTGTTGTTATTATGTTTGTTACTACCGCATCACGTGTTGTTATTATGTTTGTTACTACCGATTCACGTGTGATTATTATGTTTGTTACTACCGATTCACGTGTGATTATTATGTTTGTTACTACCGCATCACGTGTGTTTATTATGTTTATTACTACCGCATCACGTGTTGTTATTATGTTTGTTACTACCGCATCACGTGTGTTTATTATGTTTGTTACTACCATATCACGTGTGATTATTATGTTTGTTACTACCATATCACGTGTGATTATTATGTTTGTTACTACCTTATCACGTGTGATTATTATGTTTGTTACTACCGCATCACGTGTGATTATTATGTTTGTTACTACCGCATCACGTGTGTTTATTATGTTTGTTACTACCGCATCACGTGTGTTTATTATGTTTGTTACTACCGCATCACGTGTGTTTATTATGTTTGTTACTACCGCATCACGTGTGATTATTATGTTTGTTACTACCGCATCACGTGTGATTATTATGTTTGTTACTACCGCATCACGTGTGTTTATTATGTTTGTTACTACCGCATCACGTGTTGTTATTATGTTTGTTACTACCGCATCACGTGTGATTATTATGTTTGTTACTACAGCATCACGTGTGATTATTATGTTTGTTACTACAGCATCACGTGTGATTATTATGTTTATTACTACCGCATCACGTGTGATTATTATGTTTGTTACTACCGCATCACGTGTGTTTATTATGTTTGTTACTACCGCATCACGTGTAATTATTATGTTTGTTACTACCGCATCACGTGTGTTTATTATGTTTGTTACTACCGCATCACGTGTGATTATTATGTTTGTTACTACCGCATCACGTGTGATTATTATGTTTGTTACTACAACTTCACGTGTGTTTATTATGTTTGTTACTACAACATCACGTGTGTTTATTATGTTTGTTACTACCGCATCACGTGTGATTATTATGTTTGTTACTACAGCATCACGTGTGATTATTATGTTTGTTACTACCGCATCACGTGTGATTATTATGTTTGTTACTACAGCATCACGTGTTGTTATTATGTTTGTTACTACAACATCACGTGTGTTTATTATGTTTGTTACTACAACATCACTTGTGATTATTATGTTTGTTACTACCGCATCACGTGTGATTATTATGTTTGTTACTACAACTTCACGTGTGATTATTATGTTTGTTACTACCGCATCACGTGTGATTATTATGTTTGTTACTACCGCATCACGTGTTGTTATTATGTTTGTTACTACAACATCACGTGTGTTTATTATGTTTGTTACTACCGCATCACGTGTGATTATTATGTTTGTTACTACAGCATCACGTGTGATTATTATGTTTGTTACTACCGCATCACGTGTGTTTATTATGTTTGTTACTACCGCATCACGTGTGCTTATTATGTTTGTTACTACCGCATCACGTGTGATTATTATGTTTGTTACTACCGCATCACGTGTGATTATTATGTTTGTTACTACCGCATCACGTGTGTTTATTATCTTCGTTACTACAGCATCACGTGTGATTATTATATTTGTTACTACCGCATCATATGTTGTTATTATGTTTGTTACTACCGCATCACGTGTGTTTATTATGTTTGTTACTACCGCATCACGTGTGTTTATTATGTTTGTTACTACCGCATCACGTGTGTTTATTATGTTTGTTACTACCGCATCACGTGTGATTATTATGTTTGTTACTACCGCATCACGTGTGTTTATTATGTTTGTTACTACAACTTCACGTGTGTTTATTATGTTTGTTACTACAGCATCACGTGTGATTATTATGTTTATTACTACCGCATCACGTGTGTTTATTATGTTTGTTACTACCGCATCACGTGTGATTATTATGTTTGTTACTACCGCATCACGTGTGATTATTATGTTTTTTACTACAGCATCACGTGTGATTATTATGTTTGTTACTACCGCATCACGTGTGTTTATTATCTTTGTTACTACAGCATCACGTGTGATTATTATGTTTGTTACTACAGCATCACGTGTGATTATTATGTTTGTTACTACAACATCACGTGTGATTATTATGTTTGTTACTACCGCATCACGTGTGTTTATTATGTTTGTTACTACCGCATCACGTGTGTTTATTATGTTTGTTACTACCGCATCACGTGTGATTATTATGTTTGTTACTACCGCATCACGTGTGATTATTATGTTTGTTACTACCGCATCACGTGTGTTTATTATCTTCATTACTACAGCATCACGTGTGATTATTATGTTTGTTACTACAGCATCACGTGTGATTATTATGTTTGTTACTACCGCATCACGTGTGATTATTATGTTTGTTACTACAGCATCACGTGTGATTATTATGTTTGTTACTACAACATCACGTGTGATTATTATGTTTGTTACTACCGCATCACGTGTGATTATTATGTTTGTTACTACCGCATCACGTGTTGTTATTATGTTTGTTACTACCGCATCACGTGTGATTATTATGTTTGTTACTACAACATCACGTGTGTTTATTATGTTTGTTACTACCGCATCACGTGTGCTTATTATGTTTGTTACTACCGCATCACGTGTGTTTATTATGTTTGTTACTACCGCATCACGTGTGTTTATTATGTTTATTACTACCGCATCACGTGTGTTTATTATATTTGTTACTACCGCATCACGTGTGATTATTATGTTTGTTACTACCGCATCACGTGTGATTATTATGTTTGTTACTACCGCATCACGTGTGTTTATTATGTTTGTTACTACCGCATCACGTGTGTTTATTATGTTTGTTACTACCGCATCACGTGTTGTTATTATATTTGTTACTACCGCATCACGTGTGATTATTATGTTTGTTACTACCGCATCACGTGTGATTATTATGTTTGTTACTACAGCATCACGTGTGATTATTATGTTTGTTACTACCGCATAACGTGTGATTATTATGTTTGTTACTACCGCATCACGTGTGTTTATTATGTTTGTTACTACCGCATCACGTGTTGTTATTATGTTTGTTACTACCGCATCATATGTTGTTATTATGTTTGTTACTACCGCATCACGTGTGTTTATTATGTTTGTTACTACCGCATCACGTGTGCTTATTATGTTTGTTACTACCGCATCACGTGTGTATATTATGTTTGTTACTACCGCATCACGTGTGTTTATTATGTTTGTTACTACAGCATCACGTGTGATTATTATGTTTGTTACTACCGCATCACGTGTGTTTATTATCTTCGTTACTACAGCATCACGTGTGATTATTATGTTTGTTACTACCGCATCACGTGTGTTTATTATGTTTGTTACTACAACTTCACGTGTGTTTATTATGTTTGTTACTACCGCATCACGTGTGATTATTATGTTTATTACTACCGCATCACGTGTGTTTATTATCTTCGTTACAACAGCATCACGTGTAATTATTATGTTTGTTACTACCGCATCACGTGTGTTTATTATGTTTGTTACTACAACTTCACGTGTGTTTATTATGTTTGTTACTACAGCATCACGTGTGATTATTATGTTTATTACTACCGCATCACGTGTGTTTATTATGTTTGTTACTACAGCATCACGTGTGATTATTATGTTTGTTACTACCGCATCACGTGTGATTATTATGTTTTTTACTACAGCATCACGTGTGATTATTATGTTTGTTACTACCGCATCACGTGTGTTTATTATCTTCGTTACTACAGCATCACGTGTGATTATTATGTTTGTTACTACAGCATCACGTGTGATTATTATGTTTGTTACTACCGCATCACGTGTGATTATTATGTTTGTTACTACAACATCACGTGTGATTATTATGTTTGTTACTACCGCATCACGTGTGATTATTATGTTTTTTACTACAGCATCACGTGTGATTATTATGTTTGTTACTACCGCATCACGTGTGTTTATTATCTTCGTTACTACAGCATCACGTGTGATTATTATGTTTGTTACTACAGCATCACGTGTGATTATTATGTTTGTTACTACCGCATCACGTGTGATTATTATGTTTGTTACTACAACTTCACGTGTGTTTATTATGTTTGTTACTACAACATCACGTGTGTTTATTATGTTTGTTACTACCGCATCACGTGTGATTATTATGTTTGTTACTACAGCATCACGTGTGATTATTATGTTTGTTACTACCGCATCACGTGTGATTATTATGTTTGTTACTACCGCATCACGTGTTGTTATTATGTTTGTTACTACAACATCACGTGTGTTTATTATGTTTGTTACTACCGCATCACGTGTGATTATTATGTTTGTTACTACAGCATCACGTGTGATTATTATGTTTGTTACTACCGCATCACGTGTGTTTATTATGTTTGTTACTACCGCATCACGTGTGCTTATTATGTTTGTTACTACCGCATCACGTGTGATTATTATGTTTGTTACTACCGCATCACGTGTGATTATTATGTTTGTTACTACCGCATCACGTGTGTTTATTATCTTCGTTACTACAGCATCACGTGTGATTATTATATTTGTTACTACCGCATCATATGTTGTTATTATGTTTGTTACTACCGCATCACGTGTGTTTATTATGTTTGTTACTACCGCATCACGTGTGTTTATTATGTTTGTTACTACCGCATCACGTGTGTTTATTATGTTTGTTACTACCGCATCACGTGTGATTATTATGTTTGTTACTACCGCATCACGTGTGTTTATTATGTTTGTTACTACAACTTCACGTGTGTTTATTATGTTTGTTACTACAGCATCACGTGTGATTATTATGTTTATTACTACCGCATCACGTGTGTTTATTATGTTTGTTACTACCGCATCACGTGTGATTATTATGTTTGTTACTACCGCATCACGTGTGATTATTATGTTTTTTACTACAGCATCACGTGTGATTATTATGTTTGTTACTACCGCATCACGTGTGTTTATTATCTTTGTTACTACAGCATCACGTGTGATTATTATGTTTGTTACTACAGCATCACGTGTGATTATTATGTTTGTTACTACAACATCACGTGTGATTATTATGTTTGTTACTACCGCATCACGTGTGTTTATTATGTTTGTTACTACCGCATCACGTGTGTTTATTATGTTTGTTACTACCGCATCACGTGTGATTATTATGTTTGTTACTACCGCATCACGTGTGATTATTATGTTTGTTACTACCGCATCACGTGTGTTTATTATCTTCATTACTACAGCATCACGTGTGATTATTATGTTTGTTACTACAGCATCACGTGTGATTATTATGTTTGTTACTACCGCATCACGTGTGATTATTATGTTTGTTACTACAGCATCACGTGTGATTATTATGTTTGTTACTACAACATCACGTGTGATTATTATGTTTGTTACTACCGCATCACGTGTGATTATTATGTTTGTTACTACCGCATCACGTGTTGTTATTATGTTTGTTACTACCGCATCACGTGTGATTATTATGTTTGTTACTACAACATCACGTGTGTTTATTATGTTTGTTACTACCGCATCACGTGTGCTTATTATGTTTGTTACTACCGCATCACGTGTGTTTATTATGTTTGTTACTACCGCATCACGTGTGTTTATTATGTTTATTACTACCGCATCACGTGTGTTTATTATGTTTGTTACTACCGCATCACGTGTGATTATTATGTTTGTTACTACCGCATCACGTGTGATTATTATGTTTGTTACTACCGCATCACGTGTGTTTATTATGTTTGTTACTACCGCATCACGTGTGTTTATTATGTTTGTTACTACCGCATCACGTGTTGTTATTATATTTGTTACTACCGCATCACGTGTGATTATTATGTTTGTTACTACCGCATCACGTGTGATTATTATGTTTGTTACTACAGCATCACGTGTGATTATTATGTTTGTTACTACCGCATAACGTGTGATTATTATGTTTGTTACTACCGCATCACGTGTGTTTATTATGTTTGTTACTACCGCATCACGTGTTGTTATTATGTTTATTACTACCGCATCACGTGTGTTTATTATCTTCGTTACAACAGCATCACGTGTGATTATTATGTTTGTTACTACCGCATCACGTGTGTTTATTATGTTTGTTACTACAACTTCACGTGTGTTTATTATGTTTGTTACTACAGCATCACGTGTGATTATTATGTTTATTACTACCGCATCACGTGTGTTTATTATGTTTGTTACTACAGCATCACGTGTGATTATTATGTTTGTTACTACCGCATCACGTGTGATTATTATGTTTTTTACTACAGCATCACGTGTGATTATTATGTTTGTTACTACCGCATCACGTGTGTTTATTATCTTCGTTACTACAGCATCACGTGTGATTATTATGTTTGTTACTACAGCATCACGTGTGATTATTATGTTTGTTACTACCGCATCACGTGTGATTATTATGTTTGTTACTACAACATCACGTGTGATTATTATGTTTGTTACTACCGCATCACGTGTGATTATTATGTTTATTACTACCGCATCACGTGTGTTTATTATCTTCGTTACAACAGCATCACGTGTGATTATTATGTTTGTTACTACCGCATCACGTGTGTTTATTATGTTTGTTACTACAACTTCACGTGTGTTTATTATGTTTGTTACTACAGCATCACGTGTGATTATTATGTTTATTACTACCGCATCACGTGTGTTTATTATGTTTGTTACTACAGCATCACGTGTGATTATTATGTTTGTTACTACCGCATCACGTGTGATTATTATGTTTTTTACTACAGCATCACGTGTGATTATTATGTTTATTACTACCGCATCACGTGTGTTTATTATCTTCGTTACTACAGCATCACGTGTGATTATTATGTTTGTTACTACAGCATCACGTGTGATTATTATGTTTGTTACTACCGCATCACGTGTGATTATTATGTTTGTTACTACAACATCACGTGTGATTATTATGTTTGTTACTACCGCATCACGTGTGATTATTATGTTTTTTACTACAGCATCACGTGTGATTATTATGTTTGTTACTACCGCATCACGTGTGTTTATTATCTTCGTTACTACAGCATCACGTGTGATTATTATGTTTGTTACTACAGCATCACGTGTGATTATTATGTTTGTTACTACCGCATCACGTGTGATTATTATGTTTGTTACTACAACATCACGTGTGATTATTATGTTTGTTACTACCGCATCACGTGTGATTATTATGTTTGTTACTACCGCATCACGTGTGATTATTATGTTTGTTACTACAGCATCACGTGTGATTATTATGTTTGTTACTACCGCATCACGTGTGTTTATTATGTTTGTTACTACCGCATCACGTGTGCTTATTATGTTTGTTACTACCGCATCACGTGTGATTATTATGTTTGTTACTACCGCATCACGTGTGATTATTATGTTTGTTACTACCGCATCACGTGTGTTTATTATCTTCGTTACTACAGCATCACGTGTGATTATTATATTTGTTACTACCGCATCATATGTTGTTATTATGTTTGTTACTACCGCATCACGTGTGTTTATTATGTTTGTTACTACCGCATCACGTGTGTTTATTATGTTTGTTACTACCGCATCACGTGTGTTTATTATGTTTGTTACTACCGCATCACGTGTGATTATTATGTTTGTTACTACCGCATCACGTGTGTTTATTATGTTTGTTACTACAACTTCACGTGTGTTTATTATGTTTGTTACTACAGCATCACGTGTGATTATTATGTTTATTACTACCGCATCACGTGTGTTTATTATGTTTGTTACTACCGCATCACGTGTGATTATTATGTTTGTTACTACCGCATCACGTGTGATTATTATGTTTTTTACTACAGCATCACGTGTGATTATTATGTTTGTTACTACCGCATCACGTGTGTTTATTATCTTTGTTACTACAGCATCACGTGTGATTATTATGTTTGTTACTACAGCATCACGTGTGATTATTATGTTTGTTACTACAACATCACGTGTGATTATTATGTTTGTTACTACCGCATCACGTGTGTTTATTATGTTTGTTACTACCGCATCACGTGTGTTTATTATGTTTGTTACTACCGCATCACGTGTGATTATTATGTTTGTTACTACCGCATCACGTGTGATTATTATGTTTGTTACTACCGCATCACGTGTGTTTATTATCTTCATTACTACAGCATCACGTGTGATTATTATGTTTGTTACTACAGCATCACGTGTGATTATTATGTTTGTTACTACCGCATCACGTGTGATTATTATGTTTGTTACTACAGCATCACGTGTGATTATTATGTTTGTTACTACAACATCACGTGTGATTATTATGTTTGTTACTACCGCATCACGTGTGATTATTATGTTTGTTACTACCGCATCACGTGTTGTTATTATGTTTGTTACTACCGCATCACGTGTGATTATTATGTTTGTTA
This sequence comes from Osedax fenrisi, assembly GCA_964019155.1. Lineage (NCBI taxonomy): Eukaryota > Metazoa > Annelida > Polychaeta > Sabellida > Siboglinidae > Osedax > Osedax fenrisi. The sequence goes on from OZ025243.1 coordinate 62,375,771, forward strand.
CTACAACATCACGTGTGTTTATTATGTTTGTTACTACCGCATCACGTGTGCTTATTATGTTTGTTACTACCGCATCACGTGTGTTTATTATGTTTGTTACTACCGCATCACGTGTGTTTATTATGTTTATTACTACCGCATCACGTGTGTTTATTATGTTTGTTACTACCGCATCACGTGTGATTATTATGTTTGTTACTACCGCATCACGTGTGATTATTATGTTTGTTACTACCGCATCACGTGTGTTTATTATGTTTGTTACTACCGCATCACGTGTGTTTATTATGTTTGTTACTACCGCATCACGTGTTTTTATTATATTTGTTACTACCGCATCACGTGTGATTATTATGTTTGTTACTACCGCATCACGTGTGATTATTATGTTTGTTACTACAGCATCACGTGTGATTATTATGTTTGTTACTACCGCATAACGTGTGATTATTATGTTTGTTACTACCGCATCACGTGTGTTTATTATGTTTGTTACTACCGCATCACGTGTTGTTATTATGTTTGTTACTACCGCATCATATGTTGTTATTATGTTTGTTACTACCGCATCACGTGTGTTTATTATGTTTGTTACTACCGCATCACGTGTGCTTATTATGTTTGTTACTACCGCATCACGTGTGTTTATTATGTTTGTTACTACCGCATCACGTGTGTTTATTATGTTTGTTACTACAGCATCACGTGTGATTATTATGTTTGTTACTACCGCATCACGTGTGTTTATTATCTTCGTTACTACAGCATCACGTGTGATTATTATGTTTGTTACTACCGCATCACGTGTGTTTATTATGTTTGTTACTACAACTTCACGTGTGTTTATTATGTTTGTTACTACCGCATCACGTGTGATTATTATGTTTATTACTACCGCATCACGTGTGTTTATTATCTTCGTTACAACAGCATCACGTGTGATTATTATGTTTGTTACTACCGCATCACGTGTGTTTATTATGTTTGTTACTACAACTTCACGTGTGTTTATTATGTTTGTTACTACAGCATCACGTGTGATTATTATGTTTATTACTACCGCATCACGTGTGTTTATTATGTTTGTTACTACAGCATCACGTGTGATTATTATGTTTGTTACTACCGCATCACGTGTGATTATTATGTTTTTTACTACAGCATCACGTGTGATTATTATGTTTGTTACTACCGCATCACGTGTGTTTATTATCTTCGTTACTACAGCATCACGTGTGATTATTATGTTTGTTACTACAGCATCACGTGTGATTATTATGTTTGTTACTACCGCATCACGTGTGATTATTATGTTTGTTACTACAACATCACGTGTGATTATTATGTTTGTTACTACCGCATCACGTGTGATTATTATGTTTTTTACTACAGCATCACGTGTGATTATTATGTTTGTTACTACCGCATCACGTGTGTTTATTATCTTCGTTACTACAGCATCACGTGTGATTATTATGTTTGTTACTACAGCATCACGTGTGATTATTATGTTTGTTACTACCGCATCACGTGTGATTATTATGTTTGTTACTACAACATCACGTGTGATTATTATGTTTGTTACTACCGCATCACGTGTGATTATTATGTTTGTTACTACCGCATCACGTGTGATTATTATGTTTATTACTACCGCATCACGTGTGATTATTATGTGTGTTACTACCGCATCACGTGTGTTTATTATGTTTGTTACTACAGCATCACGTGTGATTATTATGTTTGTTACTACCGCATCACGTGTGTTTATTATGTTTGTTACTACCGCATCACGTGTGTTTATTATGTTTGTTACTACCGCATCACGTGTGTTTATTATGTTTGTTACTACCGCATCACGTGTGTTTATTATGTTTGTTACTACAACATCACGTGTGTTTATTATGTTTGTTACTACCGCATCACGTGTGTTTATAATGTTTGTTACTACCGCATCACGTGTGATTATTATGTTTGTTACTACCGCATCACGTGTTGTTATTATGGTTGTACTACCGCATCACGTGTGTTTATTATGTTTGTTACTACCGCATCACGTGTGTTTATTATGTTTGTTACTACCGCATCACGTGTGTTTATTATGTTTGTTACTACCGCATCACGTATTGTTATTATGTTTGTTACTACCGCATCACGTGTGATTATTATGTTTGTTACTACCGCATCACGTGTGATTATTATGTTTGTTACTACAGCATCACGTGTGATTATTATGTTTGTTACTACCGCATCACGTGTGATTATTATGTTTGTTACTACCGCATCACGTGTTGTTATTATGTTTGTTACTACAACATCACGTGTGTTTATTATGTTTGTTACTACCGCATCACGTGTGATTATTATGTTTGTTACTACCGCATCACGTGTTGTTATTATGTTTGTTACTACAACATCACGTGTGTTTATTATGTTTGTTACTACCGCATCACGTGTGATTATTATGTTTGTTACTACCGCATCACGTGTGTTTATTATGTTTGTTACTACAGCATCACGTGTGATTATTATGTTTGTTACTACCGCATCACGTGTGATTATTATGTTTGTTACTACCGCATCACGTGTGTTTATTATGTTTGTTACTACCGCATCACGTGTGATTATTATGTTTGTTACTACCGCATCACGTGTGTTTATTATGTTTGTTACTACCGCATCACGTGTGTTTATTATGTTTGTTACTACCGCATCACGTGTGATTATTATGTTTGTTACTACCGCATCACGTGTGTTTATTATCTTCGTTACTACAGCATCACGTGTGATTATTATGTTTGTTACTACAGCATCACGTGTGATTATTAAGTTTGTTACTACCGCATCACGTGTGTTTATTATGTTTGTTACTACCGCATCACGTGTGCTTATTATGTTTGTTACTACCGCATCACGTGTGATTATTATGTTTGTTACTACCGCATCACGTGTGTTTATTATGTTTGTTACTACCGCATCACGTGTGTTTATTATGTTTGTTACTACCGCATCACGTGTGATTATTATGTTTGTTACTACCGCATCACGTGTGTTTATTATCTTCGTTACTACAGCATCACGTGTGATTATTATGTTTGTTACTACCGCATCATATGTTGTTATTATGTTTGTTACTACCGCATCACGTATGTTTATTATGTTTGTTACTACCGCATCACGTGTGTTTATTATGTTTGTTACTACCGCATCACGTGTGTTTATTATGTTTGTTACTACCGCATCACGTGTGTTTATTATGTTTGTTACTACCGCATCACGTGTGATTATTATGTTTGTTACTACCGCATCACGTGTGTTTATTATCTTCGTTACTACAGCATCACGTGTGATTATTATGTTTGTTACTACCGCATCACGTGTGTTTATTATGTTTGTTACTACCGCATCACGTGTGATTATTATGTTTGTTACTACCGCATCACGTGTGTTTATTATGTTTGTTACTACAACTTCACGTGTGTTTATTATGTTTGTTACTACAGCATCACGTGTGATTATTATGTTTATTACTACCGCATCACGTGTGTTTATTATGTTTGTTACTACCGCATCACGTGTGATTATTATGTTTGTTACTACCGCATCACGTGTGATTATTATATTTTTTACTACAGCATCACGTGTGATTATTATGTTTGTTACTACCGCATCACGTGTGTTTATTATCTTTGTTACTACAGCATCACATTTGATTATTATGTTTGTTACTACAGCATCACGTGTGATTATTATGTTTGTTACTACAACATCACGTGTGATTATTATGTTTGTTACTACCGCATCACGTGTGTTTATTATGTTTGTTATTACCGCATCACGTGTGTTTATTATGTTTGTTACTACCGCATCACGTGTGATTATTATGTTTGTTACTACCGCATCACGTGTGTTTATTATGTTTGTTACTACCGCATCACGTGTTGTTATTATGTTTGTTACTACCGCATCACGTGTGATTATTATGTTTGTTACTACAACATCACGTGTGTTTATTATGTTTGTTACTACCGCATCACGTGTGCTTATTATGTTTGTTACTACCGCATCACGTGTGTTTATTATGTTTGTTACTACCGCATCACGTGTGTTTATTATGTTTGTTACTACAGCATCACGTGTGATTATTATGTTTGTTACTACCGCATCACGTGTGTTTATTATGTTTGTTACTACCGCATCACGTGTTGTTATTATGTTTGTTACTACCGCATCACGTGTGTTTATTATGTTTGTTACTACCGCATCACGTGTGTTTATTATGTTTGTTACTACCGCATCACGTGTGATTATTATGTTTGTTACTACCGCATCACGTGTGTTTATTATGTTTGTTACTACCGCATCACGTGTTGTTATTATGTTTGTTACTACCGCATCACGTGTGATTATTATGTTTGTTACTACAACATCACGTGTGTTTATTATGTTTGTTACTACCGCATCACGTGTGCTTATTATGTTTGTTACTACCGCATCACGTGTGTTTATTATGTTTGTTACTACCGCATCACGTGTGTTTATTATGTTTGTTACTACCGCATCACGTGTGATTATTATGTTTGTTACTACCGCATCACGTGTTGTTATTATGTTTGTTACTACCGCATCATATGTTGTTATTATGTTTGTTACTACCGCATCACGTGTGTTTATTATGTTTGTTACTACCGCATCACGTGTGCTTATTATGTTTGTTACTACCGCATCACGTGTGTTTATTATGTTTGTTACTACCACATCACGTGTTGTTATTATGTTTGTTACTACCGCATCACGTGTGATTATTATGTTTGTTACTACCGCATCACGTGTGATTATTATGTTTGTTACTACAGCATCACGTGTGATTATTATGTTTGTTACTACCGCATCACGTGTGTTTATTATGTTTGTTACTACCGCATCACGTGTTGTTATTATGTTTGTTACTACCGCATCATATGTTGTTATTATGTTTGTTACTACCGCATCACGTGTGTTTATTATGTTTGTTACTACCGCATCACGTGTGCTTATTATGTTTGTTACTACCGCATCACGTGTGTTTATTATGTTTGTTACTACCGCATCACGTGTGTTTATTATGTTTGTTACTACAGCATCACGTGTGATTATTATGTTTGTTACTACCGCATCACGTGTGTTTATTATCTTCGTTACTACAGCATCACGTGTGATTATTATGTTTGTTACTACCGCATCACGTGTGTTTATTATGTTTGTTACTACAACTTCACGTGTGTTTATTATGTTTGTTACTACCGCATCACGTGTGATTATTATGTTTATTACTACCGCATCACGTGTGTTTATTATGTTTGTTACTACCGCATCACGTGTGATTATTATGTTTGTTACTACCGCATCACGTGTGATTATTATGTTTGTTACTACAGCATCACGTGTGATTATTATGTTTGTTACTACCGCATCACGTGTGATTATTATGTTTTTTACTACAGCATCACGTGTGATTATTATGTTTGTTACTACCGCATCACGTGTGTTTATTATCTTCGTTACTACAGCATCACGTGTGATTATTATGTTTGTTACTACAGCATCACGTGTGATTATTATGTTTGTTACTACCGCATCACGTGTGATTATTATGTTTGTTACTACAGCATCACGTGTGATTATTATGTTTGTTACTACAACATCACGTGTGATTATTATGTTTGTTACTACCGCATCACGTGTGATTATTATGTTTGTTACTACCGCATCACGTGTTGTTATTATGTTTGTTACTACCGCATCACGTGTGTTTATTATGTTTGTTACTACCGCATCACGTGTGTTTATTATGTTTGTTACTACCGCATCACGTGTTGTTATTATGTTTGTTACTACAACATCACGTGTGTTTATTATGTTTGTTACTACCGCATCACGTGTGCTTATTATGTTTGTTACTACCGCATCACGTGTGTTTATTATGTTTGTTACTACCGCATCACGTGTGTTTATTATGTTTGTTACTACCGCATCACGTGTGTTTATTATGTTTGTTACTACCGCATCACGTGTGATTATTATGTTTGTTACTACCGCATCACGTGTTGTTATTATGTTTGTTACTACCGCATCATATGTTGTTATTATGTTTGTTACTACCGCATCACGTGTGTTTATTATGTTTGTTACTACCGCATCACGTGTGATTATTATGTTTATTACTACCGCATCACGTGTGTTTATTATGTTTGTTACTACCGCATCACGTGTGATTATTATGTTTGTTACTACCGCATCACGTGTGATTATTATGTTTGTTACTACAGCATCACGTGTGATTATTATGTTTTTTACTACAGCATCACGTGTGATTATTATGTTTGTTACTACCGCATCACGTGTGTTTATTATCTTCGTTACTACAGCATCACGTGTGATTATTATGTTTGTTACTACAGCATCACGTGTGATTATTATGTTTGTTACTACCGCATCACGTGTGATTATTATGTTTGTTACTACAGCATCACGTGTGATTATTATGTTTGTTACTACAACATCACGTGTGATTATTATGTTTGTTACTACAACATCACGTGTGATTATTATGTTTGTTACTACCGCATCACGTGTGATTATTATGTTTGTTACTACCGCATCACGTGTTGTTATTATGTTTGTTACTACCGCATCACGTGTGTTTATTATGTTTGTTACTACCGCATCACGTGTTGTTATTATGTTTGTTACTACCGCATCACGTGTGATTATTATGTTTGTTACTACAACATCACGTGTGTTTATTATGTTTGTTACTACCGCATCACGTGTGCTTATTATGTTTGTTACTACCGCATCACGTGTGTTTATTATGTTTGTTACTACCGCATCACGTGTGTTTATTATGTTTGTTACTACCGCATCACGTGTGATTATTATGTTTGTTACTACCGCATCACGTGTTGTTATTATGTTTGTTACTACCGCATCATATGTTGTTATTATGTTTGTTACTACCGCATCACGTGTGTTTATTATGTTTGTTACTACCGCATCACGTGTGCTTATTATGTTTGTTACTACCGCATCACGTGTGTTTATTATGTTTGTTACTACCACATCACGTGTTGTTATTATGTTTGTTACTACCGCATCACGTGTGATTATTATGTTTGTTACTACCGCATCACGTGTGATTATTATGTTTGTTACTACAGCATCACGTGTGATTATTATGTTTGTTACTACCGCATCACGTGTGTTTATTATGTTTGTTACTACCGCATCACGTGTTGTTATTATGTTTGTTACTACCGCATCATATGTTGTTATTATGTTTGTTACTACCGCATCACGTGTGTTTATTATGTTTGTTACTACCGCATCACGTGTGTTTATTATGTTTGTTACTACCGCATCACGTGTGATTATTATGTTTGTTACTACAGCATCACGTGTGATTATTATGTTTGTTACTACCGCATCACGTGTGTTTATTATGTTTGTTACTACCGCATCACGTGTGTTTATTATGTTTGTTACTACCGCATCACGTGTGATTATTATGTTTGTTACTACCGCATCACGTGTGTTTATTATCTTCGTTACTACAGCATCACGTGTGATTATTATGTTTGTTACTACCGCATCACGTGTGTTTATTATGTTTGTTACTACAACTTCACGTGTGTTTATTATGTTTGTTACTACAGCATCACGTGTGATTATTATGTTTATTACTACCGCATCACGTGTGTTTATTATGTTTGTTACTACAGCATCACGTGTGATTATTATATTTGTTACTACCGCATCACGTGTGATTATTATGTTTTTTACTACAGCATCACGTGTGATTATTATGTTTGTTACTACCGCATCACGTGTGTTTATTATCTTCGTTACTACAGCATCACGTGTGATTATTATGTTTGTTACTACAGCATCACGTGTGATTATTATGTTTGTTACTACCGCATCACGTGTGATTATTATGTTTGTTACTACAGCATCACGTGTGATTATTATGTTTGTTACTACAACATCACGTGTGATTATTATGTTTGTTACTACCGCATCACGTGTGATTATTATGTTTGTTACTACCGCATCACGTGTTGTTATTATGTTTGTTACTACCGCATCACGTGTGTTTATTATGTTTGTTACTACCGCATCACGTGTGTTTATTATGTTTGTTACTACCGCATCACGTGTTGTTATTATGTTTGTTACTACCGCATCACGTGTGATTATTATGTTTGTTACTACCGCATCACGTGTGATTATTATGTTTGTTACTACAGCATCACGTGTGATTATTATGTTTGTTACTACCGCATCACGTGTGTTTATTATGTTTGTTACTACCGCATCACATGTGAATATTATGTTTGTTACTACCGCATCACGTGTGTTTATTATGTTTGTTACTACCGCATCACGTGTTGTTATTATGTTTGTTACTACCGCATCACGTGTGATTATTATGTTTGTTACTACAACATCACGTGTGTTTATTATGTTTGTTAATAACGCATCACGTGTGATTATTATGTTTGTTACTACCGCATCACGTGTGATTATTATGTTTGTTACTACAACTTCACGTGTGTTTATTATGTTTGTTACTACCGCATCACGTGTGATTATTATGTTTATTACTACCGCATCACGTGTGTTTATTATGTTTGTTACTACCGCATCACGTGTGATTATTATGTTTGTTACTACCGCATCACGTGTGATTATTATCTTCGTTACTACAACATCACGTGTGTTTATTATGTTTGTTACTACCGCATCACGTGTGCTTATTATGTTTGTTACTACCGCATCACGTGTGTTTATTATGTTTGTTACTACCGCATCACGTGTGTTTATTATGTTTGTTACTACAGCATCACGTGTGATTATTATGTTTGTTACTACCGCATCACGTGTGTTTATTATGTTTGTTACTACCGCATCACGTGTTGTTATTATGTTTGTTACTACCGCATCACGTGTGATTATTATGTTTGTTACTACAACATCACGTGTGTTTATTATGTTTGTTACTACCGCATCACGTGTGCTTATTATGTTTGTTACTACCGCATCACGTGTGTTTATTATGTTTGTTACTACCGCATCACGTGTGTTTATTATGTTTGTTACTACCGCATCACGTGTGTTTATTATGTTTGTTACTACCGCATCACGTGTGATTATTATGTTTGTTACTACCGCATCACGTGTGATTATTATGTTTGTTACTACCGCATCACGTGTGTTTATTATGTTTGTTACTACCGCATCACGTGTTGTTATTATGTTTGTTACTACCGCATCACGTGTGTTTATTATGTTTGTTACTACCGCATCACGTGTGTTTATTATGTTTGTTACTACCGCATCACGTGTGTTTATTATGTTTGTTACTACCACATCACGTGTTGTTATTATGTTTGTTACTACCGCATCACGTGTGATTATTATGTTTGTTACTACCGCATCACGTGTGATTATTATGTTTGTTACTACAGCATCACGTGTGATTATTATGTTTGTTACTACCGCATCACGTGTGTTTATTATGTTTGTTACTACCGCATCACGTGTTGTTATTATGTTTGTTACTACCGCATCATATGTTGTTATTATGTTTGTTACTACCGCATCACGTGTGTTTATTATGTTTGTTACTACCGCATCACGTGTGCTTATTATGTTTGTTACTACCGCATCACGTGTGTTTATTATGTTTGTTACTACCACATCACGTGTTGTTATTATGTTTGTTACTACCGCATCACGTGTGATTATTATGTTTGTTACTACCGCATCACGTGTGATTATTATGTTTGTTACTACAGCATCACGTGTGATTATTATGTTTGTTACTACCGCATCACGTGTGTTTATTATGTTTGTTACTACCGCATCACGTGTTGTTATTATGTTTGTTACTACCGCATCATATGTTGTTATTATGTTTGTTACTACCGCATCACGTGTGTTTATTATGTTTTTTACTACCGCATCACGTGTGCTTATTATGTTTGTTACTACAGCATCACGTGTGATTATTATGTTTGTTACTACCGCATCACGTGTGTTTATTATCTTCGTTACTACAGCATCACGTGTGATTATTATGTTTGTTACTACCGCATCACGTGTGTTTATTATGTTTGTTACTACAACTTCACGTGTGTTTATTATGTTTGTTACTACCGCATCACGTGTGATTATTATGTTTATTACTACCGCATCACGTGTGTTTATTATGTTTGTTACTACCGCATCACGTGTGATTATTATGTTTGTTACTACCGCATCACGTGTGATTATTATGTTTGTTACTACAGCATCACGTGTGATTATTATGTTTGTTACTACCGCATCATATGTTGTTATTATGTTTGTTACTACCGCATCATATGTTGTTATTATGTTTGTTACTACCGCATCACGTGTGTTTATTATGTTTGTTACTACCGCATCACGTGTGCTTATTATGTTTGTTACTACCGCATCACGTGTGTTTATTATGTTTGTTACTACCACATCACGTGTTGTTATTATGTTTGTTACTACCGCATCACGTGTGATTATTATGTTTGTTACTACCGCATCACGTGTGATTATTATGTTTGTTACTACAGCATCACGTGTGATTATTATGTTTGTTACTACCGCATCACGTGTGTTTATTATGTTTGTTACTACCGCATCACGTGTTGTTATTATGTTTGTTACTACCGCATCATATGTTGTTATTATGTTTGTTAC
>OZ025243.1:62391528-62489028 GCA_964019155.1 Osedax fenrisi
TAATGTATGATATTTTCTACAAACACTTTATTTATTATCGACAAGTTTACAAGACATTATTTGTGTAAGCAAGAATGTGTCCATAGACAATTTTGTAAATAAGTGTAAAAATAAATAACATATGTTATAACATATATTATATAATAGGATAAAGACCATATGGAAAAGATAGCTTATGTACTGTAAACAGATATGAACAGATATTACATGATTCATGGAATCATTTTAAATATAATGCACACACAAAATAAAATTAGGTGATAAAGTTGATATAATAGAAATAATAATATGTTATCAACAAAATAATATAATAATTTAGAACAATTTAAAACAGGAGCTAATGATTGCAATACAGATTATCTAGAAAAGGAATTGATAAAATACAAATGTATTAATAAATAATAAAATAATATTATTTTTTTCGCAGCTAAAATACAGGACATATGCATATATTTATAACCATTACACACCCTAAGTTATATTGTATTTGGTAATGTATTATATGTATTTTCTAACCTCCTTCACACTAGACAATGTTAGTTGGAGTGGGTAAAGCTAAAATATTCCGTAGTAAATTATTAAACAAATAAATATTCAAATTATCAAAATTATTTCAGATTAATAGTAATATTACTATTAAATTATATAATACTTTTCTAACTTATATCTATATTTGATAAATGATGGTACCATAAAATGCAATATAATAGCAATATTATAAGTAAGAAGATTATATTTACTATAGTAAAAATATATACATATAGATAAACTAACTGCAAATATTGAATTTTCATGTACAAATCAATGTTATTAGCAAATTTGTATGTATATTATACATTGTTACATAGGTCAAAGTATACTTTATACGCATAAGTTGAATTAGTGAAATGAAATCAGTTTATAATCTAAATAAAACATGCTGGTGTAATTTAGATTTATAATACTAATTTAAATAACCTATAAATAAAGTATTCCATATATTGTTATTAATTAAGTACTAATATAGATACTATATATATATTACATTTCAAGATATTATAAAAATGAATATCTTAAAATATATAAATAGATACATCTAAATGTTTACCTATAATTTTTAAATATGTTATTACAAAAAAATTCAAATATGTATAAGCCTTATTCTACAAAATTGTAACTTTGTATATTTTTTTTTCTGTTTATTTTCTTTATCTTTTATTATTTTTTTATTTTATATTTTTCATATTTTATGCATTTATTTCATTGTTGTATCTTTTAATTTAAATTTATATATGTCTTGTTTATATATACTTTTATTATCTATTATATTTTATTTTTAACTGAAAATAATGATTTCTCCTTGATAAAAATGTTTAAGTATATACATACCAATTTATACAGCATGATTTTCATTTATACGAACACAATTTAAAAAATCACATTAATTTACTAAAAATATGTATAGTTCTAATGATATACAAAATTGACATTTAAAAAAAAGTATTTTATTGTCCTTTTATAATTTTCGTATATTTTATATTTGTTATTCTTGTAATATTGTTATCAAATTGAGTGGCAACATATCTATACAAGCTTTGTTTTGTGTTTTCCTGAGTGTTTACACTCTATCTGATTATAATATTTATATTTATATATTAAGAAATAGGAAAAGGAGTAGTCGTAGATATATAAATAAATATAGAAACAAAGGGTTATATAAATACATTTGTTTATCATTGTACAATTATTTATTAATATACATACTAAAATAGGTATATAAAGTAGATATAGGAAGTTTTACATTATAATAATTACTTTATTTGGGAATAGTCCTTTCATCTCAGGAACTCAGAGTAAGTTTTTACTCATAACCAAATAACTCTAATACCCCTTCAACGCCACGCTCGTAGTAATGCATATATAGTTTTAACGAAAGCCGATCAGTATATATATATACTATAGTATACACAATTATATAAGATAACTTAATGTAGACCTATTTGATTGGTACGAACATTGTCTGAACCCTTCGCTACCTGTGCAGCCGAAGCCTATCTAACTTAGATACACAGGTAGTTCATAATCATAGATATATTACGTAATCACATATTACGTAATCAAATATCGATAACTGTGTTACGTAATATCGACGTATCGGTGGTGACGTCATTGTGTCGACGATGATAATCAGCTACAATGAGGCTCTGTCACGTTATTAGTATGACGTACAACAATGAGGCCACACTCGACGATCGCACCCCACTATTCGCGAACCCATACAGCTGAGGCCGTACTCGCGAATATTAGGCGCGAAGTTGCGAATATTCGTTAATAATCGCGTTTTTTATAGACCACAAATATAATATATTCGCGCGAATATTCGTAGGCGTTATCTGAACTTTACGTTGAAGGTTAACGCTAATTTAACGAATGATAGCTGATAGCATTCAGTGATCGCTGTGTAAAGTTGATGCATGCCTGCTTGTTTAGGCGGAATACTCGCACTGGGTCACGTGATATATACATGTGATATATCATGTGGTCAAGTTGTATTTAACATCACGTGATTAAGTTATAGTAATAGAGTTATATTATAGAGTATTATTTTAGTAAGCAGCTACAGTGCTGCAGCCAGATAAACATGATCGTGTTGCCCACATGTATATCCACCTATATTGAATGTAGGCTTACCGTGTTCCTATGTAAAATATGAGCTGCCTGTGTGGCTCAGTTGGCTAAGGCGTTAGACACACGAGCAGTAGGACGCGAGTTCAAGCCTCGTCCGGACCAATAAAATAGGTCTTAAAATAATATTATAGTAATGTAGTAATGTTATATAATTATGTGTATAATAATTATCGGATCTGTTAACACAATAGATTCCTTTACACGATAGTGGATTCGAAGGGAATTATATCCGGTTGTTAAAAAATAATTAAACAAAATGTATCTAAGTTTCTGAAGAGAAATTACTCTACCAAATATAATAATAAATATACATAAGCCAAAGCCGTAATATGTTATTAACTAACAACACGTGCGAGTGCGTGTGTGGGTGTGGGTGTGCGCGTGGGTGTGTGTGTGTGTTCGCGTGTGTGTGCGTGTGTCCATCACGAAAGCGTATACGCAATTATAGTTAGTTAAGCGCAGTAAACATAATCACGCATGATCTATCACGAACGCACATTCACAGGTGCGTTCATAAACGCACACATAAATGCACACATAAGCGCGTTCATAAGCACATACATAAGCGCACACATAAGCGCACACATAAGCACATACATAAGCACACACATAAGCGCACACATAAGCGCACACATAAGCACATACATAAGCACACACATAAGCTCACACATAAGCACACACATAAGCGCACACATAAGCGCACACATAAGCTCACACATAAGCACACACATAAGCACACACATAAGCGAATACATAAGCTCACACATAAGCGCACACATAAACGCACACATAAACGCGCATATGTCCTTGTGATGGTGACGCTACGTTTAATTGTGGTCACGAGATATGCAAATAAAATGAAGGCGTGGGGTCGCGAGGGACTACTACTAGCGCCAGCCAGTGTTGTGGGAGAGAGGTGGTCAGAGTTGGTCAGTATTGGTGGTGGTCAGTGTTGGTCGGAGAACTGACCTATGTGATCAGTACAGCTGTGAAGCCGATCCCCACTACCGCCACTCGTAATACGATAGCACGCGATTGTTAATGAAATCAGCCCGTGGATATCATAATACCCCCCCCCCCCATAATACCCACCATAATCAACCCAACGTTATGGTTTATATAGTAAGGCCACGAAAACTCGAGTTGTTATGTAACTATAGAGTTAATATTCAAGCATATTAATATTCATAAACATATAGTTATTATTTTATAATTATTGATTGATTGGTAATTTATTTATATATATTCGAAAGTATAAAACATAAATATTTGCTAACGATAACATAAGTTAAAGAAATAAACAATGAATATTATTATTATTATTATTATTATATTGAATTAAACATTATATCGATCTAAATTGTAATATTAACATATTTCTGTATATTTTATTTATTTAACGTTTTAATGATTTTATTAATTTATATAACATATTTTATATGTGGATATAATAAAATATTTAGATGGAGTAACCTTTTATAAAATCATAATTGCATATTTTGATATTGATATATATATATATATCTAATTGCCATTTAGATTCCAATTGTGAAAGTAATTTTAAATTATATTGTAAAGAGATTACTCTCAGATGTATAATAAACATATATTTTAGTATTATATTTAAATAAATGAATATTGATGTTTTTAGAGAATATAATTGGAAGATCATTGGAACATAAGGTATACTTGCACGTATACATATAACTTGCGCTATATTATTGAAATTTATCTTTTTATTAAAATTATCATTTATATTAATTATCAATTATCATAATTATTATTATTTGTATTCATATACTTTTTATTTGATCGACACATATTAATGGATATATACTTTATATGATAGCTTTATATCGTATACGTATAGGTTAACTATACTTTATACTATAATAGTATTGTTATAATACTGATCATTCAAATTGTATATATATATATATATATATATATATATATATATATTTATATATATAAATTTAAGTATGTATAATACTAGTTGAATATTTTTATGGTTTTTGTATAGATTATCATATCCTATATATATATATATTATATATGATTCATAATTTTAATATTTATATTGCCATAGTAAGTAATTTATTCATAATTAATAATGATTGAATTTTTATTTATTTAATTGAAAAATACAATTAGGATAATTTTATTAAATACATATATATTTATTATATAATTTAATAATTAATCTAAAAGTATTATTAATATATACAAATATACAAATATATAAATGAATAAATTAAAAATATAGTGAAAAATAATTTCTAACAGGTTAATTATTTGCCTTATATATAACGGAGTTATATCTTATTATTATTAAATATCACCTAGCCTAGAAAACGTATGTCACGCGTGTGTGTTCTATTGTATTCTATAGAACAATACGTGATGTGGGTTTATCAGCAGATATTCGATAACACCGACCACCCACGTCGATATGTTGATCACGTGATCAGCACCACGTGACAGACGCATGATAAGTTCATGCGCCTAACTCTTCTGTCGGCCGGAAGTGACGTCACCTCGTCGAGAAATCTCGAGAAAGCACGATAGTTCTCTCTGGTATCGCAGTAATTAGCTTATGGGTTCTATTAATACACGTCGGACATCGATTACATCGACACGTGACCCATCTTCGAATCAATTACTAATATGAATATTACGTAAGATTATTGTTTTATGTTCTATAAATAGATAACGTCGTGCCATCTTATGTATTTATATATCGTCCGTAAAGCGAAGTAAACTCTTAGTCTATAACAATGTGCATGTTACTTTGTTATGATATATTATTATATATACGCTAATATATGTACGCATGTTTATTATGCCCGCTGTTTAATGTTGTTCAATATTGAGAAATATTGACGAATATATGTGATATTATCTGTCATATTATTAATGATAACAATGTATTTGTTATGTTGTGTGCTCGCTAGGTGGTGTTACGTTATCATCACGTGATATAACTATAGCTATTGTAGAATTGTAATAACAATGTCGATGTAAAAAGTTACTTTAATAAAAATATAATAACATATATTAATTATATTATATACAATGTAATATGTACATTTTATTATATATTATTTTAATATAAACAATTTAAAATTGTAGTCTGGGATCGGTAGCTGGAAATGTAACTTTCTAGAATGGAGATGATCCGTGTTCGACTTCAGATAGTTCATGTGTGTATGTTTTATAGTATGTGTCTATTATTCTCTTATGTTTATCAATAACTTAATATTCTATTAAACTAAATATAAGGATCATTTTTGCATTATTTAAATTTTATTGTCCGGGGCCCATCAAAATTATTTATAACATTTACAAATCTTTGATTTATTGAGGGGTCCAATTGTATCCGCTATTTGTATTGAATATTATATATAGTGATTCCTATACATAAATATTATTATTATTATACAGTATTTTATATTTAGATATGTATGATGGAGTTAGTTGTTATATATATTATTATGAATTACTTATTGCACAACATTCAGTGAAATTCTGACATTAGTATTATCGGTCAAGAATATATTAAAATTAAGTAACGAAATAGGTAATTATGTAATTATTATCTAGTAATAATATAGTAATTTTTTATAATAATTATTACTAAATATTATATACATGAAATGTACCTTATAGTTAGGTATATAGATCTAATAATACTACATATAAACATCTATAAGTATTAGCTGTTCCTATGTGTTAGTATTACATCATAGCCCTAGTACCGCCTATGTGTGCATGTGTACTATACACTACAGTAATACACTACAATGCGAGCGTTTACTTGATCACTATGCTTAGAATAATTGTATGATTGGATAAATTGACGTAAGTATGGTATTCTATATTAAGTGCTGTGTTACCGAGTATGTGTGTGAGTGTGTGCGTGTGTGCGTGTGTGTATATATGTGTGTGGGTGTGTGTGGGTGTATGCGTGTGTGTGGGGGTGTGAGTGTGTGTGTGGGTGTGTGTGATGTATACGTATGCATGATATAACTATATTGATATATGTATTATCTATATTACCTTATCGTCAGTAATTAGTTAATTTATATGATATAAAGATACGGTACATCTGGTACAGATATATATATATATATATATATATATATATATATATATACTTAACTATATGTATATGTAGATAATTATATAAATATTATACTACAATCGTGCCTTGTATTATATTTGGAAGATCTACTTGAAAATTAATATTCATTTAAAATTTGATTTCACTTATGTGAGATTTATTCAATAACATTTCTAAATATTAATTAATCATTTGTAATATATTGTGTACGGTTTAAATTTATATTTACTTTATTTCGATTATATTTGAAAATAAAATATATCCAACCAACTACAATTGAAAAAATTATAAATGTATTGATTTATTACTTATAAAACATATATTTATGGTAATTTATATTATGTTATTAACACATTTATAATCTAGAATTATTTATAGAATATATTTATAAATATCTATTGATTTACACACGTGAATACATATAATATATTTATAAATATCTATTGATTTACACATGTGTATACATATTTTATTATATAAGAATCACTATAAATATAAGTAATCTATAAATTATGTTAATACTTACTACTTATATTATTATATATATATATGTATATATAATTATTTTATTGTCTACATATAGCAAGTTCTATAAATCTAAAATCTCTAGAGCCAAGTCTGCTTTTTATATTAGTAAAATAAATAACCTCACATCCAATCCCCGTACTTCTTTCGCCCTTGCATGTAAGTTTCTCTCCTCTTCGATGCCTATAAATATACCTCATATACATAATATTTCAAAAAATGAATTATGTTATGAATTCGCTAATAATTTTAATAATAAAATTCAATGCACCTGTACTTCTATTTCTTCTATCCTACCAATTAGCTCTATTCCGTGCATCTGCATTAGTAAAACAATCCCAAAATATTTTTCTAAATTCTATATACCTTCTATTTTCACAATGTCTAACCTTATCTCTAAGTATTCCTCTTCTCATTCTTCTGACCCAAGTAATCTAGCCGCCTTTAAAAAACTAAAGTATACTCTATCCCCCTATATTCTTGATATTATAATTATTTCCCTAAATGATAGTATTTGTCCAACTTCCTTTAAGCTTGCTATAATTACCCATATACTCATAAAAACGTTACTTGATCCTAATATAATTATTAATTATCGCCCCATTTTACAACTTACGTTTCTCAGCAAAATTCTGAACAAATTGTTGTTATACATTTGAATAGATTTATAGCTGATAAAAAATTATATAATATATTTCAGATTGCATTTAGACAAATACACTCAACTGAAACTGCGCTACAACAAATACTAAATAATATATACTCTACATTGTCTCCATCTATCTCCTGTCAACTTATATTACTAGACATATTGTGTGCTTTCGATTCATTAAACCATTCCATTCTTATCTCAATATTAGAAATGATTGGTATATGTGGAACCGTAATAAAATGGTTTTCTTCCTATATATTAAATCGATCATCATCCGTTAAAATTTTCAATTTTTCTACAAAATCTAGTCCTCTTAATTATGGTGTTCCTCAGAGATCTGTTCTCGGCCCCATCCTCTTGTCAATATACATCCTCCCTATACATGATATTATTGGTCAATTTCCAGATGTCCACTATCATATATACGCTGATGATATTCAACTATATTCCTTCTTACCAAAGTCCTCCAATGAACTACTAGATAACTCACAATTATCTAAATGTGCATCAACTATCAGATCATGGCTTCTCTCTAACAACCTTCTACTTAACTCTTCAAAATCTGCACTCCTAAATATCCCATCTAACTATAATTATTTTCCTCTTGTTATCATCGATGATCTCCCTATCATCCCTTCATCATATATTATAAATATTGGTGTTACTTTGGATGCTAACTTATTCCTAAATTCCTATATAGCTAATATATCAAAATCAGCTAACTATCACCTCTACACAATTCGTCGTATAAGAAAAGACCTACTCGCCCTCTTACCACTGTCCTCATAAACGCACTCATACTCTCTCGTATCGAATACTGCTCCATACTACTATATCATCTCCATAATACTTCATTATCCCCTTTAAATCGTATAATTCGTTCATCTATACTAACCATTTTCTCCATAAATCGATTTGATCATTCCATTACCGACTCCCACCAACTCCTATCCAACTGGTTCCCTCAAATAAAAATATTCCCTCCTACACCTTCTAGCACTCGCTCATAAATCAATATATTTTACTTCTCCTCTTTATTTGACTTCCCTACTAACACTAAGACACCCACTGACTTCCTTATTTTCAAATCCGATATTTCCCTAATTTGCCCTTGTGTCTCATACCTGAAATACCACAAACGTGTTTTCAGTTATATTGTTCCATCCTTATGGAACTTCCTCCCTGCCTCTATTAGATTAATCCATTCACACCCGTCCTTTATTACACACCTCAAACGTTCATATCATCAATGTAATATATGATGCACTTATTTTACATTATACAACGCTACTTTTTTTATAAATTATATTATTTTATCGTTTTGTTTTTTTATTTATCTAATTTATTTATCTATTTATTTTTTTCATTCTATATTATTATATACACCTACGAGGATTGGCCATACCTATAATAAGTGATAATTAACCTTATTATCATATATATCTTCTTTTTAGTCCCATGACTCTTTAATCGTAGGGGGAATCATCTCGCTAGCATTCAAAAAATCTACTCCATCCTTCTAGATCAGGGGTTCTTAAACTATGGGTCATGACCCAAAAAAGGGTCATAGGTGTTTTTCAAAGGGTCATGGGGTTTTTTATTAATAATATTAAATTTTAAAAAGAAGATTTCTCTGAAAATTCCGTGTAATAGTAAATCTCAATTATTATTGGTGAACAATTACATTCTCATAATTTAAATGATATGTTTAGAATCAAGTCAGCTATTCGACGAGTTAACTTTTCCTGCGAGCCAAAACAAGTAGCAATTATAAGATTTCCTCTATAGAGCATTACGCCCCTCTATTGAGTTTTTCAAGTTTAAAAAAACTCAACTTAAACGATCACGTTTGGACAATGATTCAAGTGTAATGTTTCAATCAAGTAACGTTACAAGAGCATCCTATGAAATAGCGCTTCTTATTGCCAATCAAAAAAGCATACACAATAGGAGAAACTATATTGACACCCTATGGTTTCATTGTATAATTAAAACTGCCAAATTGCTTTTGGAATAGAAATATGTATACATATTGAGTCAGATTAGTTTATCCAATGATACAATTAAAAATAGAATTGATTAAATGTCAGAAGACATTAAATTACAAGTAATAAAAAACATTAGAATCTCACTTCTTTTTTTTTTACAACTCGATGAATATATAGATATTTCTCACATCTCACAGTTATTAGTATATGTACGTTACATTCGCGATAGCAAAGTTGAAGAAGAATTTATATTTGTTAACCTTTAAAAACAACGACAGAGGCTATTGATATAACTTATCTTACCAGGTCGAGCTTGCTCGGCATTAAATTATTGATATAATGAACATATTTTCAGAATTTTTCGAAAAAGAAGAACTATCTTGGTCAGCATTAACTGGTGTATGCACAGATGGAGCTCCAGCAATGCTAGGATCAAAATCAGGATTTGCTACTTTAGTAAAAAAGAAGAATCCAGATATCACTATAATTATATATTGCATGATTCATCGAGAAGCTTTAGCGTCGAAAACTCTTCCTATTAATATGAAATCGGTTTACAAACATCAAAATGGTTAATTTTATTTTAAAAAGTGCACTTAATACACGTGTTTTTCGGCTTTTATATCAAGAGTTGAATTCTACTAACAAGGACCTTCTTTATTATACGGCTGTCAGATGGTTGTCGAAAGGTAATGTTATAGCACATGTATTTGAGCTCATGGATTAATTAAAAATCCATTTTTAATCTCAAGGTAAAAGTACAGAACATCCGTTTATTATAATTATGGATTATACATTTCCTATTCCTGAGGAAATGGAAAACGAATTTCTTAGTTTAGTAAATAATACATCCATGAAAAATGTATTCAAACAAGAAGAAAACATATCAGATTTCTGGACAACGATATCTTCACAATATCCAAAATAGGCCGAAAAAGTGCATGCGAATACTTTTACTATTGTCATCAACGTATTTATGCGGAAAAGGATTTTCTACATTATTGAATATAAAATCAAAAGCTAGAAATATACTTTAAGCAGAATGAGAACTGATATGCATTTTAAGCAAGACTTTGCCGAATATTTCAAATTTAGTATATAAAAAAACAAAGTCACAAATCATGAATGATTCAATGAATATTTTAAGCAAATCTGTTTTTTATTTTCAAAATAATTGTGGGTAATAGTAAAATTTTATTTTATGAAAAGGGTCATGACAAAAAAAGTTTAAGAACCCCTGTTCTAGATCGTCTACCTTTCGTAGTATTTCACATGTCGGTTTCTCAGTCCACTTATTTATATTTGTCAATCAGTTATTACTAGGTCTTTCTATTCCTCTAGTACATTTTATTTTGACTTGCAGAATTGTCCTAGCCAAGATGTCATCTCGACAAATGTGGCCAAAATATTTTAGCTTTCTTCGCTTTATAGTGTTAAGGAGAGGTTCATATTTACCGATCTGGTTTAATATTATTACTTGAACATATTTATTAGTCTTATATTGGTGATATGTTATACATAATAGTCTTCTATGGGCTTTATTCTCGAATGCTTGTATACTTTTTTCCTCTCTTTCCGTTATGGTCCATGTTTCGCACCCGTATAGCAGTATTGATAAGATTAGTGACTTGTATAGGTTGTATTTGACATGAAAATTGATATTTTTGCTGTTAATATTTGTGTCTAGTATCACCATTGCCGACGTGCTGTAGCCAATCGAATGCGTAGTTCATAATCTGATACTCCATCATATGTTAGTATTACATCGATATATTTTAAGGTGTTTACGTCTTCAATTAGCGTTCCGTCCATAAATATTGATGCGTTTTCGTTTTCATTATTTACAATTGTTTTACTTTTAACTTTTCTTACTTCTATCCCATATTCTTTGGAAGCTTCGACAAGTCTATTTGTAATTTATTGTAATTCAGCGTTGCTTCCTGCAATGAGATATATATCGTCGGCGAAACTAAGGTTGCTGATTTCTCTACCACCAACAGATATAGTTGATTTGTGGTTTTGAAGTGTATCTTGCATAATTTGTTACGAAATATATTAAATAATATAGGCGATATTAGATAACCCTGTCTTACTCCAACTGTAGTATGAAAAAAGTCTCCGGTCATGTTATTGGGTATTATCACACAGTTTGAATTAGCATATAATGATTCTATTATATTTATCATTTCTTGTGATATGCTGAGTTTTTTATAATTAATGAAGTTGTGGTATACATCTTTTTACATTTCAATGTGCTTCTCCATTATGATTATGCTGTTAAGGATTTGTTCAATATTGATCTTTGATTTTCTGAATTCATACTTGCTCTTCTGCTAGTATTTATTCAGCTTGAGGAGTTAATATATATATATATTATTATTCTTAACAGTATTTTGCTCGGAAGTGGTATTAGGCTGAGTGTACGGTAAATGGAGCATTTTTTGAGTCGCCTTTTTTCAGAATAGGAATTATTAGAGACTTTGTTCATTAGTCTGGCCATATATTTGTTTTCCATATGTTTTGACATATTTTTATATATTTTTTAGCTACGTTTTCCCACATATTTTATCAGTTCGCTTGGAATGTTGCCATTATCAGGTGATTTACCATCTTTAGCATATTGATTGCATTTTCAACCTCACATCCAAGTATTGGCACTGTCAATTTGGCAGTGGTTCCTCGTTGGCAGTATTATTATTTCGGTTAATCAATATATTACTATTTGGTGTAATGGGATAATTATAGAGTTTATTACAGTATTCTGTCCATGTTTTTAGTAATGATTCGTTATCAGAAATAAGTTTATGGTTATGGTATTTTATTATCATGGTTTTTCTTTTTGTAGGGTGTATCAGCATTTTAAGTATTTGATATGCTCTCTTGTTTGATCTACCTCTTGCCATATCTTCATTTAGTAATACATTGTTCTTGTATCCAGTTTTCTTTAGATTTTTTCATTAATTTCCGAATTAATATATTAATGTCACTGCATTCCTCTTTTAAATCTGGATTGGTTTTTTTTAAAGAGTTTATAACTCTTCTCTTATCACATAGATCTACGATTTCATAGGTGATTCAGGGTTGTTTTTCTTTCGTAATGTACCTAGAGTTGTGCTAGCCGTTGAGTGTATCACTTTTTCAAGATCAGAAAATGATTTATCATATCAGTTTCATCTTTATTTATTTATGATATATTATATTCGAGTAGTTCATTATATTGATTGGAAATATATGGTTTCGTAGCTTATCTAAGTCATATTTTATTCTTTTACTATTTCCTATTTTCTTAATACATAGTTTCATTTTAATACTATATAGAACTAGGTAATGGTCGTTATTGATAATAGCTCCAGGGTATATTCTTGTACTAGTTTTTATGATACTTGATTTGAATATTTGTGGTGTTAGTATATAGTCAATCTGATTATGAGTTGGTCCACCAGGTGAGTGCCATGTAGTTATTTTTGACTTTTATAGTTATATAGCGTATTGGAGATAACTAGTTTGTGTTTTTCAGCGAACTCAAGTAGTCTTTCTCCTCGGATATTTGTTTTATCGATTCCAAAACGTCCTATAACATTTGGGAATATCTGATAAGCGTATTAGCCAGCTTTTGAGTTCCAGTCACTTGGTATTACCATAAAATATTTTTTGGATGTACTCGTGATAGTTTCCTCAATTAGTTCATATAACTATTCTATTTCTTCATCAGGATATTCAGATGTAGGAGGGTATACCTCTATGATGGTTAGATTATTTAGGTTTTCTGCTAGTCTTATTGATATTATTCTATCCGATACATATTTAAAATCAAGTATATATTCTGCAGAATCACGCATGCGAACTCTTTTCTGATTAAAAATCCAACACTCTATCGTTTTAATTCATCTTGAATACTATATAAGAATGTATAGCCATTATCAGTAATTTCTTTGCCAGTTCCGTTCCATCGTATTTCTGCTAGTCCTATCACATCCCATTTATAGTTTTCTAGTTCTCTACTGAGTTCTTCCAATTTACCACATCGTGAGAGTGACCTAAGATGCCATGTTCTAATTTTAGTTATCTTTTATGTCATCTTTTTGTTATAGTTTTTTAATTCATTCATTTCCTTCACGTCATATTTGTTTATGTATATATCGCCAGTAGCTAATTTTCAACTTCTATCCTGGGAAATGTCTGATATATCACTATAGTTAGAGTAGAAGTTGTTATCCCGTGACACGACCGATCCGCTATGTTGTGTTTGTTATCATTATTTGTCATAATGATTCTTTCAGTAGACGGATTTATCTAGATGGTGCCTATGTCCTCTCCTAGACCCCTCTCACAAGTTTAGCCCATATGTTGATATGGTATACCATGGTGCGACTCTTGGAGCCAAAGTGAGAGGTAAAGTGTTATGTTAGATAATAAAACTACTCAAAAGAGCACAACAGCATATAAATCTACTTATAATATATATTATATATATATATATATATATATATCTAATCATATTATTATGTTTAATATATATTTTTTGCATACTACATACATCTACTTCGCAAAGGCATTCTACACAGTATCACATGCTAATCTATTATCTAAGATTGAAGCTCTAGGAATAACTGGTAATGTACTACACTTGATACAATCATATCTTCATAATAGACACCAGTGTGTTAAGGTTGGTATGAATGTATCTGATAATATTATGGCAACATCAGGGGTTCCGCAAGGTTCTTGTCTAGGACCAATTTTATTTATAATCTACATAAATGACCTTCCCAATATATTCTCACCTCAGATCATATGTACCCTTTTTTCTGACGATGCCAAACTTTCTCTTATCCATAAATATGAATTTGAAATGGACTATATGCATAATGCACTAACCAAATTAAATGATTGGTCAAAATTATCAGGTCTTAATTTAGCAATCCATAAATGCTCTATAATGTCTAGTAAGATAAAATGAAATATCCTCATACTCGATTAACGGTGTTCAATTAAGCTATTCTAATACGTACACCGATCTAGGTGTAATTATCAACCATAATCTATCTTTTAATGATCATATTGATAATATTATCCGTAAAGCATACAGAATTATTAATATAATCTTTCGAGTATTTAGATGTAACAAACATGTACCATTGACACTAGCATATATAAGTTATGTAAGACCTGTCCTTGAATACGCAACCAGTCTCTGGAACCCATCCATTCCTTTCAGAAAAAATGGTAATTCCACCAAACTCGAATTGGTTCAGAGACTATTTACTCGTAAGCTTTTCTTTAGGTGCAATTTAGGTTCATTAGAATACCCTGATAGATTACTATTTTTAAAGCTAAAATCACTTTCTTCCCGTAGGAATGTTGCTGATATGGTGCTGACTTACAAAATAGTCAATGGTCTCGTTGATGTGGATGTAGATGATTTCTTGTGGACCTACACGAATCATCTTAGAGGGCCTTCGGTGAAAATTAAAAGAGATATCTCCAAGAATAACCGATCACACAACTTCTTCAGCAATCGGGTCTCGGCTACATGGAACAATCTGCCTGCTCATCTAACCGTAATGAAGTCTCTTCCATTATTTAAATCGGGTGTTTCTGCGATACTGTCTGGTAGTTGATGAACATATTAATCCTACCTTATACATTTATTTATATATTTTTATTTATTACCTTATTTACTGTTTGTCCTGGTGTGTTATGTTAGGTCAGTGGGGTTTTGACGGGTGTCGGGGAGTAAGGATGCCAGCGTGGAATCTACTGGTCAAATTTTCCTCCCCACGGCATAGGAAATGATTCACCCTTTCCTAAAAGCTGAGATCTGTCGCGGTCTTGTTGGCATATCATTAGCATATACGAGCTAAGCAATGGCATATGTAAACCAATAATGTTAATACTTTTATTTTCTTTCGTACTATTAGTTTTATCTCCTGTTTTATGTCATATTGAATATCTATTTTCTATATTCAATAAATTATATTATTATTATTATATTATTATATATATAGTATAGCAATTTAGTCTTGTTTATTTATAATATAATACATCCTGGATTCACGCTTGAGTGATTTTTCTGTATAATAATTATAAATATATTTATATCTAGTATATTTATGTGTATATATAATTATAATTATATATATTATGTGGCTAACAATAGGCGGATCATGTGTCTGCATCGAGGATACGACAGCTGACCTATTATATAACCATAACAACGTATACGAACTGTATAGCTAAACCCAAACCCAACCAAAAACCCAACCCAATACGTTAGTATAACGATAAAAACACGACTACCCCGCCCGCCCTCCCCCACTCCCACCCGCCCTTAAAGGATTTTTGGGCCGAGTTGCATTTCGCCATTCATCGAATTATGATTAATATTGCGTTATTTATTTATATCCTATATCGTAATCGTAATTGTAGCGTAATTTATTAAAACACGACTACTTAATTAAATATGTATTAGACTATTAAAAATTATGATGATCAATTTATAAAAATTGTTGATAATCAGAATATTATGATTGAAAATCAACAACAAATGTTAAATAAATTAATATAATTAAATGATAAGCAAATGTATATGATGAAAATTCGAAAATACAATTAATAATACAATTAATAAAAATATAATGACATTTGCTGAAGCAACACAAAAAGATATTAATGAAACATTATCAAATAACATAATACATGCATTTAAATATACTATAAAAATAATAATACTATAAATTATAATAATAATCTATAATATTTTATAATATACCAAATATTAATGCAATAAATCTAATGAGTCGTAATAAATTATAAATTAATAATATTAATAAAATACTGCAATAAATAAATATACAATCTAAAATAATAAATATACGTAGAGTAGGAAAATATATTGAATATAATGATTAGCCTAGACCAGTTAAAATAACTCTAGAATCAGACAACTATAAGAATAATATTATATATAATACATTTAAACTAAAAGATACTAATTTCTAACATATTGATATATATTTAGTCATAGACATTATAATTGGACATTAAATTAATTCCAATATATAAAGAGAGAATAAAAGATAATATTTAAAGACCGATATCTATATTACATATATTATCTAAAATATTTGAAAAATTAATAAATACTAGAATTAGTTCATTTATTGAAAAAAATAATAATAAATAATAATAATAGACAATTTAATGTTCGTAATAATATATCTACCATTGATGCAGTCAACGCCTTAATATAAGAAGTAACCGATAATTTAGATTTGAAAAAAGCTTTTGATAACATTGAAAATAATATTCTAATTAATAAACTTAGATATATTGAAATTAGAAGTGTATTATTAAAGATTATTAAAATGTATCTATTTAATAGAAAACAACTAGTCATTTTTAATAATAATAATTCATCATTATAAC
Organism: Osedax fenrisi; assembly: GCA_964019155.1. Lineage (NCBI taxonomy): Eukaryota > Metazoa > Annelida > Polychaeta > Sabellida > Siboglinidae > Osedax > Osedax fenrisi. The sequence continues at coordinate 62,408,912 of OZ025243.1, forward strand.
CTAAAAAACTAGGAGTTCCTCGGGGTTCTGTTTTGGGACTCATGTTATTTATAATATATATATATATATATATATATATATATATATATATATCTCAATCGGTATTATTAAATTTACAATTTTTATAAAAACCTTTATCTAGATTTTAGCTATTTTTCACATTGAGTTTAATTTATTTTTATTTATATATATATATATTATATTTAACATATTTTCTGTTTTATTAAGTTTTATTATTAATAATACATTTAGAAAATAAACTTATAAATTATCATATCGGAATTTTATTACAAATTATCAACAATTGTAAATATATTTTTTTATATATTCCGTGTTCTATCACGTATACATGTATGCATGTATATGCATACATCTATATATATATTATTTTGATCATGTATATTAATATAATATTTTCAAAATGTACCATTATTTAAAAATTCTCATCTCATTATTTCCTGGAACTCTAGTAAAACTTTCCTAATTTCAGGAGATTTTAGAAATTCAGGTCAGTTCCTCCTACCATCCACCCAGTTAGGTCCCTGAAATGGTTCCTAAATCTTACTTCTTCTTTTACTTTTCCTTAAATCTTCCAAATTATATTTCTATATTCGTTATTTTAGTCTCATTTCATTCTCAAAATATTATTATTAACTAATTTTTATCGGATATTTGTTTATGTAAATACATTGCTCTTATATTATTATTTCCCCCATGGGTATAGGAGCCTAAATATCCATAATTTAAGGGATAATAATCATTTATTCATCATTAACATCACCACGAATATATTACTGTATATTCTTTTTAGTCTATTTAAAGGGAGTATTACACTATCAGTATTTCCGGAAATAATATCCGGACATTTTTTACTAGAAAGTGATTATTAATATATTACATACGTATAAACTAAATAATGTCTTCAAATATATTCTTATCTTATGTAATGACATCTACAAACTTAGATTGAGACTAACTGATAATACATTATATACTTGATAAATTAACTAAATGAATCAGTTGGAGGTTTACCTTCAACTGAACAACTATTCAAATGCACTACTTCGCTAAATTCGTTCATGAGAAACATACGCGATAAACAAAAAACTAACCCCGCAATGACTCTCAATAAAAAATAAAAACCTACTAAAATACGACAACAATACATAGCCAACTCAATACGTATACATCCAATTAACTTACAAGTATAACATATGTTACCTATTGTTCTATATCATCCACCATACCTAAATAAATACACAATATACCACACTATAAAGGAAAACAACTATCCTGATAACCAAATTGTAATCACTTTAGTATAGCTCTACTCGACACTAAATCACTCAATAACAAAGCTGACCTAATTCACTCAATTATTATAAACGACAACATTAATGTACTATGTACATTGCAACTTGTACGAATAATGACTATTCTTTCCCATATGTCCTATATAGATAGATACATCTATAGTTAATATGACGAGGAAGAAGTTAGTGGCGGGGCTGGTATCTCGGTTCCTTCTTCTTGAGAGATGTTCATGTCATATCGCCTATCTATTATATGGCATCTTACTATATACGTATACGCGACCATTTTGAGTTAGAGCTGGTTTATCACTGTCGTATGCATATATGTTTTATTTCGTAGTTAATATAATTCAATAATATTATACAATTAAGATATATTCGATGTCGTACAGTGAATACATAACTATATACAATATGTTAAATATCTTATTGATATATATATATATATATATATATATATTATTATTATTATTTTTTTTACTATTATTATTATCAGATTTAGGCAATGCCAAGGTAATTGTAGAAGCAGTGTTGCTTATCGAGACAATTACCCCTTATATATATTAATTATCAAATAATACATATGTTGTTTATCAACTAAAATAGTTTGTTTTATTTTAAATATAATAGTACAACATATAATTATTATAATGCTTTTTAATGTTATAATTTATTTTCTTATTTGTTTATACATCATTAAAATAAAATATAATGATATATAAATATACTAATAAACTAAATCGGAATAGTGAAATATAAGAATAAATAAACTATTATAATAATCCTAATATATATTATATAATAAATTATATATATATATATGTATAATTATAAAGAGATATAATAAGTAAAAGGAAAATAACTCCTAGTATATCCTTATTATTTAATAGCTACATTGTTTTATAATAAATAATTAATTATTTATTAATAGGTAAATACAGTAAATAACAATAATAAACGTTGTTTACATAAATCAGATATATTAGGACATTATAGACCTACATATAATATTATATATATATATATATATATATATATATATGTATAATAAATTAAATACATATAATATGTAGAATAGTTATGGATTATATTATACATATGAATGGTATAGTAGTATAATCTATAGATTATACTATAGAATAGTATATGATATCTAAAATATGTACCTAGGTACACAGCTGTGTTATATATATATATTTAATAAATTGTTATGTTAGAAGTGTATTCCATCTTTCATGTATGCTAATCAATACAATTAAATAATATATTGGCATTACATTTTCTATATCATTAATATTAATTAATTAAATAAAATTAAATATTTGTTAATTACAATTAGTATAATATTTATATATTTATTCATGAATGTTATATATATATATGCATACGTGCATGACTTGCATTGCATGTGTGTACGAAGTTTTATACACATTACTAATGCTATTAAATAAGATTATATAATATTTTAATTATATTGATTGAAACCTGAAATTATGAATAGATTCAGATTTACTTATATTCAAACTTATACAATAGTAGTGTCACATTTATATATATATATATATATATATATAAATATATCAACTCTACAGTATAAACACCCTAAAAGACTTCATCCAATTGATATTCCTTCTACGCAAACTAATTCGTCAATTCAGTTTACTACTAAGGAAGTGATGTTTATGTTAGATTCCTTTTCTGTAGCTAGTGGTGCGGGTCCAAGTAAACTTTCCCCTGACCATCTTCGTGAAGCTCTTCGTGGTATAACCCCTATGAAACAGGAATATTTGATTAAGGCTATTACTGATACAGTAAATCTATTAGCACTGGAAAAGTTAATCATAATATGGCTCAATATTTCTGCGGCCCTAATCTTTATCCGCTGAAAAAAAAGATGGAGGCATAAAACCCATTTTAGTTGGTGAAACTTTAAGAAGACTTATGTCTAAATGTCTAAATGCATCAGTTAAAAAAGAAGCAGAAATGTTGTTCTCTCCTACAAAGTTAGGCGTAGGTGTGAAGGGTGGATGCGAAATTATTGTACATTCAGTAACATTCTTAATTGATATATATTCTAGTTCTATCCTTCCTTCCCCTACTGATAAATTACTTCTAAAAATATACTTTAAGAATGCGTTTAATCTTATATCTCGCGAATCAATAATTAGCCAAGTTGCTAATTATTTCCCAGGCCTTTTAAATTGGACATGATTTACTCTTCTCCCAGAATCTAAATTATTCATAGGCAATGAGTTTATTCTAAGCTCCAGAGGTGTTCAGCAAAGTGATCCTCTCGGCCAATTACTATTTTCATTAGCTTTAAAAAAACTTACTGATATCATTATTACCAAATTCCCTAATTTGAACCTATCATTATTTTATTTAGATGATGGTATTATAATAGGACATATAAATGAAGTGAAAATAACATTGGATACTATTCTACAAGTTTCTTCACATGTAGGTCTCGAAATTAACATTAGAAAATGTGAAATTTGGTGGCCAAATTTCGATGACATCTCATGGGATATATTTCCTGACTCAATTAATAAGATATATGGAGAAGGAATTGATTTACTCAATTGGTACTTCCAAATATATAAATAACCACATGGATATTAAATTTAATGATTGTATTAAATTGCATCAGGTAATTTTACAAATGGATAACTCATAGTGTGAACTAGCCCTTATTCGTTCATGCGCAGATATTTGTAAAATTAACTATGCTCTTAGAACTTCTCCTACTAAATCCATATATAACTCTATTAATAAATATGATAACTCTTTAAGAACATCGCCAGAATAAATTTGCCAATCTAGCTTGGATGAAGACTCGTGGTGTCAGGCTACTCTTCCAATCCGTGATGGTGGTCTATGGATTATTTCTGCATGCAACATAGCTCTAGCAGCGTATCTATCTTCTGTAAGCCAAGCGATACCTTTTATTTTAAATTTATCAATTTCATTAGACATAGATGGTATTTTGAAGGATTTAATTTCTAAGATTATATCTTTGGGTTGTTTAAATGCTAAGGAAATTCTAAATAAATGAATTCGCTTACAGAAGAAATTATGTACTCCTATTTATTTGGGGAGTAGGGGAGAGTAGTGGTGAATCACATTATTTGCCTACTGCTGCCTTCTATTCATAATAAGGGTTAGGTACAGAATGCACCATTTTCTCTTCCAACTATCTTTGTCGGCTCCTCGTGCCACTCCCTGGAAACCACTTCAGCAAGTGGGCTAAGACAAATGATGGGAGAATACCTGCACTGTATTCGAGCGGAAGAGTTACTAGTTAACCAACGGTTAAGAGCGGATGAAGATTTAATATCTCAACGGTCAAGTGCACATCGTATAGCCAATCTATCATAAACCATAGTTACGCTGATACGAATAGTCTGGAGAGGAGACAGGCACCGCTAAACTCTTAATGCCTGGAGTAAGAACACATGACAATTACAAATATAAAACATTCAATGCCGGATCGGCCGAGCCCCGGAATAACAACGCCCGCGCATCCCATCGGTAAATCCCAGGATGGATGTGATAAATCGACTACTGGATTGAATAATATATTAACAACACAACATAAAACAACACAACGAACGACAAAGACAATTAATAAACGAAGAATACAACTAGCAACGAATATTACAACGATAGGAACATGGAATGTTCGTACGCTTAACGGAGTAGGAAAAATCCAAGAACTAACGAGAGAACTTGATCGCTATAGATGGGATATTATTGGACTTGCTGAGACACGATGGGAAAACTCTGGTGAAGTAATAACAGACGAAGGTCATAAAATTGTCTTAGTGGACAAGAAAAATACCATCAACAAGGAGTAGCTTTTATCGTTAGAAAAGAGCTTACCACATCGATCCTCAATTACAGCACAGTTTCCAGCAGAATTATATCAATAAGATTAGCTTCACAGCCAGTAAATATGACTATCATTCAGATTTATGCTCCTACAAGCGATTATAATGACGAAGATATCGAAGTTTTTTATGAAGATATAGAACAAACAATGGCAGCGGTACATAAAAAAGACTTACTGATTATACAAGGTGATTGGAACGCAATAGTAGGTGATGCAAATAAAGATTGGAGTAATGCTGTAGGAAAATTTGCGCTCGGGAAAACAAACCCAAGAGGCATCAGACTTCTCGAATTTGCTACCAAACATAATTTTACACTTTCTAACACACTTCACCCGCAAAAAGATTCAAGAAAAGCTACGTGGCACTCGCCAAATGGTCGTACCCATAACCAAATTGATTATATTCTAGCACCATTGAGATTCAAATCAAGTATACACATGTCCTCACCTAGAACATACCCTGGAGCTGTAATAAACAGTGACCACGACCTTGTTCTCTGTAACATGAGACTGAAACTACGATCACAAAAAATGAAGAAAAGCAATAGAATACGATATGATCTAGAAAAATTGAATAATGCAACTATAAGCCTACAGTACAAAGAAGATTTGAAATCGAAGCTATCAGACATCAATATTAATGAAATATCAACTGACAATGCATATACGCAAATCTCACAGTCATTAACAAGTACAGCAGAAAATGTTCTAGGAAAATACAGAATAAAAAAGCAACCTTGGATAACTGATGAGATTTTAACGCTATGTGATAAAAGAAGAAGTCTAAAATCAACCAAACATCAGAGTACTGAACATGCAGAAGAATATAAACGAGTCCACAACCTTATTAGAAGAAGTATGAAAGAGAAAAAAGAAGATTGGCTTAAATCCCAATGTAATTCAATTAAACCACGACCTAAAAAGAGGTGTTCATAGCAAGAGAGCGTATAACACGATAAAAGCAATCACTAACTCTATAGACAGGAAAATGTCAAATATTGAAGATGCTAACGGAGTACCAATAGAAGATGATAGTGCAAGATTAGAAAGATGGACGGAATATTGCAGAGATTTATATAACTACCCAATTAAAACTGATCAATCTAAGTTACATAATACTCGAGAAGAAAATGAAGAACAGCCATTACCCATATTAAAAGAAGAAGTAATCAATGCCATAAGAACCTTGCAAAATGGTAAGTCACCAGGTATTGATAATGTGCCAGGTGAACTTATCAAAGGAGGAGGTGAGGCACTATACGATATACTTACCAAGCTATGTCAGAAAATCTGGTCTACAAACCAATGGCCTGAAGCATGGACGACTTCTTTAATTATACCTATTCCAAAGAAAGGCGATCTCAAAAAATGTTCAAACTATCGTACTATAAGTCTGATCAGTCACACGAGCAAAATTTTTATTACGGATCATACTGAATCGCTTAACACCACAAGCAGAAGATATTCTGGCTGATGAACAAGCAGGTTTTAGAAAGGATCGCAGTACAACAGAACAAATTTTGAATTGCAGAATATTAATGGAAAAACATATGGATCATCAACGACAAGTCTACCACAATTTCATCGATTTCAAGAAAGCCTTCGATAGAGTATGGCATGATGGTTTGTGGAATGTGATGTCTGAATTTGGGATAGGCAACGACTTGGTAAAAATCATAAAGTCACTCTACGAATCAGCAAAAAGCGCAGTACTATTGAACAACCAGATAGGAACTAAGTTCGATACGACAGTAGGAGTTAGACAAGGCTGCTTACTATCGCCAGTTCTATTCAATATATTTCTAGAAAAAATAATGCAAGACTCTCTAGTAGATCAATCGTCAAGTATAGCAATAGGAGGAAGAAAAATCAACAACTTAAGATTCGCTGATGATATTGATCTCATCGCTGGTTCAGAAAGTGAGTTGCAATCCCTCACAGATTCTCTAGAAAAAGCTTCGACATCATACGGTATGGAAATTAACCATGAAAAAAGTAAAATTCTTGTAAATGGAGATCATTCAACACCACCTGTGATCACTATGTACGGCAAACAACTTGAAAATGTTCAAAATTTCAAATATCTGGGAGCAATGCTAACCGACACCGGAAATTCAAAGAAAGAAATCCAAATAAGACTAGCGACAGCAGTTACAGCCCTTGTGAAATTGGAGAAGATCTGGCGTAGTGGAGAAATTGATTTCAAACTTAAATACAGACTCTACATCTCTCTAGTTATTTCAACATTGTTGTACGGATGCGAAAGCTGGACCTTACTAGAAGAATCTAAAAAGAAGATACGTAGTTTCGAATCAAAAGCACACAGACGACTTTTAAATATTAGCTATAAACAAAGAAAAACTAATATATTTGTAAGCAATGAAATTAATAAAAAAGTCGGCCCATATGTACCACTTCTGGATATTATCATGAGAAGAAAAATGACCAAATTCGGACATATAACTCGTCACGATTCGTTAGCTAATACTATTCTTCATGGATATGTCGAAGGTGATAGGAAAAGAGGAAGACCTAAAAGAAATTGGATGAATGATATATTCGAATTTTCCCATCTTTCTCTTAGGCAACTTTTAGATATTGCAAAAGATCGTTCGAAATGGAGAAAGTTGTGCTATTCATTATCATGTGTTCCCCCTACGATGGCGACGTCACGGGACTAAGTAAGTAAGTATTTATTTAAAAAGTAAAGGTAACCTACTCAACCACTCCACTACTCGAAATAAAGCTAGACTACTTTCGCTATCGGCAGATCATGTAGGTGCAGACTAGCCGTCCCAAATCCCTCTATGGGACTGTCTATGGGACTTTAATTCCACTGAATTTAGAGTACTTCTTAGATACATGTTGGGCCTACTTCTCTATAGCATATCTCGTACATGTCCAGCTTGCAACAAAGCACTACTTGATATGTATGGAGACCATTGTCTGATATGTGGAGCTGAGAATGAACGTACTAATAGGCATAATTATGTACGAGATACTCTAATGTATATAGATTATATATATATATATAGTATATATAGTCTATACCATATAATGAATTCAGCAGGTTTATCCCCATCTTTAGAAACAGTCAATTTGATCCCATGTACTATTCGAAGACCTGGAGATGTTTCAGTAAATAACTGGTCTCTAGGAAAAGCAGCCGCCATCGATGTATCAATCACCTCTCCGCTGCAGAACACTACTATTTTAAGTGCGGCAATTGAGGTTGGTTTTGCAGCTGGTGAGCGTGAAAAATCTAAAGATGAGAACAATTTTAATAATTGTCATGATGCAGGTATTATTTTTCTCCCTTTCGTTGCTGAAACATGTGGTACTTGGGGTCAAATTGCTAAATATATAATTAGCTATATTTATAAACGATGGGCTGATAAGCATATGGAAAATAGAGATAAATCGTTAAACTGGATTTATCAAAAACTTTCTATAGCCATGCACCGAGGAAATGCCAATATGATAATTTCAAGAAGCCCGATCGTTGAATTTTATAGTTAATTTATTTTATTGTTTTTATTAGTTTTATTTTAATATTTTATTCATTTTTTTAATATTAGTTTGCGTTTATTATATTTTATTTAGTTTGGCTCAATACGATGATGAAGAGGTTGAAAAATTCATTTTTAATATTCCATATATTTTTTATTTTTTACACCCTTCTGAGAAATATATATATTAAAAAATGTATATATATATATATGTATATATATATATATATATATCATATATAATATATGTATATATTTAAAAAATAATGAATATATATGAATCTATTACATTCAATATTGTCATCTTATTCAATATTGAAGTCATCTATACTATAATACTAATGTATTAGTAACACTTATAAGTATATAATTAATGAAAATATGACTAATTTGTAATAAGATTACATGATAATATAATAATATTTACTTTAAACATTTTTTCGATAAGTATACATTAAATTAATATAGAACAAATGGATAGAACCAGTAAACAAATGAGATATATATAGTTTATTAAATAAATGTATGAATGAATTAAATTGTTATTATTATTCAAAAATGTCTTAATATTTTGATAATAATTATGATAACGATAATAATAATTGTAGTTATATTATAAATGAGGAATTAATAAGATACATAAATGAACATTAAACAAATGATAATTATGTTATATAATATATATATATATTAATATATATGACAATAATATATGTTAGAAACTAGAGCATATACCATATTTGTATGCATGTTTAAAATTATGTTAGTACTAAACCTACACGAAGACATAACTATCATATTACTCAGGCCCTAGGTGATATATGAAATTTGATGTATTACATGCCAATTAAAAAACAACTTCAAATAAAATGATTTAACTTACCAGAGAATGATTATTTAATAATAAATAATTTAATTAAAAATAAATAAACATGAAAATGTGTATATTAAAATATGAAATAAAATGAATGAACTTATTATAAATGAAGAAATAATACAATAATTATAAATGAAGAATGACTTTTAAAAATAATCAGAAAATATGTTAAGTTTGGAAACTTTTTAGTGTTAAAGATGCAGATATAAGAGATAATATTCGTGTATTTGTGTATTTAAACTAAATATAGTATTATATTTAATTTATTTATCTTACGACTCTTTATGCCAGATCAATCTGTATCAGAAAGTAAAACTAAACGTAAAGTATAACGCTAACAATATAACTTAAAATAAACTTACAAATAAAATAACTAATAATAACTAACAATATGAAGAAAGTACTATACATTTATATATAATAATAAATATGAATACATTGTTTGATAATATAGTGATAGGGCAATGATTGTGTTTAATAGATATTTAAATTAATTAGTGGATTTTGTTGCGCAATAATAATGCTTATTATTTCGATGGTAGTGAAATATATTCCATGGTTCTATATATAATAGGTAATATACATACTATTTATTACTTTTTAATATATAATATTAATATATATATATATATATATATATATATATATATATATATGATCTATAGCTATGGGATGTGTCCATATATGCGTCCTAGTTTATATGTCATTTAAGAAGATTATATTTAAAACTATTCAAGTTAATGTTTTATAGATTTTTTTAGAACAACAAATAGAAAAAAATCATATAATTATAATATTATAACTTTAATGAAATACCACTTATATATCTCATAATATTATAATATATCTATATATATATACTATTATTAAATAACGATATGTTCTATTAATGTAACCCTATTGTATAAAATGAATATATTATAAATTATAATATTAAGTGAATACTCATTAAAAACATACTGAATAAAATTATTTGTGACTTTTTAAGTATACAATAATTGAATTATAATTATACGTATCATATGCTATAATATTAATAAAACGTATAATTAGTAAAAAAATAAATGTCTATAAACTTAAATTCTAGAAAATATATCGTATTTAGAATATATTGGGGCATGTCCCTCCCCCAAGTTAAATTTACCGACTACGGGACTGATGTGACTATGACTAGTTATATATATTAATTTAAGATTATGTGATTACGTGATATATAATATTGCCATATTAACAAAGTATTATTATGAAAGGCGTTCTTTAATGCAAACATCTCTTTCGCGGAGTTAGACGTTGATATTTCGAAGTCGATTATATTGCGAACTCTATATAATGATAATGGTGATGAAGAGGAGAATAATGTCAGCTATCAGTCTCTTTTAATATGCATGTTAATTATTATCATTATTAATTTCATGATATGAAACTTCTGTAATATTATTATATAACTATAGTTATATGCTATTGAATTATCTAGTTACAATGTGCATAACAATATATAATTAAGAATTTGGTATAAGAACCAGCGGGTCCTTTATGCGGTTATATATTGAAGTAAAGCTTATGATCTTCCATTGAAAAAAAAACTATGCGTATAGTAATTAAAACAAATTAACTAATTAATAGTACCGAGTTGCAACGCATAGCAACCATATTAAAAGTCGCATAAATTTAATGCGTTATTTCTACAAATAAAAAAAAATTAAATTTCTTTAAAACTAATTAATTTCGACATACATTCTAATAACTTGTTCTCTATATTATACGGAATTACTTTCGATATTTACGTAGTCATTACATTAAAGGATAAGGTTTTAAAATCAATTTAGAAAATAAGAAAATTGAAACATCGCAACGCTAATTTATTTAGTAAACAAGAAAAATCGAATTCGGCAATTGTTCAATTAAAATCATAGGGAAACAGTTTGTTAAAAATATATATAATTTCTAAAACTATATAATTGTAATATATTTATTACATTAAAAATGGATTGTATTACATGTAATTTAGAAATTAATAACGAAAATTATATATTAAGTTCATGTGGTAATAAATACCATTATAAATGCTTATATAAAGTAACAATTATGAAAACAAATTGGTCTAATAAATCACCACCAACATATGCTATTCAGTTATTTAGATCACAAAATGTTACATTTAAATGTAATATTTGTATAAATAATAATAATGATAATACACCAATAAATCTACCTAGTTTAAATAACTCATTACCATCGTCTACTATTATTGATAATAGTAATATTAATACTTTAATAAATAGCACAGAAACAAAATTAAATATGTTACTTTAAAAAATCACTGAAATAAGTAATATGATTGTTGTTAACAAATCATACGCTAATGTAACCGCTAATGTAACCTCTACTGTAACTACTTCTGATAGGTATACTATACTGACAATTTGGTAAAATCAGTAAATATTATTAAAAATAATATAGATAGCAATAATGTAATAATTATTCACAATATAATTATTCCTAATAATGATAAAACTAATTTATTTAAATACTTAGTAAATATTATTTGTAAAATAGTAGATATTAATAAATCGTGTGTATTATCAATAGTTCAATTATCCTTTAATAAATTAAAATTAATTTTAGATAATGTGGTCTCAAAAAAAATTATTTTATCAAATGTTAACTTTTATGTAAATTACGAGATCTACAAAATGCATTCATTATACATCTCTAGATGAAATATCATTAGAACGACATCAGATATTATACCATGTATTAAAAATAAATTAATTAAAAGTAAAAAAATTATCAAATGTATTTATAATTCTAGAAGTAGTTCCTATGAACTAAGATATATTATAAATAATAAAATTGACTGGAATATGTCAATTGGTGAAGATAATTTTAGTGTATGGAAATTGTCATATATTACTTATAAAAATTCCATTTTTAATAAAAATAAAAATAAAACTACAGGTTATAGATGACTAACCGGCAATAAAAATGAAAATATTAAAAATAACAATTTAAATATATATTATGCTAATGCTCGTAGTATTAGAAATAGAATGAATTATTTGGAATTTTTACTTTCATCTGATAAATATGACATTATATGTTTAGTTGAAACATTCTTAACGGTAGATGATAGAGATTCTCTATATTTAATCGGTGGAAAAAAGTATACACTATTTAGATACGATAAATTAATTCATAGAGGAGGTGTTGCGATATTTTGTAAATCTAGTTTATGTCCTGTAAGAAATTTTATTTCACACATAGATGGTCAATATATACATTTACAAATTAATTCAAAAATTCCATTTAATATTATATGTGTTTATAGACCTCCAAATTGTATCTCATGAACAGATATGTAAATTATTTGATATAACCAAACACAATTATAATTCATCTATAATTATAGGAGATTTTAATTTACCAAATTTTAATTGGAAAGAATATACATTTCCTAGTTACCCAAAAAGTTATTCATTACTTTACGATTCGATTATTAAAAATTCATTTTCACAATTAATAAATAAGCCAATTCGTAATAATAATATAATTGATTTACTTTTTACTAATGAAAAACAATTACTATCTAATATAAATATTGGAGACTATTTCGGATTACACAAAAATATAAGTGACCACTATTCTGTTTCATTTAATGTAAATATTGAAAAATACCCATGTAAACAGATTTTGAAATCAAACAATTTTTATTTCAATAATGCTAATATAAAATTGATTAAATATCATCTTTCTAGATTTAATTGAGAATATCTAAATTCAAATGATTATAATATCGATCAAAAAGTAGAATATTTTAATAATGTTCTAAATAAATTATTTATATCACATATTCCTAATATAAATAATATAATAAAACAGGTACTTCCGAAGAATATATTGAAATTGAAGAAGCAAGTACAAAATGTATTACGAAAATCTAAAACTAATTTACAATATAAATATAATTGGATAGAAGCAAAAAAAAAATTATCCAAAGAATTAGAATCTTTAAATTTTAAGAGAGAGATTAATGCAATTAATTCAAAAAATAAATTAAAGTTATATACATTTATGAAAAAAAGACAAAATTTAAAATCTGGAGTATCTCCTCTAATTGATATATAAAATAATAATATTTTATTTTCAGATCTCGAAAAAGCAAATACGTTAAATTCATATTTTAGTTCAATTCAACAAAATGATAATGGAAATTTACCCGAATTTTATAATTTAACTAAACAAAAATTTAATAATATTGATTTAAATCTTGAAATTATTAAAATATTTTTAATTAGATTACAAAAATTACACATACTTTCGGAACTGATGGGATACCATCTTCTATGTTAAAATTATTATCTAATGAATTATGTAGGCCTTTATATATTATTTTTAATTCATTTTTATTATCGGGTAATATACCGAAAATTTGGAAAAAATCTATAATCACACCAATTTTTAAAAAGGGTGAACCATAAAATTCAAATAACTATAGGCCTATTTCAATAACATGTGTAATGTGTAGAGTATTAGAACGTATTATTTCTAAACAATTAATTTTTTATTTAAAATCTAATAATTTATTAACAAAATATCAATATGGATTTATTTTTTATAAGTGGAAAATCCACAGAATTACAATTAACAAAATGTTTAAAATGTTGGTATAATGAATCGAATAATACAAAATGTGTAGATATAATATATATTGATACTGCAAAAGCTTTTGATGTTGTTTCTCATGAAAAACTATTATATAAATTAAAATGATACGGTATATCTAATAAATTAATAAAATTGTTTTATAATTCTTTATCGAATAGATCTCAAATTACACGGATTGAAAATTCTTTTTCAAATAGTTCTATTGTAAAATCTGGAGTACCACAAGGATCGGTTTTAAGTCCAATTTTATTATATATTAATGATCTTCCTATACTATAGTATATTCTCTTCAAAAATTCATATTGATTTATTTGCCGATGATACACAAATATATTTTTCTCACGCATCTGAGAGTGAAATATTTCTTTTACAAAATAATTTTAATTTATTTTCACAATGGGTAAATAAATGGCAATTAAATATTTCATTATCAAAATGTGCAGTTATGACTTTAGGGAAGGTAACTCCATCAACATATTTTATAAATAATATTCAATTAGAAAACGTTACTTTTTAGAAATACAGATTTAGAAATAATATTTGAAAATAACCTTTTATTTAATAAACATATTGATTATATTTGTAAAAAAAGCTTATATTTCTCTGAATTCAATTTTTAGATGCATTACTACAAAATCCCCTAGAGCATTATTAAATGCATATAACATTTATTGCAGACCAATTTTAGAATATGCATCCATAATTTGGTCATCTTTTTCAAAGGTTAGTAAATTTCGTAGTCTCATAGACCAAATTAAAAGAGTGAACAGATTATTTACTAGACGATACAAGATGCGTAGGATATACAAATTCATCAAATAATAATTATAAATCATATATAGAGAGATTGGTATATTTTAAATTAGAATCACTTGAACTTAGAAGATTAAAAATAGATCTAACTACAATTTTTAAAATTTCAAATAATTATACAGATATAAATATATCTGATATTCTTAACATTTCGAATAATTGTAGAACTAGAGGTAATTGTAAAAAATTAAATGTAATATATAATTATGATAATACAATTAAAAATATAATAAATAATAGATCAGTTAATATATGGAATTCATTAAATAATGATATAATAAAATCTGTATCTGTTTCATCTTTTAAAAATAAAATAAACAAAATCTGTTTTGACAAACAACTTTTTTTTAACAGAAATTTATAATTTTATATTTATTTATGTTTCATTTTGTACCGTAATTATTGCATTATCTCTTCTGGTTTTTTTTAATGTGTTTTTGTTATAGAAAATTCGGGTTTTTTATATCTATATTTCAAATATACTATAATATAAAATTCATAATTCATTATTATTACAGATAAAGTGGGAAGTATTATTCTATTTTTGTTTAATCGGTATTATATGTTTGTTTTATATATATTTTGTAAATATGTTTAAAATGTATTATATTACTAAACTACAATATTAATAATTTTCTATTATTTCAGATTATAGTGATAAGTATTATATAATTTTTGTTTCGTAATATTATTGGTATGTTTTGTTATTAACTGTTTTTGTATAGGTATATTGGTTTATTTTATTTGTAACTTGTTCTGTTTGTATATAAATATATATGTTTCAAATTTATTATACAATTAAAATATAAAATTAATAAAGTACTACCTACTATTATTACAGATTTTGGTAAGTATACCATTATTTGTTTATTTCATTCTAGTATTTGTTTTATTCTAGTATTTGTTTATTTGATTTTTAACATGTTCTGTTTATAATATATTTAAAATTTAACATTTAAATTTTAAACTATATAACTAATAATTTATTACTAAAACAGGGTACAAAGATAAGAAGAATTCCTTAAAGTTAAAATAGAAATTGAATATTTCGATGCCACTTACAAAATAATGTATTTATTTCTATTTTCGAATATTTTTACGCTATCTTTTATTTCTATTTTGATCATTTTTCGTTTATTTTTACTATATGATTTATTTCTACTTTCGATTGTTTTTCGTTTATTTTTACGGTAACTGTAAAACGTTTTAATTTCTTTATTTTTTTAATTTCGTATTATTCTTTGTTTATTTCTATAACGTATGTTATCGTTAGCAATTATTTATACTTTATACTTTCGATTATATTTTCGGCTATGTATTTGCTTAAATAAATTATCAATCAACTAATGAAAGTTTTTAAATTGTAATGATAAAATATAAGTATTATAAAATTAAATTAAAAAAAACAATGTTTTAAATAAATTTAAAATAGGTAACATACACTTAGGGACAAGTAAGATAATATAAATTGTTCAAATCTGAAACAGAATAATATAATCATGACATAATAAACAATAGACTACAATCATAGCTACACTTGCCAAAATATTAACATATTTTCAATGTTAATACCCATGCAAACTAAAAAATCCGAGTTATATACATAAAATTAAAACTTTTAAACTATATATCTAACCTATATATATATATATATATATATATATATATATATATAAGAGTACACTTAAATTGTAGTATATATAATATTAATTATCCACTATCAAATATTGTATTATATTAATTATAATGAATTCATTATATTTAATGAAAAGACTAATATTTTAGGGAGAAAACTCATAATTCTCATGAGGAATAATTACAACTATTATAATATTCATATCTGAACTATTATATCAAGTATCATTCATTCATTTTATATTCTAATATTATTTTATCGATAATTTAATATATAATATTTTATAAATTTAAATTTTTTTATTAATTCTTTAATGGAACTGATGATATATCAAGATGATATTAATAATTGACCACATTATTGTATATAATTTATAGATTATATACAATATGATGTGGCTTTTTTATTTGTGATCATTTTTAGTTTATTATTCCGGTAACTTTAAAACGGGTTAATTTCTATAATTTTTTAATTCTATAATTCATATTATTCTTTGTTTATTTCTATAACTTATGTTATCGTTAGAAATATTTATACTTTATACTTTCGATTATATATTTCGAATATGTACTTGCTTAAATAAATTATAAATCAATAAATAACATATTTATATTAATTATTATGAATTATTTTTTATATTTTTCGAATTATCATTATATAAATATATATACGTGGTAGTAGTATTGGTATTTTATTTAAATATTTTTTATAAATATTCTAATTTAAGATGATTAATTTAGATTACAGTTAAGATTTATCTATTGACTTTTATTTACAGAATTCAATTAAGTTATCGTTATTTTTAATGTATCGTCCACCTAGATTTTCTTTGGGTGATATAAATATATTTCTAAATAAATTTTCTGATATAATTACAAGTACTAATAGTAATGATTATAACCTCATTTATGATATTAATTTCCATTATGCTACTGATGTTCATAGTCTATTCATTAATGTAATTGATTTATTTTCATGTATTCAACAAATAACATTCCCATTACACCAATATATTGGTCATATAATTGACTTAGTAGTTACTTCAATATCTAATATGTTATCAAAACTACCTATAAGTTTACCTCCAATAACATATTATGATGTTATTTCAATAGAAATTGATGTTCCTTCCAAATATAATGTTAAAATAAGAATTGTACATAAGGATATTATATCTATTGATTTTGAATTCTCTTCAGATAATAATAAAACAAATTTATAGAATAAAATACCTAATATTAATTCATAAAATAACTGTTTAAAATTAAACCATGACATCTTTGCTCCAATTAAGATAAAAAAAAATTAAAGTTATAAATAATGAAATGGTTTAATAATTCTACATCAGAAACAAAAAGGTCAACTATAACATGTGAAACAATTTATTTTTTAAATACTTCTATCACTAATTATAAACAATTAGCTATAGTAATAAATGTATATAGAATGAAACTTTCATTTGATAAAATAAATTATTATAAAAATAATATATTCTCTTATGGAAATAATTCGAAGGAATTGTACTCTATTACTAGAAAACTCCTATGAAATGAATCATATTTAAATTATCCTCTGGTTTCTAATAAAAAGAAATCTTCCTAATTTATTGAGAATTTTGATTTAAAATTATTAATATTTGTAATAAAATAAATAATATTGTTTTTAATGAGGATATTAGTACTCCTTCAATATCAGTTCCTATGTCCTCTTCTTCATGTTATAACTTTCTCCCTCCTTCAATTGTTGATATATATATAATTATATAATTATATCTAATTCATCGATCATCTTCCCCTTTCTGTTCTTAAAAAATTACCTAATACTATTACTACTCTCTTCTCTACAACTATAATTGATTTACTTAATAACTGTTAAATTCCGAAATTATTAAAATAATCTTTAATATGTCCCATCATAAAAATACCATGTTTAGATTATAATCCTTTTGGCAATTTTAAACATTTATCTATGCTTCCTATTATAGGTAAACTGTTTGAAAAAAAATATATCTAAGCAATTGATTAATTATATTAATGATAATAACCTTGATGATGTATATCAAAGTGTATACAATAATATACTTAATACTGGAATTGCTTTACTCGCTACCATGAATGATATTTATTTATATAAACATAGCTGTTCAATTCTCGTAAACAACTTGACACTTCATTTGCTTTTGATAGTATTTCTCATGATATACTTATAAATAGGCTATCAGCACAAATTGGCGTTACTGGAGATGCTTTAAAAATAGTAATCCTACTTATCAAAGATAGAACCTATTCGGTTAAGATTCATGATTGTATTTCAGGTGAGAATATTTCATTATACTGGGTTCCACAGGGATCAACATTAGGTCCTCTACTTTTTAATATTTATATTTATCCTTTGAAATACATAATAGAATAAACACCAAATGTGAAATATCATATATATTCAGATGATATTCAAATGTACACTAAATCTTGTCATCACGATAAATTAATGTTATGTGCGAATAATATTCGTAAATGGCTCATAAATAATAATGTACTTATAAATAGTAGTAAAACTATGATCTTAAATACTTCTCTTTCTAATTTTGTTTTTCCTTATATTATATTTGATAATTTTTAATTACTCCTTTATCTAAAATTAAATTCCTTGGAATAATTGTTTCATGTGATTTATCGCAGTCAGATCATGTATAATATATATTTAAATCAGCTAATTATCATTTATATAATATAAATATCATTCGTAAATAAGTATCAATAAAATCAATTATTCGACTTATTGAAAGTTTTGTTCTATCAACATTAGATTATGGGAATATTATCTTAATTTGAGCTCCAATATATATATATATATATATATATTAAAAAACATTAAACGAATTATTCGTAGATGTATAACAATTATATTTAATATCCCATTTTCTAATAGATTTTCGACTAATTATTATTTACATAAATTAAAATGGTTAGGGGTATCATCCATGGTTAATTACAGATTATTATGTTTAATTAAAAAAGAAATTATTTCTGGAGTACCTTCCTATTTATCAACGCTATTATCAGATACAATGACTGGATACTCGAGGAGCTATCCCATGACACTTTAAGAAGGTCGATGTCGACAACAAATCACATAGATTACCTTTAAGATGTCTGCTATTTGGATGTGTAATAATCTACATCTGGTGATAATAAGTGATTCGTCTATCTCAATATTCTACAAAAGACTGAAAAAACATATTTTATTATAATTGTTTTATTGTTAACATTATTTGATTACACACTAGATAATTGTTGCTACTATTATTTAAGTGTATAAATAAACTTTATTATTATTATTATTATATATATATATATATATATATATATATATATATATATATATATATATATGTATATATCTTTATGAACAGTTTTTGTTTTGTTGAATTATTAATTATTTTATTTAAATATTATTTATCGAATGTGGTAGCATCCATTCAGTTGTTTTTTAGTTTTTTAAAATGTTATCAAATAGTCTATTATTTTTTATCACATATTTTTATCAGTATTTTTTAATTAGGTATTATTAACCTATGTATTAACTAACTATTTATTATTTAAAATATATTTGTTATAAAATGAATAATTTAGTTTATTCAATAAATATGGTCATAGAAATCAATGATAAACATATTTATATAATATAATTGTAATATTGATGTGTAGAGATTGCATTCTATTGAGAATATAGTTATCTATAGTTATCTATAGATTAAACTCATACATTATTAATTAGCAAACTCATATTTAATCATACATATATCATATATAAATGTACATATATCATATATAATTATATATATATATATAATATATATATATATATATATATATATATATAATATATATATATATATATATATATATATATATATATATATATATATATATATATATGATATTATATACGTAATACATTATGTAATTACTATGTTATAACACATATTTCATCATTATTATTTATTTATTTCTTAATAGAAGTAATGTTTAGGTTATAATATTTAGAGTGGTAAACAATGATATAAATAGTAACACAGGTGATATGTATATTATAGTATAATAATAGTATAATACTTATTTATATATATACATATATATATATATATATATATAACATTTTCATATATTTTTTACGGGTACTATTTATTATATCTTTCAGTTTGTTTTATTTAGTTTTTGTGTTTTTATATTTTCGTTTTTTTAGCTATTCTATTACATTTATAGTTTGACATTCAGAATTAAAATCTTTCATGTGATTTTTTATATAACTTTACATCATTTATTTTTATACTTGACTTATTGATACATATTTTTTATTCATTACATTTTAATTATTTATATTTTTAACTCATGAGAATCTAACTTATCTAGAATATAATGATTAAGGAAGTTCTCGCAAAAAAATACATATATTTATTAGTTTATCCATTATGTCATGCCTTAAAACAATAATTTTTAATTTTTTTTTATAAATACCCTCTTTTTTATTATGTTAACAATTCCCCCCACCCTTTCTCAATATTTATAAATGTATTATATAAGTGTATTCATACATTGTGTAGCAAATAATATACTAGAATAGCTTCCTTCATCCTCGAGAATAGAAGGCTAAATATAAAATAAATTGGACCATGATATATATATATATATATAATATATATATATATATATGTATATTATATGGTCCAAGAAAATTGTTTATATTAATAAATATAATATATGAACACATGTCTTGTTAGAAATGTGTATTAGAAAAATAATAGGACTACAGAGATTTATACGATACATGTGCTTGGTGTTTACCAGCGAGATCTTCAATGTATGGATATATTTAAGTGAGCATCATTCTTAAATCACCCTTATTGCTACTTATATCTTGATTTCAATAATAATTGCATAACCGCACTGAAATCTAAAATATTGATATTAGTTATGTTAGAATTCTAACTTAGAATATTTTTTTGTAATAAAATAATATATATAATTTATTATAATTAAAAATTAGAATACTAAATTATTATTACCTTTTTCAACTAAATAATAATTTGGAAATACTAATAAATACAATTTTATATCTTTCCATATATTTGGATATTTTGTTGCATTTTTTAGCCAAAACGAAGTATAATTATCTATTCGGAATACAATTTTCAGATCCTCATTGTATTTTAAATCATATAATTATTCTATGTATGTCAGTAGAATAATAAATGGATTCATTATTTTCAATTATAAATGGATTTATAATATATGAAGGTATCTACAATTTAATTAAATCTTCAAACATTTCATTAATATTTGTTATTAAATAATTAATGTGGGATACATATTTTAATAGATATTCATTTAAAAATGATTATCATTTTTATATTTTAATAATCTGGGAAAATTATCCAATTTTCTTCTGGCCAAGTTCACTTATGAAGGTATCTACAATTTAATTAAATCTTCAAACATTTCATTAATATTTGTTATTAAATAATTAATGTGGGATACATATTTTAATAGATATTCATTTAAAAATGATTATCATTTTTATATTTTAATAATCTGGGAAAATTATCCAATTTTCTTCTGGCCAAGTTCACTTTATACATAATTAATTTATTTTAAAAACTATTAATAACACCTTATGACTTTATTAAAGTTAACTTAGAATGTTGAAGAGAAACGTTAAGTATGGTTAATATTTCGAAAATATCAGAAAGTTATGCCAGGCCACATTCTATTTTTATTAATTTTGAATACATATTAATATCAAATATATTCATATGTTCAAGTATAGAATTGTACAATTCATAGAATATAATAAGATATTTGCCTTTAGATAGCCATCTAACTTCTCTATCTAATAATACTCTTGTATATTCTTCAACATGTATATCTTTTAGTTGCATTGATTGTTCTAATAATAATAATTTAAGAGCTAAATAGTTCAAACTTAAATGTATTGCTATAAGATGTTCTCTGTTAGTAACACATTGGATATAAAATAATGATGGAATATCCTTTTTCAAGAAAGCAACAATTGATTTTATTCTTCCTGTAATTAATATGAAAATAAATAACATAATTGTATATATATATGTATATATATATATATATATATATATCTTGATATTTATATATATATATATATACATTAAATATAATATAATAATTATGATTTATAAATTATAATTTAAGTAATTACTTACAAATCATTACTGGTGCACCATCGGTTGCTAATGCAATGCAATTCTTAACAGGTATATCTTTCAACTAAAAATAACCCTTAACGCAGTTATATACGGTTTCCCCTTTATTATTAATAATTGATTTACAGAAAAGCATGTATTCACTGTAGTCTTCATTATGTATATATCATACGTAACACATCATAATGGATTAATTATTACGAATAGTAGACTCATCCAACTGCATGGCAAACTCTTTAGTTTTTAAGTGGAAATAAAGTTTTTGTCGACATTATCATTCAATTCTATTTGATATGGTATCATTACAAAGAGGTATTTGATTTTAATAAATCACGACTTTCTATATAATTTTTTTTCAATATTTCGCTTATAATTGGTGTTATCAAGGTTTCACCAAGTATGCGGCTTACCCGTTGTAGCAATGATTAATGCTATTTTATAAGAGAGTTTTAAACCCTTTTAAATATTGATATTTTATTTATATAACGGCTTTTTAATAGAACTAATATTAATTTTAATATGTTTAAAATATTCTAAGTTCTTATTTGTTTATCGGGATACATTTTCGTTAGATGATATTTCACTCGTGAAGATTTCATAACTTCATTAGTAAAAACTCGATAACATATGATGCACATTGGTAGTTGTAGATTTGCTAATGACTGCATAAATCATAATTTAAGATATTCTACTGAATTCTGACTGCATTTAATTTGTGATAGTGGCATCTTTCCTGTCAAATACAAAAATTAAATATAATATATTATATTTATAACCCAGCTTCATTTTACCTATAGACTCAAATATGTATAAAGAATATAAATAAAATTATGTATAAAATAATTCTATCTAAATGCCATTCTATAAAATAATAAATTAAATTTATTCACAAACAATAAAATCAAATTATGTAAAATTAGTAGATTATTAGATTAGTAGATTACTAAAATTATTTATATTACCACGTATCACTTATTTTCCGTTTATAGTTTACATTAGATGATGCGTAATATATATATATATATATATATATATATATATATTGTGTAATATAACACATAAACAAATACCGAATCGGTATAATATAACGTAGTTTTAATAATAGACTTTTAATAAGAGACATTTAGCAATGATTACCATGGCCAAGTGTACAGATGTATGTGTGTATCATGCAGGTGTATTGTGTTAGTTAATAGGTATGAGCGCCCACTGGTGACGACGATTACCTAATTACACAGATCACAGGCTGAGTGTATGTTAACAATGGCCGCTCACGTAGTCTAAATCATATAACCTATAGTTATTATATCGATGATATATATATATATGTACGTGTATGATAATGCCCAGTACATGCAATTCCACGAGTGCAGACATACCAAGTGTGTATACACAGGAATGGCGTGGTTCCACGAATAAAAATTGTATGGTTCACTCGAAATCGAACAGTGGTACTAATGCAGCGTTAAACCACCCGCTGTGCTCGCACGTGCGGTGTGCTTTTACGAGGTGATAACGGAACAGACACGCGACCGACCACGTGCCCATCTATGCATGCATACACGCGCATACACGTACCCTCACACGCATGCAGACACGCGCGTATATCCGACATCCTGGCGTGGGTCTCTAAATGCCTACAATAACACCACGCGTACAATATATATATATATATATATCGGTAAACAAATATGTATATGTATATATATATATATATATATATATATATATATATATATACAAATCACTATCGATATACTGACACCCTTGGGATTATGTCAGTATATCGAATACGAATCAGAATATACTTTCATGTTAGAAATAAACTTTAGAAAGAATATCGTATAATATAATACGAAAATAATGCATACAATCAATAAATAAAAGGTTATTAAAATAATTTAAGTTTTTAATAATACTTATATAGGTTGGGTGAGCTAATGTAAGTCTCACTGTTTTAATATGGGAATACATCGGCATTATCCTTCAGTACAGTGTATATGTTATTATAGGTATAATATATATAGTAATACTTTGTATACTATAGTCGAGTTTTGAAATAATGAATTATTTCATTTGTGCATGACAATTTCTTTATATCGATATCGTTTGCAAGTTATTGTGTTTATCTTGAAATATCAACATAGTAGTATTTCACTAGTCCCATTATTTAAACTATGTAAATAGTTAGTATATATATCGTGTATATATATATACATTATGTTTGTTTTGTTTGTCCTGCACTGTTAAAAATAATGACTATAAAAAACAACTAGTTTCCGTTAAATACTAGGTAAAGGTTTTTATATATATATATATATATATATATATAAAATACCTTTAGTTCATTAAAGCAAAACTAAAGGGTTTTGGTAAAGATATACCTTTTTAGTAAATTACAACTAAAGGTTTTTTGAAAACCTTTAGTTTTGATTACATAATAACTAAAGGTTTATAACCCTTTACTTTTTATTAAATGCTAACTAAAGGGTTTCGAACTCTTTAGTTATACCTCTAGTTGTACTAAAGGCAAGCCTCTCCACATCAAGCTTATTTACTATCGAGCCTATATATATAGGCGATATATATATATACCTACTCTATACTATTTAAAATATATTATATACTATATACTATATATATTATTACTTACTATAAATTATTAAATAATAACTAAAGGTTTTGAACCCATTAGGTTTTCGAACTATTTAGTTATACCTATAGTTTTAGAGACAAATTTGTGTTTAATCTATTAGTTAATATATAATTAAAGCCTAATATATTTTTGATATTTTAAGTTTTTGTAAATATTTAAAACATATTTTGTAAGTAAAATTAATTAATATATACTTTATAAGTTAAAAATATTGTTATATATTTAAATATTATTAATTTTATATGCAAATATATATTTTATTTTAAATTGAATTTTTTTATAACAGTATAATTTCACATATAAATATTATTTAAATGGCAATTATTTTGTGTCTGGCACGGATGTTATGTTTAATATATCATGTTCGCTAATATGATAATAGAGTTTATTTGTTATCAGGAAACGTTTAAAGCTTAATTAATGCTGTATATGTTTAAATTATACAGTTATATTTATAACTACAATGTATATATATATATATATATATATATATATATATATATATATATATATATATATATATATATATATATCATAGTTATTTGAATTATGTATACTTTAATTTGAGATAAATTGTATTCACCAATATATCAAAACCATTTAGTTAATTTAATATCAAAAACCTTTAGTTCAAATAAGTTCAAAACCCTTTAGTTTATAAAATGTAAAAAACCTTTAGTTCAAATAAGTTAAAACCCTTTAGTTAATATTGATCAAAACCCTTTAGTTCTCTATGTAGTAAAACCCTTTATGTTTCACTAAAGCTTTTACTAAAGGGTCATAAACCCTTCACTCACAGAACCACTTACTAAAGGTTTATTCAGCGAAAACTAAAGGGTTATTTTTAACAGTGTATATAGTTGAACATTGTTATATGTGAGAGGTCATCATTTTCAATTTAATACAAAATAAAATATAATAAATAATAAAAGTATATATATAAATAAGAAATATATACATGAATATTAAAAGGAGAAAAATATATAACACAAATGAAATAAATGCATAACAATTTTACATATTTTATATAAAAATATAAAATAAAAAAGTAAAGATAAAGAAATTAAACACACAACAAATATAAAAAGTTAACTAATATGATGTGGTAATAAATAATTTAATATTTTTTTTAAAAGTTATGTTATTCATTAATTTGTGAAATAAGCTGGTAATGCATTCCATATCTCAGGAGGTTTATTAGAGAGGCAATCGATTTTGAATATGTTCTTATTTTAAAAAAGATTATAATTATATATATAATTAAGTATTTTACAAAATGTTGCCTAACTTTTGTAGTACCCCAACATTGGTAATAATGTCGAATAGCATTATATTTAATAAATACAGGATACTATTTTGTATTAAAAATATATATATATATAATATTATAATTCATATTTCTAATACAACCATAATTAATATCCATTAATCCATTAATTCATTAATTCATTAATGATAATAATTATATAATCTGTAATCAAAATATTACATTTTTATTTTTAATAATGATTATTTTTCGATGTAAAATAAAAAATAATAAACAATTACTAAATAATTATATATTATACAGGTAAAATATATATAATATACAATATTTTATATAAATTATTGATAATGTCAAACATCATTAAATAATAGGCATTTAAAAATAATACATTATGTTCCAAAGTTTGGTAATATTATTGGGGTACATTTTTATAATACTTTAAGGGAATTAATAATATTAATAATCAGTATACAGATTATACTATAGTAGTATAACCATGTATGCAGTGATGGACAGGATCGCGATCCTGGATCTGTGATTGTATCCGGATCGGGATCAGGGTCGGGTACGCAAGTGAGGATCGGGATCGGGAAAAGGATAGGGATCGGCGATCACGATCCCGTTCTATAAAAAAATATCGGTGCCCATCATTGCATATACGATACTCTAATATTATTATATTTATTTATAAGAATATTAACAATATTTGAGTATTGTATAATTACATTGATAAGTTATTGTATTGGTCATTATTTTGTAATGTTTTAAAGGTATTGCAAGACTAGATAAAACCTACGTAGTATTTTAATAATAATTGTTATTTTTACCATAATAGAATGTAATCAATTGATATCATATAAGTAAACCACCGACTTTGACTCAACGTACAATGTACGTCGTACATTGTACGTCATACAATGAGTGCATATTTGTATCCAATTCAATGCATTTATATAATTAAATTATATTTAATTCACTATATCATATAGTCTATATGATATACATTCAATATATGCATTTAATTAAATTGAATTATTATTGAAATATAATATAATATATTAATAATAAATATTATTTACAATTATTAACAATTTATATTACATAGGTATTATACCAAGACCTCCTATAATATATGAAGCTATAACCGGTTATAATAGGTTATAGGAGGTATTGATTATACCTACATATATATTATTTCGATTTATAAAATAAAATCGTATTAATTAAATATATAAATAATATCGTGATCGGGATCAGGATCGGGATCATATCGGATAAGAAACTTAGGATCGGGATCGGGAAAGGATCGGTTAACGAATTGAGGATCGTGATCGGGAAAAGGATCGCATAAGATAATAAATAGAGGATCGGGATCGGGATAGCCGATCTAGGAAAAAAAGGATAGGTGCCAATCGCTGCATATATGATATTAATGATGCAACATATGGTAAGCCTAACGCTATTTATTTTTCAAAATTAAATTTGTATTTTTATTAAATTTATTTTATAGAATATACCTATAATATATTATGGGTATATTCTATATACTATTTATATACTATCATATATATATATATATATATATATATATATATATATATATATATATATCATTATATGCATATAGTATAATTACAACTACTAATATTATATAATTAAACAATACTCTAAAATATGACTGAGGTAAGAATAAAACCTATAGGTTTTACCGTATACGGCCTTGTGATTATCATTATTAAATACTAACGCATTGATACTTACGGCATAGTGCTACCCGATATATGAGTTGTATTTGTAATTATATTGTATCTATTGTATTATTATATATATTTACTATATAATTATTTATTTTTATTTTATATTTATTATATGGTTTTGAAGTAATTTTTTATTTTCTCATTATTTTATCATTATTATAATTATTATAAAATAAGTTTATAAAATATTGTTATTTGTATCGATTAAATCATTACTGGTATTATTATTAACTAATAATGTATTACATTATTATATTAAATTAACATCGATGTAATGTTTATATATAATTTGTTCATTATTTAATTATTACTATAAAATAAGTTTATAAATAATGGCATGCTTATCGAAAAATATATTAGCTTAAGTATTATTAACTAATATATTTATATTAATTATTTAATTTTTAATTTTATAAAAGTATTTTATAAACTATAAATACGTATACAAATAATATTTATAATACCAATAACTATAGTGTACCGAACATAGTTAATCTTCTAAGTTAAAGGAGTTTACAATACTTTATTATTATTATTATTATTATTATTATTAATAATATTTCATAGTAGTGAACTATAACATTAGTGACATGTACTAAACGTGAATTATAGATTGTATACATTATACAATAATCCATTGTTCATGTCTAATAGATTATAATTTCTACTACTATTAATTTTTTTTAAATATTATATAATATTATAACCAATAGTAACGTGATTATGTGAATTTTTAAATATAATCTTTTTCAAACATTTTAAATATTTATAATTTTAATTATTTCGTTTGAAAATTAGATTTAATACTTAAATGCCATTGTTGATGTATTACCATATGTATACATACATTTAATAATCCATTGTATACTATTACCATTGCATGACACAAATGTTTAATTTAATATGTAGGTATTATAATCCTACACTTATATTTTAATAATGAATAATCATGTACAATAACATAGTAGATTTATTAATTAGTATATTGTCTATAGTTTATGATAAAATATCTGTCAATAAAATATATATCAAATTGTAAACGTCAATAAAAAAAATCATTGGAAACCTTACCAAAGTTACGTAAATATGTAAATGTATACATTCCCCTAGATATACAAATGTTTATATCAATCATTTGTATATGTATTAATTTATTTACATTTTAAGTAGTAATGTGTATATGTATATGTATATACCTATATATAAATATATATTGAAAAAACTGCCTGTGTGGCTCAGTGGCTAAGGCGGAATACTCATAAGCAGTAGTACACGGGTTCAAGCCTCCCCCGGACCATTAAAATAGGTCTTAAAATATTATTTAGAAGTGATCTTATATAAGTGTGTATAAATAATTGATCGGCTTTCGTTAAAACCATAGATGCCTTAATATGAGAGCGGCTTAGAAGGGAAATTAGAGTCAAATGGTTATAAGTGAAAACTTCATCTAAGTTCCTGGATGGGATGAAAGGACTCCACCAAATAAAATAACAAAAAAAACAATATATATATATATATGTGCATCTACTAAATACAATGACTTTAAATATTGACTCAATTATAGCTATTAATATATGGCGATACAAGATTGTTCCGGTATGCACGAGACATGTTGTACGCCATCCATCGTAACGTAATCGGGGGGGGGGGGGTCGAATATAAGTTACTAAAGTTCACGAGTAACTATATTGCAACGCACACACACATGCACACACGCAAACACATATACACACTGCATGTATACTGATCATGCGGGTAAGGTGAATGACATCTATACATAGCGAGTGTTGCCCGCTGCATCAGTAGTGTCTAGATGTATATCTCACCTATAGGATGGCGGTGGTGCGATTACGTACGCGCGTGTGTGCGTATGTGTGCGTGTGCGTGTGTGCGTGTGTGCGTGTATCGCGTAGTGATATAATACGATTGTTACATCCGACTGACATCCGTGGCGTGGCTTATGCTAGAGACATACGCTACATTGTAACCACTCAACGAAAGTAGTACCATCAGTTAGACAAAAGAATGATTCACGACGTGTGTGATCTATTAATGATTATATGTATGTCTGTAGGTATGTATACTTATAAGTACGTGTGTTTACATGTATACACATGTATATATATATATATATATATATATATATATATATATATATATATATATACACTATATAGAGTGCACACGTTTATAGATTATACACTCTATAGTAAATAGATAATACATCAAGTATAATTCATTGATATAGAAGTGATTGTCTGATAGTTTAAAGTTTAATTTATACACATTTATAATTAAATACTCGTTACCTTCCATTACCTTTATACACACATACCCTTAAGCGCATGTATAGTGTATTGTATGTAAAGTTTGTATTAAGATACTATATCATTTAATAGGTAATCAATGTATATTCATGTCACATGAAGGAATACCGATATAATAATGTATTATAAATTAGAACATAATATATAATAATTATGAATATATGTAACATATATATATATATATATATATATATATATATATATATATATATATTTATATATATATATATATATATATATATTATATATAATATATATATAATATATATAATATATATATATATATATATATATATATATATATATATATATACGATTAAAGAACTATAGTCTATATTTCATTTAAGCTAGCACTCTATACTATGGCATATAGTAACTCTATACCTATAGGTTATAGACTTGTAGTTCATTCACTCCTCCACACACCACCACACACTCCCACTCGTGATACGCACATCTATTTATAGACAGTGACGTAACATTATGTTAATATGTGCGGGTGTGCACGATACGGCACGATATCGCGCCACTATAGTGCATCTGTATAAAGGAGTACTGTATTTATACCTATGAGCTAGACGCTTGTTGTCGGCGTTTCCGCGTGTTAATATCGCCGCGAATATTCGCAAATATCTGACACGTTTGATATATAAAGACGGCGATAATTATTCGCGAATAATGTTGAATATTCGCTAATTCGCGAGAATATTCTTAATTTTTGACTCGACTCTACACGAATAAAATGACCGCATTACCTACAGATATAATAACATATATGTAATATACAAATATATTAATAATAGTATACTATAAAGTTTGTTTTATGTTTGTTATGTTATATTGTGTATTACATCGGTTAGCTATTACATATAAAAGGGGATCAAATAATATTAAACATTTTCTATTTTTGTCGCCAATATCTTATAAGTGATGTAATAGAGCGTTCATTCGTATTTACTAGAATCCCCGCTATGTTTAATATTATATTTTAGATAATTATATAATAGGTATATCAACTAGGGTATGTCCTATGGGCATGCATAGTTATAACATTAACAATTGTTGCCTTAAAGCTCTACTGTAATGGAAATACCCTGACTGCTGTATATACCACGTGATGTAGGCACCACGTGATGTAGTCACCACGTGATGTTGGCTCCACGTGATGTAGTAGCCACGTGATGTAGTCACCACGTGATGTTGGCTCCACGTGATGTAGGAATATCCTATAACTATATGAGTCATATTATATAGTTTAGATAAAATCGCCTTACTGAAATAATACCGTTAAAATCGAAATTAATTATAGTTCGGATTCGCAATTGGTGTAATTTTAAATTTAATTAAAATATCAACCACAATAAATGATATTTATATGTGAATAAAAACAATATTTGAATAATTTATAAATCAATATTATGTTTGCATAGATTAATTCAAGTTGTGTACATATTAGATACATAGCATATGTGTACGATGATGATTATGATGATACTGATACGTGTATCAGACACGTAAACACAAAGTGATCGTATCATATTGCATGCAACATTAACGATATATAATAATAACAAACAATCAAAACAAGAAAAACAATAAAAACATATAACCGATCAATATTATAACACAAATAAAAAGAATAAAAAGTAAAATAATGGAAGAAAGAGATACAAATATAAATGGAGTATGACGATTTATTAAGTGAAGGTATGCTTCAACTTGTTAGTAAATTAAGTGTAATATGACGTAGAGCAGACGGGTAATGGAAGGGAAATCATAATAGTGGAACAGTATATAGCGTTTCTGGAATTGTAGTGAAGATGGAGATAATGATACAATGGTGAAGCTTGATTCTGACCGGAGTGAGTGGGCAGGGTAGTGTATGTGGAGTACAATTGATAAACATATTGCTTTATTATATAATGTTTAGAGGAATTAATATATATATATATATAATATAATATAATATAATATATATATATATATATATATATGTATATATATATATATATATATATATATATATATTTATATAGGTTATCGAGTGGAATAGCCTGAATATAGATAGTTTATGATAATATAGTTAGTTAGATAGCATTTGTAGATAGCATTCAGTAGAGTAATGGTCTCCAGTACGCATATTAAACACTAAATGAATAAAATAAATAATTATTATATTTAGAGATGCAATTTATGAAACATAGAGGTTATATAAAATAGAAGAATATCCGTCCTATATGATATTAATCTAAACCAGATAGATCTACTGAATTCACGTCCTATATTTGTTTAAATATGACGTATCATATATATATATATATATATATATATATATTAATAACTGATATAGTTAAGAGTTTCTAATTTCCGACCCCTAAATCATAATTTTTAATAACCTAGTCAATATTCAATATATTTAGGAATTTGTATACCTATTTGAAATTTTGTAATTATTGTAATACATAATTTCGGGATTTTAAATTTTTGATATAACAGCATTGAAAAGAATAAACATATGGTTGGTAATTGGATACATATGCGTAATACAGATTTCCTTCTCCAATTACCGACACCTGAAAAAACTGCATTAAATATAATTGTAGTATTATATTATCCAATCAAAATAGAAGCTATAAATAGATTTAATGAATAATACAAAATGCAAGAAATTTATTAATTATTGAATTTATTTTTTAATAATAATATTTAATTTATAGTTAAACTTTATACATTATTATTTACTTATCAATTTATTAATCAATGTATATATATAATCAACTGGAAACATTCATCAGTATTATATAACATTGTTACATACATAACATACAAACAATGTTAGTGTAAATATAGATCTATTTTGTTGGAATTATAAATCACATGGGGTAGCTAATAAGGTCATTTAGGAGATCAGCAAGGAAAATCATGTGGGTTGATCTAATTAAGATATATTGGTTAATACTTTAATACTTTAAAATATTTATAAACATTTAATAAATCTACAATATTATACATAGAATAACGATTTCTTGTTAAAGTATTTATAATGATTTAAAGAGAGTTACATTCAAATATTTAAAAAGTAAAACCTGAATATTACTATTTATCAAATGGCAATTGTAGGATTGAATATTTTGAAAAGAAGCAAAATATGTATTCATATTTACCATTAAATTAATAATGTTATATATATATATATATATATATATATATATATATATATATATATATCATTTTTTGATATCTCATAAGCTCAACACTATACATGGTTATGTTTAATATAATGTATATATATATATATATATATATATATATAATATTATATATAAATTAATTATGAGATTTTATATAAGTTAACTACGGTATCATCTATATATATATATATATACGTTAATTCTGATATAACAGTGTTTTCATGTTTAAACTATGATATTATAGAGTAAATTATCATCATGTTTACGAAATTGTATATTTAATAAATCTATTAACGAATATATATATATATATATATATATATATATATATAATATATATATATATTCTAATAAACAATTAATATTATTTGATATGTCAAAATTGCTACATTTTCTTATTCAATATAAAACTTAATTATAGTAATATATCAATAAAATATTATCATGCAATAACATAAATACCAGACTTAATAACAACCATATCAGATCACTTCATCATATAAACTCAATAATATAACTGTATATATTACTGTATATACAGTTATATATATATATATATATATATATATATATATATATATGTGCGTATTTTTATACATATATACATGTATATATGTGAAAGTAAGTAAATAAGTATTTATATACTTGTATACTTATATATTTATGAATATCACTAAAAGAAAAAAAAATGAGTTATAATAAGATAAATAAAATTAAAATTAAAATAAATATTAGAAAATATATAATGGTAAGGTAGCTACTACACAATATAAAATTGAGAACGTATGCAGGATCGTCGCGCCTCGCGACTATTACATTTCAGTGCATACTATAACTTATATATGTCAATACGAATGTATTATAAATATATTGCCATTATTCAATTATATTACATAATGGTAATGATAACATTAATAGAATATAATATTGCATATCTATATATATAGATAGGAGAAATTATCCGAATACCGACAGTTCCAGAATACGGACACTATCTTTATCTCAGAAACCATTAATGCTACACATAAATGTTTAATTAATAACATATTCATAAATATATAAATATTCAAAAAAAATAAGTTTTATTTTTTAATCATTCAAAATATTGCTTATATATCAAATAAACTGATTTTTTTATTACGTTTTTAAATTTATTAAAAAAAATTTCAACTTAAAACCTTCTCAGAATATAAAAATGTATCGCTGTAAAATATAACACTATATTATTAAAAAATAAAGCATTCTAAAAATTATACATATAATTTTTATATTTGTTATCAAATATTCATTAAGTTATAAGCATATACCTAGAGGTCATATAAGTCCATAATACGGACACCCTATAACCAATCAGCGCGCAGCATATGAACTATTATGATTTTCATAAAAATCGCGTGCGTTATAATATTAATACCACCAATAAAGCTAAATCTAAAAATGTTATTATTTAGATACTAATTTGAATTATTAATTAAAAAAATAATAAAAATAAATATAATATTAATACCACCAATAAAGCTAAATCTAAAATTTGTATTATTTAGATTCTAAATTGTATTATTAATTAAAAAAATAATAAAAATAAATAAATTATTAACTAATTAAATTAGAATACATTATTCATAAAATAAATTATAAATAATATAATTGTAATTTTTCTGACTGATTCATCAATAATATATAGTTTATCTAGTGGTATATAGGGTGTCCGTATTATAACACAGGGTGTCCGTATTCGGACACGGTTACCCCCGTTATCTATGGAATTAAAAGATTAAATAAAATTTTAAAATCACAATAATATCTATAATCATAAAATAATAATATATTATAATTTTTAAATAAAATATTAAGACCATTTATTGCTAAAGTGTCCGTGTTAGGTTAATTGCCCCTATATATAACTATAGTAAAATTACTCAAAACTTTAAAGCTTTTATAAATGTCGGTCCAACACTATGGAATTACCTCTTTCCACCAATACCTATAATATATCCCACAAAGAGTTATAAATCTTACATATTATTTTCTATCTACCTCTTAAACTAAATCATCCAACTAATTATTTGTGTACTTATTATTTAGGTCTCGTTTTATCTTCAACGAATTATTGTTATCTAATTGTTATCGTATTATTATTATTATATTATTATTATTTTCTTACCGCACGAGCGAAACGGGCCTACATAACTCTATTTTATTGCATACAGAATCATATACATTATATATAGTCATCACACACACATATATATATATATATATATATATATATATATATATATATATATATTTATATATATATTTATATATATTTAAATTATTATTTTTATTTTATTATTTTATTTTTGTGGAGTCCTTTTATCCCATCCAGGAATTTAGACGAAGTTTTCACTTATAACTATATTGATATAAAGTCCCTTCTAAGTCGATCTTATGTTAAGGCACCCATTGTTTTAACGAGAGATGATCATTTATGTATACATAATTATATTATATATATAGTGAATGTATATATTCATGAATAATGCACAATATCTATTGGTACATTGTTTGTGAATAACATATTTATTGTGTAAATAAAAACATTTGAATTTAGGACATAAATAAATATATATAACGTTAAATCATCACTATAATGTAACACATTGCGCTCTATCTAATTATGTGGAATACGTTAATATAATATAGTTATAAATGAATTTAAAATAATAAAGTCCATAGATTCACTAAATGTATGTGATAGCTAATACAATATAGTAAAGTACACGTGTGTGTTAATTAATTGTGTATGTTTCAAGTTAATTTTACAATTTAAACCTTATAATTGTAACATTATCCTGTGTAAAGAGTAATTTTAGAATAAATTAATATTATTAAATACATAAATACATAAATATATAAATATATATAAAAAGAAGAAGTAACTGAACGAATTTGAAACTATAGAATAAGTATTTATGAAAAGACAACTTAGTTGTTTTTTCGGCAATGTGGTAAGAAGCCGAGCTATGATTAATGCTAGAATCTGACCTTCAAATGTCAAGGCCAAGATGACGTCTACTAAATAGATGGTCGGGTGTTATCATAGTGAATAGCTACGTTCCACTTACGACCCCGGAAAGAAGGTCAGCATGAGGGTAGCGAGAGGCCTACGAGAATCAGGTGTTCATGTGTCCTGCATGAGCACTCCAAGTCCTACTCAATAATGTAAGTCATATATAATATATATATATATAATATATATAATATATATTATATATATATTATATATATATATATATATATATATATTTATATTAATATTTATATAATTGATATTAAATTGATTATAATATAATTGATAAATTTATGTTATTAATATTTGAGGTATATACTAAAATATCAAATATATTTGTATGTAAAAGCAAATACATTAGATAATAAACATCGATATTTCTAATATATACCAGTCATACTTATATGGTATTATATGTTTACATATAAATCTAGCTATAGATTATATACAGTTATATAAATAATAAATCAATTCAGTGATTTTGGTCAATAAATATACATTAAATAAATATCATATAAATTGTTAGAATACATATAATTGATAAACAAACAAAATCACTCGAGAATAACGAATTACTTAAATAAATCAATGGATAATAAATTCGAGTCAATAAAACATAGAAAATAAAACTATAGCCTTGAAATACAGGGGACTAAGCCCCCATATTTAACATATTTACTAAAACTATACTATATTTTTATGATTATAAATTTAATTTGAAAATAAATATAATTGTATATATATATTTTATATATATATATATATATATATATATATATATATATCTTCATGAGTACAACTTTCATAAATGAAATATTAATGTTAATGAAATAATTTAAAATAAATATTATATATACACACACATATATGTGTATAAACCATACACACATACTTTCACACATACAAATACATACACACATACACACAGACACATATACAGTCAACTCTCGGTAAGTCGGACAACGGATAAGTCAGACTTCTCGATAAGTCGGACACATTTAGTTGGTTTGGTTGGATTTGTATCTAGATCCATGTTAAATTAATCGGATAAGTCGGATAAGTTGGATTGGATAAGTCGGATTTTTCTATGAGTCGGACACATATTATATCAAATTTATGATTTTTATACTGGATAAGTAGGACTTTTTATAAAATGTCAGAACTGTTTAGTTTGAATTATTTATAATTAATATATATATTATAATTTTAGTAAGTAATATTATTGAATACCAAATTTTATGTTATTGATTTTGGCATAATTACACATTTTGGTAATCATTTAACTCATGCTACGCGTCGCATTTCTTATTAGCATGATCTTATGAATATTGGATAAGTCGGACATCTCGCTAAGTCGGACAATTTTCCCGGTCACTTGCGAGTCCGACTTATAGGGAGTATATATATATCATGCGTTATTTCAATATGACTTTATAATTGATCTGTGTGTAATTTGATAACAAACATTATTTGATATATACACAATTTTAAAGTAAAATAATCATTAATAAATCTATCTTTTATTATATATTCAATTATTCTTTACGTATACTATAAATATGCATAAGTATTTATTATAAGAATAAAGAAATATCTTTTATTAAATATATATATATATATATATATATATATATATATATATATATATATATATATATATATATATATATATATATATATATATGTATATAATGATTCACATTATATATAACTATAGTTATTTACAAGTTATTATTTACCGGTTATTTATATTACCAGTAAAATATATATTTGTATATACATGAATCTTAAAATATATAGAATATATATAGATAATAATGGTTATTGTATTGCCTAAAGAAATTAGATACATAAATATGGTATACCATAAAGGTATAGATATATTCTGTTTCTTTGACTGAAAAATACTATTTATATTATATATAAATTCTATGAAATCATTACAATTTATAAATTTTATTATAATATATTTTAAAATCTACACAAATTTTAATGTATGTATTATATTTTTAATTTATGTAATTTTTAAATTAATTAGATATAATTTATCTATTTTATCTAATTTATTTATTTTGATATTAATAAATTAATTTAAAATTTTAATAAGTTAATTTCAACAACAAAAAATCATCATAACAAATTGTTTTCAGATAAATTATTTTATTTTATATATTTATTATGAAATTTACAAATAATCGATTTAATTTAATGAATGTTATGAATATTCACTTTTACATTACTTATATATGTAATTCTAAAAATAAATATTTTACTAGTCATAAATTTATATTGATATTATATAAAATTAAATAAAAAAAGTAATCATTATGTAATATATATATTACTTAAATATAATATATTAGCAATAATAATAAATAAATAAAACTACCATCAAATAAGTAACTATATTATAATGTTATTATTATTAATATATTATAATATAAATTATACGAATATATAAATTTAAATAAATAAATAAATTATGTTAACATTGCATTATCATATGATAAAATAATATATATATATATATATATATATATATATATATCACGATAATTTTATCAAATATTTCATTATAAAAATAAATATATCATGATATTTTTAACTATTGAAAACTAATGATTATGCATAATAATTAGTTGATTTAATTTTAAAATAATAGTTAATTAAAATTAAATTAAATGTCGTGTCTATAAAGTTATTTGATTTGATTATTCTAAGCTTAGAACTAAAATCTATTATATGAAAATGAAAATAATTACAAAATTATTATAAATAGATTCTAAAATAAATAAATAATAAGAAATTAATATCGTATTTATTTGTAAACTTGTAAAGCCATATTATGATGATGATGATCAAATACAATAATATAATAGCGAACGCTATTGTCGAATGTGTATATGAACAATTATATAATAAATAAATAAATGGAATAATAAATATTATATAATTAATTGTTGAAAGTAAAAATACAATTAAATAAATATTTTATATTTTATAATAAACGATGATTATAAATTAATGGTGTATAATAGTATAATAATAGTAATGCGTATGAATGACAATTTAAACAATGAATACATTAATATTATAAAGATTATTATGATGTATACTTATGTTAAAGTATATGGGAGAGTAATCGAATACCGACAACATAATAATAAATCATCATAACTTTATTATTTCTCAATTAAATATTTCTAAATTT
Source organism: Osedax fenrisi (assembly GCA_964019155.1). NCBI lineage: Eukaryota > Metazoa > Annelida > Polychaeta > Sabellida > Siboglinidae > Osedax > Osedax fenrisi. The sequence continues at coordinate 62,449,319 of OZ025243.1, forward strand.
TATTTATAAGTATTAAGTAGGTATATACATATAATAGCTATTTTAAAATTTAATTTAGTTTGTTTAATTCTGAGATGACATGGGTTTCGATATTATGTGAAATTAGGGTATCGGTATTATGAAAATGTATGTTGTTAGGTCAAAGTTAATAACTCTCTAACAAATTATGAAAAATACAAAATATTGTCGGTACATTGTAGAATATAATTAGATCTATAATATTTATTTTTAATATTTAAAATACCTACATTTTGAATTATATTTTAGGAGATCTCTAGGTTGTCGATATTATGTGCATGTCTATATTAGAACACTCTACCCTATATATATATACTAAATTATAATACAAACTCTTTGATACTACATTCAAGCTACGTAAATATGTTCTAGTGAATTTGTTATATAATAATGTCAAATAATCATAACTAAACAAAATATAAGTTATTTTTTATATAATAATACTAATATCATCTTTATATAATAATACTAATATCATTTTTAGACATTTTTCCAGAGAAATAATCATATTTTTCATAGCTTGTCGATATTTCATCCAAAAACAATTAGAAGTGATAAATATAATACAATTTATTAAATAAACTAATTAAGTAAAATAAAAAATGATAACATTATACATAATAGCAATAAGAATATCTTGTATTATAAAACAATAATACAAATAATAATTTCAGTATAAAAATAATGCCGATATCGGGCTCTATTTTGTGTTAGAAGTTTAATAATATGTTATATAAAATATGTTACACAAAGATAAATCCAAACTCAATTAATAAGTGAATGGCATGCTATTGTTTGCAAACGTACAGGATATTATAAAAATAATATATCTTATTTAAAGATTTGAGTTTTTAATGCCTCGAGGATAATATATACGCCTAGAATATTATCACTGGCAACAATTGTCGCCAATAAATGTGTGTGTGTGTTTGTGTGTGTGTGCGTTTATACGTATATGTATGTATATGTACATGTGTGAATATATTTATGTTTATGTGTATATATAATAGAACGTTAACTTATAACAATTTATATATATATATATAACTTACGGGTGAATCAAGAAAATCAAGATATGAAGTACCTATATATATATATATACCTATCTATAGATACTTGATTTCTTTATTTATTGATTATAATAATAATAATCTGATTGGTTTACCATAATAAATGAGAGTGAACCCAGGTAGATATAGAAGTTCACTGAACTTATCGAGATATCTGTCAACAAAATACATATTAAAGTAAAAATAACCTAATGGACACTTTAACAATAGATGGTCTTAACATTTTATGACTCATTATTTGTATTCAAAAATTACAATATATTAATATTATATGATTATAGATATTATTGTGATTATACAATTTTATTTAATCTTTTAATTCCATATATAAAGAGGGTGTCCGTATTCGGTACCCATGTACGAATACGGACACCCTATGTTATAATACGGATACCCTATATACCACTAGATAAACTATATATTATTGATGAATTACTCAGATAAATTACAATTACATTATTTATAATTAATTTTATGAACAATTTATTCTAATTTAATTAGTTAATCATTTATATATTTTATTATTATATTAATTAATATAATAATTTAATTATCTAAGTAGTGACATTTTTAGATTTAGCTTCATTTGTGGTATTAATATTATGACGAACGCGATTTGTATGAAAATCAGAATATTTCACGCGCTGCAGTGCATGCTGATTGGTTATAGGGTCCGTATTAAGACATCTAGAGTGTCCGTATTAGGGATATGACCTATAGATATATGCATATAACTTAATGAATATTTGATACAAAATATAGAAATTATATATATAATTTTATAATGCTTTATTTTTTAATTATAAGTGTTATATTTTATATCGATACATTTGTATATTCTTGAGAAAGTTTTTGTTGACATTTTTTTTCATAAATTTAAAAACGTAATAAAAAAATCAGTTTATTGGATATATCAGCAATATTTTGAACAATTAAAAAATATGAAATACTTTTTAGACTATTTATAAATTTTTGAATATATTCATTAACATTTTTTTGTAGGAATTATGGTTTCTGAGATACTGAGAGAGATTCAGTATTCGGGCACTGTCCGTATTCGGTTACTTTCCCCTATAAGGCTACCAACTTTCAGTATAGATTTTCCAAGACCATTAATACCTTGAGACTATATATATATCCCCCACAAAAATACCAGTATACTTACTGATCGGCATATAATACACCACCGCATGTTATAATCAAAACACAAAAACATGAAATCCTTCCCCGTAAAATAATAAATAAATAAATATAATATAGGGGAGAGTGCTCTAATATCGACACCCTAGAGATCTCTTAAAATATAATACAATCAAAAAATAATTAATGTATGAAATGTTAATCAATATAATTCTAGTTCATATAAGTATAATTTTGTTTTTAATATTAATATTTTTTTAATTATAAACAAAAAACTGATTTTTTTGTTTCAACTCTACATTTATGAAATTTTTGAAGTACGATATCGATTCTCAATCATTTGAAAATTTAGATATTTTAAAAATGTTAAATAAATCGCAAAGTTCTAATTATATTTTAATAAAATCGAAAATATTTTGTATTTTTCATAATTTGTTATAAAGTTATTGACGTTTACCTAAGCAACATACATTTTCATAATACCGACACCCTAATTGCATGTAATATCGACACCCTTTCAATTATATAACCAATCAGTGTTATTTGTTTATAATGTGCGTACGTTGTGATAATATCATAAATTAATAGACATACATAATAATATACCATATACTTATATATATATATATATATATATATATATATATATATATATGTATATATATATATATATATATATATATATATATATATATATATAGTAAATATATATATAAATATATATTATATATATTATTAATATATTTATAATAATTTAAAATGTATTAATATTTATATAAATATATATTTTATATATTATATATATATATATATATATACATATATATTAAAAATATAATCATATATTGTAAAAAGATGAGAAAAAAATATGCCATAACTGTGACTTGAATCCCAACCACATGCGAAAAACAGAATAGTAATACACCTCGCTAGTCGACTCGGCCAATTAAATTTTTATAAGTTATATTTATATTTAATAATAATGTAAATAGTTATGATTTAATTATAAATAAAATTATAATATAAAGATAAATACTGATATTAATTTATAATTTCTATTATAATTCGTAATACAAGAGTTTACCTATAGGTAATTATTATATATAATGGTGTTATCTTATTATATAAGTATACCGTTTACGTTAATAATATTTTATTTATATAATAACAATTAATTTATTTATTTTAGAAAAATAATTAGGTTACTCTAATAATTACTCTCATAATTTAAGTATCTATCTTATATATCTTATATATCTATCTTATACACATATAATATATTGCTTCTACTTGGAATTAAATAGTATTTCAGAAACTATATAAAACTCCTATATACGTACAATATTCCCATTATAATTAAGTAATTTCAAACTTAATATTTATAATATAATATAAAATATTAAATATTTTCTAAAATTAATTTTAGGAAAACAACATATATATTCCGTGTGTTAATGCGCATTTAATTCTGATTGGATAGTGGATATTAAATAATATATGTTATATCTAAATATCGATATATTTAGGGTGTCGATATTATGTGCCAAGCCGTCAGTATTCGAGGCAGTGCCTGTAATATCTACACCCCTGTTATCTCTGAGTTAAACAAACTAAATTAAATTTTAAAATAGCTATTGTATGAATATACCTACTTAATACTTAAATACTTATACAAAAATAAAATTTGGAAATATTTAATTGAGAAATAATAAAGTGATAGTAATGTATTGTTAGGGTGTCGGTATTCGAGTACTCTCCCCTATATAATAAAAGAATAATAGAAATTCATAATAATAATAAAGAGTAATGAAAAATAATAATACTATAAATAAAACGACAATAAAATGTATATAATTAATAATAGTAGTTAACTCGTGATACAATTGTAATCAAATAATAGAATAATAATAATCAACAATAAATTCAAAAACAAATAATAAATTATAATATATATAAATATTGTAAAATTAATAAAATTATAATATATTCCAATTACTGAATTTTAATTACATCATTTGTTAAAAATAAATATATATAAAATAAATAAATAAATTAATAATTACTATAGTAATAACTTTAATAGTTACCAATAATTTTTTTTAATTTAAAAATAGATTAATTACCTATATACATATAGGTATACTTAGATATTATAATGACTATGTTTTAAATATAATATCTAAACACTAATACAATTATATTTGATACAACAACTTAATAAAATATTGTATTAACGTATACAATTGTTATACAATATAATGAATACGTATTATATGAAGGGCGCATCATATTCATTCGGAGCCTTTCAGAGGATTCTAAGTATACTTATAGTATATATACTACTTTATAATCAAACATAATAGAGTAACGAATTAGATGATTGATTGCTATATACCACTGAAATGAACATTTAAACCATAGAAAGAGATAATTTCCTCGCGCTAATCATTGAATCACAATTACGTTATTTATACTGACGCCCGCGATTTGGACACTTTATTTTTCCTACTTTTATTCTATATGTTTATTCGTGTGAAGGATTCCGTAATATATCATTCGCGGTATGGAAATATCGTTGTAATTAATGTTATTTAGTAAGATAAATTATTTCTCGTTAAACCTTATTGTATATACTAAGTGAGTGTTAATTAACAACAGTAATGATGAAAGGACCATTTATAATAATAATGTTATTGCTTTTTTATGAAGTATGCAGCAATAATAAAGATTCTGAAGTTATTAATAGCTCGATTGTAAAACGTAGTAGCGATGAAGATAAATGGACGATATCAAGGGTACCACAACTATTTTCGACGAATGATAAGCGAATAGATCTATGGCTAATTGGATTGTTTCCATTTGAAGGCAGCTGGCCAGGAGGTCGAGGTCAAGTGACCGCAATCGACATGGCTTTACGAGATGTCAATAATGCTGATATTCTACCCGGCTACCGACTTAGAATGACAGTTAACGATACCAAGGTTTTTATCATATAGTATAATATTTTAATATATATATATATATATATATATATATATATATATATATATATAATACATTATACAACGTTACATGTTCACCTATACAGTGTATTACAATTTACAACTGCAATGCTACTAATATAATAAAGCTTTATCTAGTCGTACTAAATAACCATCGTAGCGTAACATACATCACATGAATGTATCTCACTAGTGACGCCCAACATTAAGTGAACGATATTAATACCACGCTCTATTGAATATTTACTATATGAAATAGTTATGAATGAATCAGTTATATAACTAAAATATACTTGAATATACACACCTATATACCAACATACACACATAAACAAACATACACACATATATTTATATATATATACAATATATTTACTATACACATACAAACATACAAACATACACACATACATACCTACATAAATATATATATATATATATATATATATATATATATATATTATTGATTTTTCCAAGTATCATTAGAATATTTTATATAATTTCTTGTATTTCACTGTTTACATAAATATAATTCATTTGGAAAACAATCTGTTACAATAGTATACAACAACAACAAATTGTAAAATATTATATCACAACGTATACACACATATATATATATATATATATATATATATATATATATATCTTAAAAACTAAATTGAAGTTAAATAAAAAATATATGGCATAATACAAATTTTGTTTAAATAAATTCAAATTAAATTTAAAATCTAAATTATAAAGATAGTTAATTAATGATATTTATTATCTAAATATATATAAAGTTGATATATATCAATATTTGTTGATTTTATTAACATACATATAAATTGTTAGAAATATATTATGTAATGTAAGATTGCTAAATGTTAAATTATATTAATGTAATATATATGTTAACTAATATCAGGGAGACATCCATGATAATATTATAAAAATAAATATTTAAATTAAATTAATTACAAACAATATTATAATTTATACTTATTTATAGAATATTAATAACTATATACATACAATTATAATGTTTTAATTAATTATATTTATTTATTATATTTAATACTAATTATCGTTTATTTATAGTAATGCTATTGGTTTTATATTTTCATTTTCAAATTACAGATCAATGATCTGAATTCAAACAATACATATATATATATATAATTATGAAAAAAGTTTAAAATTATAATACTTTTATTTAAGTATACTCATACATATATAAGTAATTTCTTAATATATCATAACATTACTTCTATATTCCTATATACACATATGAATCCTTCTATATGTTAATATAAATAGTCACATACAAATATAAAAACATATATATTTCAGTGTGTGTGTATATTTGTCATAAGTTCATATATTCAAAGTATAATCTATGTTTATATATATATATATATATATATATATATATATATATATTATACTTCCAATTATACAGATGTATTCATTTTCAATTAATTAATTGCAGGTTAACCTAAACGATATTAAAAAATATAATCAATTATAATAAAATAGTAAAGATATAATATATATAATAAGTTATTATATTAATTTTAGTTTATACATATTATATTGAATTGAATTGAATTGAATAAGGTTTATTGAGAAGAAATAAAATATAATGCAGTATATACAATTTCTGCTCAAAGGAGAATACCAGAGATTATCTTGTAATATATACTCACAATGGAGGGTACCCTCCAATAATATAATAATATAATATGACAATGATAAAATTAAGAATAGTAAAACGTGAAAGAAAAAAAATAGATAACTAATTTAAAATTATATATACAATAACATTAGTAAATATATGTAACATTTATTAACTGTAACTAAATTAAAATAACGAGTGTTAAGAATTACATTAATATTTATTTAAATATTCAAGTTTTATATATTTTTTAAATGCATTGTATTTTAAGTTTTTACATGTATTATTTAATCCATTCCAAGGTTTAATACCATATACATTTATTATGTGAAGTTTATTATTTTGTTGATATTTAGGTATTCTATAATTGCATTTCTTATATTGTAATTATTTATTTTATATTCAAATTTAATATATATTTTATATATATATATATATATATATATATATATATTCGGACAAATATATCGAACCTTTAAATTAATTAATTTAAATATATATATAAATATCTATTTATGATTATGTCTATATTATTATATGTACTGGATTTTACTGATACACATATTTTAAAATTCAAGAATATACATGTTTTTGTAATATTATAAAAATTTAAATAATTTTGAATTATTATAAAAATTAAATGTTCAGAAATATATATAGCTTCATAATATAGTTTAGGTTATATATGTTTATTTATTGTGTATTAATAAATACATTTTCAAGAGCTGATATATTTAAATTTGAATTTATTATACTTATATTTACTTTTAAATGACAAGTTATGTATCATTATTTAGATAATAAACTATATTTTTATATTTAAAAATAAAACCAAAATAAACAAAAATAAAATGTTTTTTTTACCAAAATAAAAAAAATCTAAGGCCTTTTAATTTGTAATTTAACTTTTAATCAGCTAAACTTTTATTCGTTAATATTTCTTTGTAGATATAAGTACTTACTTTTAAGAACTCTAATATTCTTCAATTAATCACAATCGTTAAAGTTTCATAGCCGTACAAAATGAATACATTTCCTATGACTCCCTATAAGGAAAAAGAACGAATTGTATAATTTAAATATAAGCTTACAGTGTTCCATATCATCAGTGTCAATATTTCCATTATAATTTCATATATTTTTCTATTTTATTTATCTGTTAATGTTACATCAAGATATCTACAATAAATACATCACGAGGTTTGATATATATATATTAAGGGTATAAATATGGTATATATATTAGGTATAAGGTATATGTATATTATATATGTTCTATATTTATTTCATTTCAATTGGACAGAGGGTGATATCATTATACTATACTATCATTATATTTTACTACTTTTTTAGCCATCCTATCGAAACAATTGTGATTCGCATATAGTGTATCACTATTCTTGCAATATTGCATTTACGCCGATATATTCCATATAATACCATAAACCTTTACGCTATATTACATCGAGATATTTTCTAAATCAGTGAAATTATATTCTATGTTGATATATATGATTCTGTATAAATTGGTTGAATTTAAATTTGTAGTCTACCATAATATATATATTATAACATTATAATATGATATCTAATTTATAATTAATTATTTCCTAACTAGATTATCTATAGATAATATATATATATATATATATATATATATATATATATATATATATATATATATATATATATATATATATATATATATATGTGTGTGTGTGTGTGTGTGTATCAATATATTATTAATATATTATCAATATTTAATAACATATATGGGATAACATTAATTTACTATATTATTTTTGCATTATAATTACTTGGATTATATTTAATATATGTGTATATATACCATGTAATGGAATATCATGAATGATATGTTGAATCACACCAATTCTCCTAAAAGATCACCCCTAATTAATATGGACAGCTGATATTCTGATATTATCAATATTCTATCTAACTATAAATATATGATACTAATTAATCTGACGACTAATAACCTATATATTAAATATGTATACATTAAATATATATATATATATATATATATATATATATATATATATATATATATATATATATGTGTGTGTATGCGTGTGCATGTGTGTGTATGTGTGTGTATGTGTAGGTATGCACACATCACATTTTAGCTATATGTATATAGGTAAATAGTATTTACTAATTACCATCGATATACATACATTTTTTTTAAATAGATGTTAAATACACACCTAAATATATATATAAAATAATGTTGTTCGCATTTTATTATTTATTTTGAACCTTTTAATAGTAATTATTATTAAAGTAAAAATAATTGTGTTTTATTTATGTTTATTTGTATTTAGATATTAAAATGAAATCAATATACATAGTAACTCTACAGTCAAATCTCGATATATCAGAACCCCGCTAAATCAGACTTTTTTATAAATTATAGTTTGGTTTTGTACATATGTGAATACGAGTAAGAATAATTCGATAAGTAAGATAAGTAAGATACATTTATTCAGTCTCTTAAATAATATTTTACTATTAACTCTAGATGATATAAAGAGATAATTTTATATTATATAATTTTCAAATATACAATTTTGTAATCTCTGTAATTTGATGTATATTTATAAATGTCAAAATAATGCATATATTAAATAAATGTATATATATGTATATGTATATACATATGTGTGTTTATATATGAACATGTACAATATAGAAATTCATATACAAATAATAAATATATATTGGTGGACATTATATAACATGGTATGATATATATATATATATATATATATATATATATATATATATATATATATATATTGCATTCAATATATAATAGAATATAATAAATACATTTATGGATATCATCAATTAGCAGTTATTACTGAAGTACGTTATATTATAAAGGATGCGATGGATATTTTACGTTATAGTGTATATATATATATATATATATATATATATATATATATATATATATATATATATATATATATAGATATATAGATACTAATATATTATTAAATATATGTTGTACAATGTATAATATAAATATATATATATACAAATATACAAATATGAATATTAAAACCATACTTGTATTATGAATAATGTATGACGTACATCATGCGTTATGTAATCATACTATTACATAACATGTTGAACATATACTGTGTATCATATATTAACATATTGATTTTATAAGATAATGATATTGATATATTGCTATAAACTAGTAATTAATAATTAATTTACACATAGTATAATCGATATTTTTTCATTTTTATTAAATTACATAAACACTTGTTTGTGAGTAATTATAGACATAACGTAAATATAAATGGTTCACTGTAGTATATAACCAGTTTCGTATTTATATATCATCGGTTTGTAATTGTGATACCTACTTAATGTTAACCATATATGGTATACCCTATAGGGTATACTTATAGGTATATACTTATAGGTATACTTAATATATTATAATATATATATATATATATATATATATATATATATATATATATATATCAATATATCCATATATTAAATTGATAGTGGATATATAATGAACTAAAAAGATGTATATACAATTATATAATTATATTTTGTATTCACTTTTTAATATTATATATATTTGTTGTTGTCATTATGGCCATCACAAATATAATTATTAATAATTATCGATAATCATATTAATTTATTTTAAAATGTGTTTGTAATAATTTACTTAATATGAATTTTGAATTATAATAGTGTTTCTGTATTCATATTCTTAGTATTTATATTAATTTAATATATTTATAAATTATTAAATGTAAATAAAATAAAATAATATAATTCATTATTATCAAAGATTTTTCGAAGGAAAGATATAACACTCTTGCCAAATCGTATATTTCTATTTTGTATGCAAAAACCAACAGCGCCACATATATAGGGTCAATTTACGTAAATATGTATTGTTTATCATGTAAATTCGTATAAAATTATGCACTTTTAAAATGAAAAATAATATTCTTTAAATTATTATTTGTATTATGAAAACTAAGTGTTCATTATTAATATATAACAAAGCAATATGAAATGTTGGTTTTAAATTCTATAAATATCTATGTGGCAAGTAAAAGCTAATTTATATTGCATGTAATTTAAGAGCAATGAAACATTGTAGTATGAAAATCGCGGTAAACCTAAATCGATTTCGATACTTCTGCTAGCAGTGGGATGAATGAATACTATTCACGTTGCGTAGATAGTGATATATCTTTGTTTCTCAAAATATTTGGTATTATTAAAAAATGAATATAAAATAATATTGAAATTAAATTTAAAAGTAAATAATCGTGAATTATAATAATTATTATATTATATAATTTACATTTCATTTCAATCTCCAAAAATTAAAAATATATTTATAAAATAGATATTTAATAAATTAATAATAATTAATTATTTATAGTTAATGTTATTAAATTTATTAATAAGTAAAAACGTTCATCAGAATATAGAGTATAAAGAACGTTTATACAAAAACGTTCATCACAAAATAGAGTATAAAGAACATTTATATACAAACGTTCTTTATGAACTGGAATATAAAGAACGTTACAAAAGGTTCGCTATTTCTACCACCCAATGAACGTTTAAATTGAGTTTAATAAACGTTTAGTTTTTACAGTGTATATAATACAATATTGGTATGTAAATATATATATATATATATATATATATATATATATATATATATATTTATACATATATCCCAAAGTATTAGTTATGTATTATATAACTAAAGAGAACTTAAGTTTAAGAGGAAGCACTACCTTCATAATTTTACGTTTATTAAAAAAACAATATATTATATAGAAAATAAGTTTTATACTCACCTATGTATCATTAATGAGTAATGTATCATGCATGGAATTCCATGTACACATTATATCTGAATTTGCTATATTTATGAGTAAAAATTATTTTTATAACACCTACTATTATAAATAAGTATTATATATAATACAAAAATCATAATTATGATAGATTGAAGTATTATTAATAAATCTGCGAAAAAAGTATGTAAAATTATTTAAATACATAAATTTTGAGAGTTTTAAAACCTAGTAATTTTCGTATATATGTACATGTAAACCCGCGAATGCAGTGATTCCCATATGAGTTATAATTACATTGTATAATTACGTATAAATTACAAAATAGATAATATTGATTAATTCGTGAAATATCTGCAATGCAAACTCATCATTGATCGCGGGAATATATATATATATATATATATATATATATATATATATATATATATTTATATATGTGTTTATATGTATTAGTTTAACAATCAATATGACTCTTCGATTACTTCTAAGAGAATTCAAGGACATTGGAGGTTAATTGCACTAATCAAGTATATTATACAAAATACACATGCACAAACTAATTTATGTATTATCTAGAACATTCAAATCTATTTATTTGATTTTAAATTCTAAATTATATATTATGTGAATAATATATAATTATATATTATGAAAATAATATATTGGTATAAAATTATTCTGGTTTTTGTCGAATTACTCATTCTTTTATTTTAATAATATTTGACAAATGTTAGTTTTGTAAAAGGTTATCAAATACACTTTATTTGTTATCATATATATGTTTATCGTTGTTTTTCATTCTTGAATAATTAACACGGCGATTTATTCATCAACAAATATACAAACTTTCATATATTAAATACAATATTAAATTTTCTGATATATAAGTTATACCTGATATTTCTATATAACTATATATAGTTTATAAATTTATTTTTATTTTTAAATAATTATACCTATAAATATGGTTTCAATATTTACCTGCAATTATTGTGGAAATTAAAATGAATCAATGACGAAAATTAATAATATTATTATAATTGTTATAATCATATATTATCTCAATGTATATGTCAATATCGAATGAAAAAATACTATAAAAATTATAATTATTATGATATATTCTATAAATGTATATAGTAAACATAATATTCTATGGATTCAAAGGAAATATACATATATATATATACTGTATAATGCTGAGTATCTAACATACAAGTAACCATGGAATGTTATTAGATAATCTAGATATTGCCTAATGCAGGTTTTTAGTAATTAATAATTTTGTTGTTGTCCTCGTTAATTTATCGTATTATAACTGTGATAAATCATTATTCTTATAAGCTTATATATATACATCGATATATATATATATATATATATATATATATATATATATATATACAGTCAACTCTCGGTAAGTCGGACTACGGATAAGTCGGACTTCTCGATAAGTCTGACACATTTAGTTGGTTTGGTTGAATTTGTATCTAGTTCCATGTTAAAGTAATCGGATAACTCAGATAAGTTGGATTGGATAAGTCGGACACATATTATAGTAATTTTTATTATTTTTATACTGGATAAGTCGGAATTTTTATAAATTGTCAGAAATGTTTACCTTAAATAATGAATATTATAATTTTAGTAAGTAATATTAATGAATACAACATTTTATGTTGTTGATTGTTGCATAATTCCATATTTCGGTAACAATTTAACTAGCGCTGCGCATTTCATGTCTTATTTGCATGATATTCTGAATTTCGGATAAGTCGGACACCTCGCTAAGTTGGACACTTTTCCCGGTCCCTTGCGAGTCCGACTTATCGGGAGTTGACTGTATATATATATATATATATATATATATATATATATATATATATATATATACATATATGTATTACATATATCCATATATATATTATTGTATATAATATCATTTATGAATATTAAGTAATTTATTTTTATGAGATATATAGGGGAAAGTCCCCGATTACCGACCCCTAAATGATTATTTGTAATAACTTATTCAATATTAAATATATTTATTTAAAATTGTGTTAATAGGGTTATATTATGGTAATGAATAATGTGGCTATTTTAAATTTTTGATATAATTATATTTACAAGAATAAACAGGGGGTCGGTAATCGGATACATGTTCCTAATACCGACCCCCTTCCCCTATTACCGACCCCCTAAAATAATCGTGGTATACATACTTTTAGTATTATAATATCCAATCAACATAGTAGATAATCATTAATATAATTAATTATAAATGCACACAATTATTTTGTATTGAATTTATGTTTTAATAGTAATATTAAATTTAAATTTAAACTTTATAGTAAGTATATTAAAATAGTGTATATTATTATTTAATATTTAGTTATTAATCAGTATGTATATAATCGAATGGGATCATGAATCCTTAATCTATATCAATGATACACAATCAACTTATGACATATTTTAAAGTTAAATACTGATCTATTTTGATTGGATATTATAAATCACATGGGGGTCGGTATTAGGGTAATTTAGGGGGTCGGTATTAGGAAAATCATATGGTTTGCTATTAAGATATTTTGATTATTAGTTATTTAAATTGAATTATTTTTATAATAGTTATAAAAATTGTATTGATCTACAATATTATGTGCAGTATTAAGTTTTCTTTTAATTAATAAAGTATTTACAATGATTTAAAAAAAGTTATTATTCAATTATTTAAAAAGTAAAAACAGAATATTACATTTTATCAAATAACAATTGTAGGATTACATATTTGTTAAAACAAAATACTTATTCATATTTATCATTAAATTACTAACAGTTCGTGTATATATTATTTTTTTATATCTCTTATAGTTACTGAGATACAAATGGGGGTCTGTATTAAGAGGGGGTCGGTAATCGGGGACTTTCCCCTAGTAGACTACATTATTTAGCTAACAATGCATAAATATATACTTATTTTATAGTAAATTGTACGTTTATAAAATCGACGTTATTTAACATGGAATACGTATATATGTATATGTATATATATATATATATATATATATATATATATATTTGTACAAATGTGATAACACCTAATGTTATATATAATATAGTTATAACTTTATTATTGTTAAAAGCTGATTTTGTTTATAAACAATATTATATATATATATTAATAATGGAAATCCCGAACCAATGATTAAAAATGTATATCACATTATGATTTTTATATAATTATATGTTAAACTAATAGGGATTATAATATTTAAGAATAGAGATATTTTAAATATTTGTAAATATATTTAAATATTAAAATAACTTATATTCATACCAATTTTATTAAACTTAATAATTAATTTAATTTATTTTGTATATGTTATATTAGTATATACATTATATATATATATATATATTATATACATTTTATATAAATATATCGATAGCTATATATTTGATGTATGTTGAATCTCGACATATCGGTATTTGTAAAGCTATTAATTATGTTGGAGTCGTACGTATTCAATATAATATGTGGCTTATGTTATGAAGTATCTAATGCACCATGGCCTATGATATATATATATATATATATATATATATATATATATATATATATATATATATATGTATATATATATATATATATAAATGTATATATATATAAATGTATATATATATATATATAAATGTATATATACAATGAATATATATATTCATATGTTTATTATAATTGTAAGATATTAGTAATATTATTGTAATAATTTATAAATAAATCAACAACACTATTTAGTATATAGTATATTACTACCTATAGGTATGCGAATAAAATATAAATAAGGAAGCTATGTTGTTAGTTATTATTATTGTATTGTTGTGGAGTCCTTTCATGCCCTGTAGGATATTATATGAAGTTTTTACTTGTAACCTTTTTGAATAATCGAATGTCCATTTGAAGCCGATCTCGTGCTAAGTTATTATATATAATATATATCTTATACTACTAACTTTTATTGTAATACCTATTATAATGATATATTTTAAATATATATATATATATATATATTATTCATATTTAAAATAAAAATTAAATTATATATATATTTTTAAATTATAACACATTGTTCTTATTTAGTTAATTTAACATATTAATTATAATTGTATTATACATATGATAATTATAAAATACAGCGAATTGTATCACATATTCCTATATTGTAGTGTACTGTATTATGAAATGTAGTATACATGTGACATATATGTGATGTCGCCGTATTGTCGTATTGGTAATATATGGATTAAGAGGGGATTATTGTGGGCATCGTCATGTTATATAAACAATGAATCATATTATATGCTTACATGAACATATGCTATTCCATACACAAACATACATATACATGTATTAATGTATATATATATAAATATATATATATATATATATATATATATATATATATATATGTGTGTATATATATATTAGTATACATTATTTCCCAATATTAATAGGATTATGATTATTTTTATAAAAATAACTTACCAGGTCATAATGGTAAACACCCTATTTATTTACATTATATACAGCGATAGTTAATAATAACAATGGTTATTGATATACGTGTTCATATATAACTATATCCACTATAATAGTCTTATATAAATAGATAGGTAACGTTAATGTAAATATGAATAAATCGTATTAATAACCAACGTATACTATTCGTAATATATATATATCTTTTTTTTTTGATTAACCATAATACCTATATGTAAATATACATAATACCTATACCTACATAGTAATAATGGTATTATTTATTTCTAAAATCAGTAAATGGAATAAAATACAAATATATTAATATTATTTTATCTAACTATATATATAGTTATATGATAAATATGAACAATATATTGTGTATTATGTTTGGTATTAAAAACCATGGGAATTCTCGTGAGGTGTGGGTATATCATATTAGATGTAGGTTTATGGTGTTATTGTTGTAGCATGAATAGTTGTACATATGAAATATTGACAGAATACATTCGTATGTACGTAATATATTAAGTAAATGTCCAACTTCCCATATTACCAACTTTCCAGCTATAAAAAGACACCCTTACATACTTTATCAATATGAGATGAGATATAAAGTAGACAGTCAAATAAAATAGCGATATTTCTTATCGAGGAAGAAGAATTACTATTTGTCTTATTAGTTAATAGTGGTGTACACTGAGACAGTTTATGGCACATATTTATCAGTGTTTAACAATAGTATATGTAGTATGGATATTACATAATTATTATTATAAAATAATTATTATTATATATTACATAATTAATACCTATTACATAACTAAAACCGATTGAATTTACTTATATAAATTTTATATTAATATACTATACCTATATAAATATATATATATATATATATATTGTTATTGTTATTTTTATTTGGTGGAGTCCTTTCATCCCATCCAGGAACTTAGATGAAGTTTTCACTTATAACCATATATGGCTCTAATGTCCCTTCGAAGACGCTCTCATGTTAATGCATCCATGGTTTTAACGAGAGCCGATCATTTATGTATACACAATTATATAAGATCACTTCTAAATAATATTTTAAGACCCATTTTATAAAATTAATTAATGGTCCGGACGAGGGTCTAACCCGTGTCCTACTGCTTGTGTATATGATGCATTATCCACTGAGCCATACAGGCAGTTGTTTATATATATATATATATTAATTATACAATGCATTTATTTATGCGCTACTTATTGTAATGTACTATTTTTAGAAGTGATTACTATCTAGGTTCATACTATTTCTAGTAAATTATATAAGTTATAAACTCATTTGTTTAGAATGTATTATGAATTATAATACATACGATGTCGTACATGTACATTTATGAGATTTGTTTGTTTACTATTATAATTAATAATATCGAATATACATTCGTATAGATAATTGATAGGATTCTATAGTTAAGAGTATTGTATTAATAAAAACCAATTAAATCAGTAATAAAATAAAATACTATGTTAAAATTACGTTACTATATATATATATATATATATATATATTAGTATACACCCATACACATGTATACGCACATAAACACATACATTGTATAAATTGTATGCATCTAATATATTTGATAACATATAATGTTATGTATGCATTATATATAATTTAATATATTAATGTATACATAATTAAATATGACTCTATATTTACGTATAATAATACAATTTACAAATAATATATGATATTATATAATAAGTATTATATTATGTATACATACTAGAGTAGTATACTTTTCCATTATATTCTATATATATATATATGTGTATGTG
Organism: Osedax fenrisi; assembly: GCA_964019155.1. NCBI lineage: Eukaryota > Metazoa > Annelida > Polychaeta > Sabellida > Siboglinidae > Osedax > Osedax fenrisi. Next base: position 62,467,480 of record OZ025243.1, read on the forward strand.
ATTTTGTGTGTGTATTTATGTGTATCTATGTGTAGGTTAACTACAATTATATACATTTACGCGACTATTCAAGTTCTAATGGAATGGAGGAGAGTGGCCATCGGCGAAAGAAAGGTCAACCGAATAAGAACTAGTTCACCGATCACGTGCACACACATGTGCGTGTATGTGTGTGTGTGCATGTGTGTGTGCATGTGTGTGTTGTGTTCAATGTTATTATCCTTCTATCATATATGTGCTATATATAACTTCAATGCACTATATTTTATATATCACATATATATATATATATATATGTGTGTATTTATATTGCAGAGTTGCGTTAATTCGAAATTAGCATGGTGACATATAATATCGCCTTAAAGTGCTTAGTTATACCATCTCACTAATATAGTAGGTATATATTAATATAATTAAGAACAATTCGTGTTCTTATATTAATATATATGTAATATTAATGTTTATTTTAATTATAGAATATATAATTGATAATAGTGTTTTACTGATAACATATGTTTATCTTTAGAATACTATGTAACTATACATGTAATATAATAACAATTACAACATATAACAACATTATATATTTTTATATTGAAATATGCATTTCCTATGGGTTTATTAAATTATTATCTCACGTCACATATTTATTAATAATATTTATAATATTCTTGATCATATACTTATAATACTAATAAATAAAATCAAAATACTATATTATCTATAATAATATTAGCATAACATATGGTAGTGGAAAGGTAATATAGATGATAACAAACTGCTTATAAATGTAAAAACTACTAATACTCGAAATTATTTACAATATAATGTAAAACTTATATTTACATTATGGTGAAGCCGATTTTCGAGTATAATATATATATATATATATATATATATATATATATATATATATATATATTAACTATAGGTAATTAGTTACATACATATATTTTTTAATAGAGTAATTAATAAGTATTTATCAACTCGTATTAAAAGTTGTCGAGTGTAAAAATAGGTAATCAATAGGTAAAAATATATTTGTTGTACAATTTTCAAACTATAGTTTATACAACCAAGGATATCTGCTATCGCATATATTGTTAACATTTTATTTTTCGCTTAAGTGATTGTATTGTATTTCAGGTATATAATGATCCAAGAGTATACATTTGTATACATTTTAATTTGAAACTCGTTTTTAGATCAATTATTTCTATATGATTATATTAAATTAATAATACAATATTATTTTGAATATTTACATAAATAATACCAACAAAATTTCTTTCAATTCAAACCATATATGTCTATAGACATTATAATTAGTTTAGCCCAATTATAAGTCTATGATTCAAACCTGATTCATAAATAATTCATATGTTTTATTAAAATATTTAAATAGAAATACAAAATTACAAATATAAATGCATTTGATTTGACAAATAAATTAATATCTCTGATATCTTCGATTCATTAAATCATTGAAATATTAATATGCCACTGAAAAGTATCTAGTTTGCAGTACAAAAAGTAATTATTGTAGAGATAGTGATCAGACGACGTTGGATGGACAGGTCGTATCATTATACAACCGTTATAATAAAAATGGATAATAACATAATAATATACATTGAAAATTAATCCACATACTTATACCAGAATATGAACAGAATTAACAGATATTCGCAATAATTCTCAAGATACGACTAACAGACTTTATCGGTTACCTATCTATGTGTGGATGTATGTTAATTAGATTATCTATGATAGTTACGATAGCTATTAGCATATATGACCGGTATTATGGCTATCGTAACTATCATAGCTCTATAGAGCTATAGAGCTATAGCTGTAGGCACTAATAGCAACAGTAGTTCTCTTGTTTAGGATACATCTACATTTTAGCAAAATAAGTAATTGATTGGTAATAGATTATTTAATTTATATAATATTACAGTTATAATAGATACTTATATGTATTACTGTAATATATATATATTTATAAACTATATATAAATGAGTAATATATATATATATACTATAAATAATAAAATATATATTCACCATTGTGGACTTATATTGAAGTAACAGGTATAGGCGATGTAACCGCTATTACTATGTAATTGTGTCGAGTAATGTGCATTATGTTTTCATTAATATATGTATCATGCCGATTCTTCGACAATGTTGATTAATCGGCAATTTGAGATATTGGGAGTCTATAAACTATTAGAATATTATGTAATACATTACCATGTATGGTATAAGTATACTTGAAGTATAAGTATATAAGTATACTTGAAAAAATATATATATATATATATATATATATATTATAGAGTTTTTAATCGAAATATAGTGGATAGTAAATAACTTATTGTTACATTTATAGAAGTTATTACTGTTATAAAGTAATGATGAACGACAAGTATGTAGTATATTACATTAACGTTAAGTGTATGTATCTTCTATATAAGCTACCGGATGCATTGCCCTTGTATGGGTGGAGCGGGCTGAGATGCAGGCGATCGTGCGTGATAATAGTGTATGTACATCACGCACCTGCACCAAGCCGTGCATGCTTGTATACTCGTACCATTGTACGTGCGTGCATGCTACGCGTCTATCATTCGCCGGCCTTCTATACGATATTCATGTATACAAACGTTTATTATATATCATTGAGAATTGCATAACAATTACTATAGTAAACTTAATCATTATTTCAATATAATGTTTTTCATACGTCTATTGATTGATTATTAATTTAAAAGCATTTTACATATGTGTTATTCATCTAATAACAACACTTTTGATAAATAAAATAATGACATTTTCTATTTATGTTTTATTTCGAAGTATAATATTATTTTATTTGTTAACTTATCTACAAATATTGATTGTTACGATATATTAAATAATGTATACATTATAAGTTTAAATAAGTTTATATTTCTACTCTCAGGAATTCATAAATAAGATTATTGATGATGATTAATAACATTTCTATTTCAATGAATATGAGATGATTAATTGTTTTATTTGTAAATATATGTTATAACAACTACTTTATTTCAAACTGTGTTTATGTACTTACATTAAATACGTTAAAAGAATATATGCTAATAATATATATATATATATATATATAGATAAACATATTAATATTATAAAATACTATAAATATATAGTTTAGTAAACTATAGTGTACTCTAAGAGTTATTTTATTTTACAGATCATACTGCTTCATATTATATTCTATAGATATGATGCTCATTATACTATTTTATTAAACCATATACATTTTGGTTCATTATTGGTGATGCGACGGAGGTTTTAAAAAAAAATATATATAAAATAAATAAATCTCGAAATTTCGTTATTCCTATGTAATTGTATTGTATATGTTTATAAATAAATATCCTTAAAGACATTTATTTGAATTCTGTAAATTTTATTTGTATTTTATTGTAATGGGTATATATATAATAATGAGTATTTTTTTTAAATTCTATATTCTTCTAATAGATAACATTAATATATAGAAAATATTATCTATATTATCCTTAATTACAATATTAGTTATTAGATAATTAATTTAAACAATAAAATAAATTTTATATATATACAAATTTTCTAAAAATTAGGCCAATTTGACTATTTATTAAAATTAAAAAAAGCTATTTTTTTTAATTTATAATACTTGTACGTTAAAATATAACATCTTAAGATGAGGTAGAAAAAAAAAACATCTTAAAATTTGTGAAGGTACCAATCCACAGAAAAAAAGTGGTCATTTTTTGATGATTTTTAACAAAATTAAAGAAATACCAGGGTAGTTATTATTTTTTCGGCCAAATTGTAAAATATAGTGATTAATTAATTATTTTTGTATTATATATAATATAAATTTATCAAATATAACGATTCTGTACAAAATTATGAGAGGTCAACAAAAATTCTGGAAAATCCTATAATTTGAAAAAAAAATCCTAGAAATAAAATTTTTTTTTTATAAATTTTATATCTTTCATAGGAACTATATACATTACACATTCTGAAAATTTTATTATTTTATCTTAATTATAAATGTGAAAAATATATATATTTGTTTTTTTTTGGAATTTTCCTATCTATTCCCATGTTAACTTTTTTTTTAATGAATATGCCCTCTCACAGAAATTATTGACCTAAATCAAAAAAATGTTTGGGTATTCTCAATACTAAAATGTTGATGAATCATGTGAAGCAGCCGAAACTATCATCACCATCATGTCTAAAATCACTCTTAGTATACTTGACCAATTGATCTCAATCATCTATAGTTGAAATATAGTTATAATATATATATATAAATATATATATATATATATATATATATATATATATATATATATATATATTATCAGATTTAGGTTTACAACATGGTTTTTGTGAAGCTAAAGCGTATTGATAGTATATATATAATATTAATTAACACTTATAAAATACATCCTATAGGATATGTATACATGATGTTAGAGTTTGAAATGTAGTATATTATGTATCACACAATTATATAATCAATAATCATATATGATTACATATGACAAATACATATATTTAATATTACCAAGGACTTGATATTACTAAGTTATATAATATATATATATATATATTTCAATCATTATAAATTATTAAATAATAAATATATTTATATATATTATTTTTTTAATTTATTGAAATATTAAACTTGTACTATTAATATGTATTATATGTATTTTATTTATTCATAATAAAATAATATAGTTGATATAATGGTAATTATATATATATCAAATGTATTTACTCTAGAATAAATATTATAATATATATATATATAAATATATATATATATGAACATTGAATATGGAAATATATGTATAGATATCAGTCGCATAAATAGATTTATATCGTATATTAAATTTACATATGTACCCAATAGTATATAGATAATTAAGTATTTATTATTATATGATTTGACATTAACTAACACTAACATGTTTTTATATTTATAATATTACAATATATATATAATATATATATATATATATATATATATATATATATATATATATATAAATAAATATATACAGTAAAACCTCTCTATAAGAAACCTCTTTATAAGAAAAACCTCTTTATAAGAAAAACCTCTTTATAAGAAAATTGTTCACACATTTGGTTGGAATTCAACCTTTTCCATATTAAAAAACCTCTTTATAAGAACATTTTATAAGAAAAATATAAGAAAAACCTCTTTATAAGAAATTTATTGTATACAAAATATAAAAAATAATTACATATAAATAGAATTATTATATATTGATAACAATTATATAAATTAATTATTATATAAGATATTTTTTTTTCTTAAAAATATTTTATATTACATAAAAGCTCGAAATGAATTAAAATTAATTTATAATTGTTATTGTATCCATACATTTATTAAAATTTATCAAAATTAATTAATAAATGTTATTTTTAAATAAATTTCTAAACTATTCTTTTGATTAATAAATAATTTAATTAAATTTAAATAAATATAAATAAATATACTATATATATATAACCTATAGGTTATATAATGCATTTTCAATTATAAATTAATTCTTAAAATCATTGGAAAAGTTAAAACCTCTTTATAAGAAAACCTCTCTATAAGAAAAAAAGTACTGACAAAAAATAGTTTATTATAGAGAGGTTTTACTGTATATATATATAAATATATATATATATATATATATATATATATATATTTGTATTATTAATACATACATTAACATTTACAATAAAATACTGAGGTAGTGGTTTTCGTCGTCAATTGGTATATCAACTATGTATACAATATATACATAGATATAATTTATAGCGTAGATATAATAATAGTAGATACAATAGTAGTATACTATAGGATAGGATAGTATACTATAGCAACGATTTTTACCGAAGGGATTTGCAAAATCTTTCAAGTATTCGGAACAACTTTACATGATATAATAATCATACCATTGTTATAGTTACATTCAATTATAGTTGGATTAATTTACTTTGTTATTAGTATTATACATACTAAAGACAATTTAAATAAATTGTTAATGTATAATTTAGATAGGTATAATTTATATTAATAATGAATGTTGTACAAGTATGTATTCAGCCCATGTATGTACATTATTTATTAGCAGTGTAACGTGAATTAGTTACAGACAAATATAAATAAATATATATTATAGTATAGTATGTATGACTACTATATCCTTTATTTAGTATTTATATTTACATTGTATATTCAAGTATACCATCAACATAGTTCATAATATACATACATATATAAATATATGTATATATATATATATATATATATATATATATATATATATATTATGTATGTATATATATATATATAGCTTATATGTATATGTATGTGATCTGATTTCTTCGCCCGCATATTTCTGTATCTATTAAAACATTCTACGATGTAAATACAACACACGATCAGCATACATTATATATTATTGTAATCGTGTTATACGTAGTGTTGTTAAAAGTGATTGCTGCTATGTAACAGTAATTACTGCTAATGCACATTCGTTGAATCTTATCACATATTATATAAATATATCACATCATATGTATATATATAAATAATTATTTATATATATATCACATATAATATATATTCAGACAGGTAGATTGTATGTGTTTATAAAACACGTGTTATATACGGAAGTACTTCCGTAATATATATAATTAATATTCGGAGAAATGCTATTAGCGATGGTGTTAATATAATAATAATAATAATAATAATAATAATAATAATAATAATAATAATAATAATAATAATAATAATAATAATAATAATAATAATAATAATAATAATAATAATAATAATAATAATAATAATAATAATAATAATAATAATAATAATAATAATAATAATAATAATAATAATTATGGGATCGATAATATATGATATTAATATAAGTTACTATTATTAAATTTGATAGTAATTTAACTTAAATATGGTTTAAAATTAATTAAATCATAACTTGAGTTCCGTTGAAACAAAATATTTAACATATTAGTTCAAGAGTTCATAAACTATTATTCTAGATTTTATTATGAAACATTGCATGGCACGTTTGACAAAATGCCGTACCGGGTTTATTAAATCTCATAAAACGATAATATTATAGTTTGAGCAGAATGAGGTTTGTATAGTGAAAACGAAAGTCAGTCAGTTTATGGATAAGTGTATTATAGATAGTACATTTACTGAACTGAACTTAAATTCAGTAGTGAATATTATAAGTATATTATAACTATAGTAATTATTTTATATAATAGTAGGAGAGTGTTATATACAATAATCTAAGGGTGTGTTGTTTAATCGTTATGTTGTTTGTTTAGATATAAATATAACGTAGTGATTAGGTTTCAGATTGAATATAAATATGTAATATATAATTGAGAATTATGTATTATAATATATACTTAATTAAACATTATAATTTTTAAATTACCATTTATAAATTTATAACATTTTATAAATATTTATAAATATATACTTAATTAAACATTATATTTATTATAATTTTTAAATTACCATTTATAAATTTATTACAAATGTACGTCTGATATAAAGTTATCATTCTATCCAGATACTACTAGTTATAACTAAATATATGGTTATAGTTATATGTAGGCAGTTATACTAATAGTAGTACTAGTAGATTACTATAGTATACTATAGTAATCTACTAGTATACTATCATAATAGTATAATAGTATTACTTAATATATTTGAAAATTGTGAAATAAATTTCAAAATTTAAATATATATATATATTGTTATTGTTATTTTTATTTGGTGGAGTCCTTTCATCCCATCCAGGAACTTAGATGAAGTTTTCACTTATAACCATATATGGCTCTAATGTCCCTTCGAAGCCGCTCTCATATTAAGGCATCCATGGTTTTAACGAGAGCCGATCATTTATTTATACACAATTATATAAGATCACTTCTAAATAATATTTTAAGACCCATTTTATAAAATTAATTAATGGTCCGGACGAGGCTAGAAACCGTGTCCTACTGCTTGTGTGTCTGACGCCTTAGCCACTGTGTGATTGGAAATGTGATTGAAAGCCACTACAGTGATATTGGAAATACTATTTTTTATTAATGAATTTAATGATCTTATAGACATGAATATATTTATATATATATATATATATATATATATATATATATATATATATTTATACATATATAATTCATATTATATTTTTTTTTACATAAAAATATATACGATATTAGTTTATTTGATTAAATATGATTCAAATAATACATATATGTATATATATATATATATATATATATATATTTAATTATATATTATCAATATAGAAATACTCTAGATAAATATATTCTAGCTAGACTAAATTATTATAAATGAATAAACCATTCACGATACTAATCTTCCAAACGATATATAAAAGTGAATCAATGATTAAAAAAAATGAACCTGAAGTGTATATTAAAATATACCGGAAATAAATATATTAAATAATCAATTAATCTCATCGAATATCGTTCTAGAATAAATATTTAAATTTATAAAATATATTTTCTATATTTCCTATATGAGATTTCGTAATATCTCCTTGAAATAAACATAAAAATACCATGGTATACGTGTGCACATATGAAATATTATAATATTATTAATAAACATATATATATTTATATTATATAGGCGTATATAGGCATTGATATAGTAATTCATTTACTAGTAATACATTTATATATATATATATATATATATATAACTTACCAATGTAAATAGTGTTTCTTTAACATATGAATTTATTTCCTGTGACGGAAGTTTATTTTTAGTAGTCTTATATTTTAAAATTCTGATATTTTCTTTTCCATATTTAAGATTAGCGTACACATTTGGCACCAGTAAAGTAATATGGATAGAGTTATGTAGAGGTTGAATATGAGCCTGAATCTTATATGTTTGCTATTATATATGCTATTCAGTATTATAATTGCAGAAGTAGCAGTTGCTAATCGAATTCGTGATTCATTATCTGATGATCCACCTGAATTTAAGGTCGCACCTAGATATTTTAAGGTTTTTACATCTTATAGATCATCATTCCTTCCATGTACATTTTTACATTCTTATCATTATTTTTGAATATACCAGTATTTTGCTCTTCTCTTGACTCATTTCCATTCAGTGAGCTTTTGAAGATTATACTATATATATATATGAATATATATATATATATATATATATATATATATTTTCTGGGGTCTATGGCTCAGTAGGACAACCATGGTTAACAAAAGCTAGTAAGTCAGAGGTCCCGTATTCGACTCCACGCAGTTCTTATTTTTCTTTTGTGTTTATCAAGAACTTAATAAACGATAAATTAAAACACAAGAAAACAAATGTTACTATTTGTATTGTATTGTCCGAGGCCCCTCACAGTTATTTATAACATGTATAAGTCTATGAATTAAGTCATAAGTCAAGAATTCTTGAGGAGTCTATTTGTATCAGCTATTTGAATTGTATTCAATATATATATTTATGATTTAAATAAATAAATATTATATATATATGTCAAATTCATTATTTCTTTTTGTAATATATACAAGTATTTCCTACAAAATTATGGTGTTTGGAATATTTGCATTTGAATATGTTTAATTATAATTATATTAGATAAGTTATGCATAACCTTTATTATTGATATAAACCATGGTAATTTATGACTCCAATATTTATATATTCCAATGGTTATGCACTTAAAATAGATTTAACAATATGATTTTATAATAACATAATATATTATTTTATGCATATTTTGTATATACATACATTACTTGAAATATATTCAATATTATCGTTTTATAATAACATAATATATTATTATCATGCATATTTTTATATGCATTTATATATATATATATATATCTTAAAATATATTAAATAATATCGTTTTATAATACATAATATATTATTGTCATGCATATTTTGTATATACATGTTTATATGTATATATATACTAACACATACACAAATACACAAATACATATACATATACATATAAGTATTCAAACATACACACACTCTCACACGTACTACGTACTGTGTACGATGTACTGTGTACGACGTACATTGTAATGGAGACTGCTTTATAACTTTTGTAGTTCCCTTCATAGAAAAATTCCATCGGAATATCTCCTTTTAATCATTCTAAATATAATAATAATAATAAATTTAAAACCGGAATAAATTCTGAAAGCAATAACAATATTAAAAAAAAGATAGGAATATACATTTTAAGAAAACATACAAATTGAAATTACATATTACAGGAAAATTTGTTTACGAGTAAAAATTACTTATAAACATGTCTTATATAAAAAATACCCTTAAAAACATTAAAACAACAACATTTTAATAATTATATCGTTCTATGTAGGGGAAAGTCCCCGAGTACCGACCCCTAAATGATTAGTTGTAATAACTTATTCAATAGTAAATATATTTATTTGAAATTTTGTAATTTGAGTAATATTTTGGCAATGAATAATGTGGCTATTTTAAATTTTTGATATAATTATATTTACAAGAATAAACAGGGGGGCCGGTAATCGGATACATGTGCCTAATACCGACCCCCTAAAATAATCGTGGTATAAATAATGTTAGTATTATAATATCCAATCAACATAGTAGATAATCATTAATATAATTAATTATAAATGCACACAATTATTTTGTATTGAATTTATGTTTTAATAGTAATATTAAATTTAAATTTAAACTTTATAGTAATTATATTAAAATAGTGTATATTATTATTTAATATTTAGTTATTAATCAGTATGTATATAATCAACTGGAATTATGAATCCTAAATCTATATCAATGTTACATAAACAACTTACGACATATTTTAAAGTAAAATACGAATCTATTTTGATTGGATATTATAAATCACATGGGGTCGGTATTAGGGTAATTTAGGGGGTCGGTATTAGGAAAATCATATGGGTTGCTATAATTAAGATATTTTGGTTAATATTTATTCAAATTGAATTAATTTTATAATAGTTATAAACATTTTATTGTTCTACAATATTATGCGCAGTATTAAGTTTTCTTGTAATTAATAAAGTATTTACAATGATTTAAAAAAAGTAATTATTCAAATATTTAAAAAGTAAAAACAGAATATTACATTTTATCAAATAACAATTGTAGGATTACATATTTTTTTAAACAAAATACTTATTCATATTTATCATTAAATTACTAACAGTTCATGTATATATAATTTTGTAATAACTCTTATATTTATTGAGATACGAGAGGGTGTCGGTATTAGGTGGGGGTCGGTAATCGGGGACTTTCCCCTATATTTTAATTTTATTTTTAAAACAACACAAAATTATCAATAAAATAATGATTAAAAAAAATGTATATTATATATGATTATCATGATTATATAAATATAAAATTATAAGAATTAATACAAAAATGGCGTATATTTATTCAAACAATTTATTTTATTGAGAATTTGAACACAAAATCAATTTTCGGTAAACTAGTTGTAACATTTTGTTGTTAAAAAAATAATTTATTTATTTTTATTATACATCGTAAATATACATTATAGTCTCACAACAAAATGTCATGCTTAATTAAAATAGTGTATCAAAGAAATAATCGAATAATTATTAATTTAAAAAATAAAAAAAATAAAAAAAATAAAAATAATTTGAAATGTTTACGTCATTTTTTACTTTATTAATATTATAATATATTTATAAACGAATATGTAACATATTTAATTTTTATGACAATGTGCACATGCACAAATACATAAAATACATAAGTAAAATAGAAATTTACATTGTATCATAAATTCAAATATTTTTAATTAAGTTCTTATTGCTTTATCAATATTTAATATTTTGTTATGAAACTTCCCAAATATGTTAATTATAACATTTATAACACTACTGTGAGCGAGATAGAAAAATGGTTTACCTTAACAACTGTACATCGTACAGTGTACGTATACACGAAAGCATATAAATAAATATATATATATATATATATATATATATATATATATATATATATATAAATATATATATATAGTACGATATAAATTCCTATGATAGCTTAAGTTTCATATACACACACACACACGTATATATACGTGTGTGTGTACAAAGTATATGTATATGTATATGTACAAAGTATACATTGCGAACTAATTATGTAATGTATATATGTAATGTATTTTATTAATACAACGCATATTTAGTGATACAACATACTTAGTTTTTATAATACTTAGTTTAGATTATGTTTTTATAATTATAACAATATGAATACATTCTAATAATTTAGAATACAATATATAATATATTATATATACAAATTACAAATACAAATTATTTTTTTAAATTGGTTAATACAACTATCAACATATCATATGTGATATTACTGCAATATATATATTATATATACTATAATCCATAAGCAATTTTATATATTACTATATTAATTGTAAACTAAATATAAAAAAAGACATCATTATCTCTAATATATATGTGTATATTATGTATATATTATTAAAATTATTATTAATATTATTTTATAACGAACTATGCTATTCAATATTAATGGTTTGTATGATAGAACAGACTATAAATCTATAACGTAACCCTATCAGCTTTCCTAAATTTCCCCTATTTCGTTATCACACATCTTCCTGTAGGAAGCGTATATCAATGCGTTTAATGCAATTAAAACTGCAGCAATATCTACAGCTAGTCTCTTATATCATGTTTATTTACTTGATTCTGACCAGTCATATCTCTATGCATTCCTAAGCTTGTTCATTGTTGTTGTTGATATATATATATATATATATAATGAATATTTATTTAAACCCTTACATATATTAACATTACCTAATCAGAATTGTAGATATATAAAACAGTATTAATAATATTAATACAATACATAATATAGGATAACTATATTGGAAATTATTGTAACTTAGATAAATGTATAGATAATTTATACTTATAAATATTATATATACATTAAATAAACAAATCCAAATATTTCGATAATAAATAATATAAATTATCAAATATGTATATGTAAACATGTACATTTTACATTTGTATTGAAATTTATATAACATCTATAGATGTCTATAGAACATCTATAGATTATATATAATACATTTTTTAACATAAATTAGATATATTTTTACTTAAATTACAAATATATAATATTAATATAAATCTAAATATAATTATTTATAAAAAATAATGTGGTTAAATTAATGTAAATATCAATATCAATATATAGGTATATATACCTATATATATTATTATCATTATTATCATTATTATTATTATCATTATTATCATCATTATCATCATTATCATCATTATCATTATTATCATCAGTATCATCATTATCATCATTATCATCATTGTCATCATTATCATCATCATTTGTATTTGTATTTATAATGTTATTAATATGTATATAGATTTGTATATAACTTTAATATAAAAAGTTTATAATGTATCTTTATAATTGATATATGTGTACTTATATATGTGTTATTATTTATATATTATAATTATTATTGTATTTAGAAATATGTGTAATCTAAATCAATATTAAATCAGTAAACCTAACACCCAATATCTCAACATTCATTGATCAAGTTTATTGATTCTCAAGAAGTGTGAAATTGATTGCGATAGTAATATTATGAATACATACGAATTGCCTGCCATTATTTCCCTTTAACTTAGATCGTATTACCCGTTTCTATATACCTCGATATTATTTGTATTATATTAACATTCTATTGTACATATAACATTTATTTGTTAATTCAATGATTAATTCTATAATTAAATTATAAATAACATACTATTTCAAACTTACCAATGGATTACGTGGATATGTAAGCTGCATTATCTATAGATCTATGGCCTATAGTTATATATATATATATATAGATATATATATATGCATACGTACATACCCAACCATACACATTACTATATATATATATATATATATATATATATATATATATACGTATATATTTTTATGTTTTTTGCACTGTCTAAATACAACTCATTATATAAATTGTTATTTTAATGTAATATTTTTATCATACCTATTATAAATATGTATGGTAAATAATACTCTATGGAGTAGTAATAATAGTATACTATATATATACAAGTAATAATCATGTTTTATTTCCTAGAATTATACGTTATCATATATTTCTCCATATAACATTACTATTATTTATATGTTTACATTTGTCTGTCAGGATAAGCATATATAATATATAATATAATTCATTTTTGTGAGAGATCAACATTAAAATATGCGTGCGTAATAAGAACAGTGTGATTACGTCGTACGTGTGGGCATATAACAACACACACGCACACGCACACACATTTAGTAATTTTATTTCAATTAAATAAATATAATATATATAGAAATCAGATAATATAAATTAGTTATCTTTCTAAATTACTATTTTATCTAGGTATTTTATCGCCATATTGTTATTAAATATAGTCATTTACTGATGAAATTACTTTTTCCATAATAATAACATGATGAGTAAGTGTAATGGTATACTAGGATATAGCCTATTATTGAATATAGTAATTTATAAAGTTAAAATAAAAATCATTAAGTTATCACAATTGCGTGTGTTATTTAATATTATACTTGATGTGATATCAATGGACTAAACTTGATATAAAGTAACTCCATCTAATGGATTAATTCCACATACTAAGATGGCCACATTACCCGCAATAGGTTATAACCATACCCCCCATAGAGGGTAATGTGGCCATGTTAATAATTTCAATTAGATACGCTAAAATGAAAAAATGATTCGGCATTCCTCTTATATATAATAAGATGTATATGTATTGAAAAAATTATCGAATTAGAACTAATATTTATAAAGTTATACAACATTATCTAAAAGTGGCCACATTACCCATCTTTCCCCTAACATAAATTAATACTGTTTAAATACAAATAAACATTAATACTGTTAAATAAAGAATTGATTATTATATAATATGAATAAAATGCAATAGGACATATATGCGTATACGTAACCTCTACGGTAAGTAAATACGCAAGTACATTATTTATTAAACATTAGAATATTGTAAAATCTTTTGAGTACATATTTTAATTTATATTTATATTTAATAGGGGCAAACCTCTTATATATGAATAAATAACATAATATCTACTTCCTATATATATACGTATACTAACAATTGTTATATCGAATCATGAATTATGAGTAATGTAATAATCAACAACACGCTGATTATCGTTAACCTTCATGATTTCCTATATTTAGTGTAACGCGCTAGATTACGCCTACATCATATGTATACGTCATATCGTAACCAGCTCAATTTTGCATACGTTAGTTATGTGAACCAGCGACCTTATAATTAGTAGTTTTAATGTTACACGCATGCGAGACTCCAGTCTATATCGATATCCAATATGTTTACTCTGATGCATCAGCAGTACAGTGTACTCTAGATTATCTCGATTTATACGGAAATATATAGTCTTATAAATAGATGTATATCACATAATATATTTACATATTTACCCAATATTATATAGATAATTAATAACTTATAATTATGTATTTTATTTGATGCATGTTTGATGTATATATCCATAATATTATAATATATATATATATATATATATATATATATATATAACGGATATACGTCGTACGTATATATCATTATATGAATTATATTTGTATTATTATTTATTAATTTATGTGTTTTTATTGGTATAGTTTACATTATATACAATATACATTATATATATAATAATATCAGAATTTAAGCATTACCATGCATGGTAAACGAAGAAGCGCGATGCTTATCTGGTCATATAATATATATATATATAGTCTAGTCTTATCTAGTATTATCTAGTCTAATATATATATATATATATATATATATATATATATATATATATGTATATATTGATTTTTATTAGTATTCATAGAAATACTAATATGTAATAAAATATGTAAATTATTGTAAATTATTGTAAATTAAAATAATTTAAAATATTACGAATACATGTTGATAAATGGATATTTTGAAAATATTTTTAAACCAATATATACATAATAACATATAATACAATACATGCATATAATGAGTATATAACATTTATATTATATTATAAATAGTTTTTTAATAAATATAATTTATTTAACAATTTGTGAGATTTTAAATAATTGCATTATCAAATATTTTACATTAGTAACATGCATGTAAAATTTATGGATTTTACAATATATAATAATAATAATTATAGTTTAGGTATTAGCCTGAATAAATGTAAATATATAGCTTATCAAGTCGTTCACCCAATGTGATTGTGAGGGGAAATCAGATATACAATTAAAATAATATTAAATAAAATATTTGTTTATCAAATTTCTATCCATGATATCAGTAATGAAAATAGTCATAACAATATCTACCTTGAATACTTTATACCGATTGCAAATAAAAGTCGGTAAAGGTGTATCAATTTGGAAGATTTGGGGTTTCTATATCCAATGCCTTAAATAACTTACTTTCTCCAAGAGTAGGAGTACTGGCAATAATTTCTCCTACCAACAATTACATCCTCGTCCCGACACGATCATTTTATATTATATTTTTTGTAGTAATCTTTTCCACGGCAATGGACCGTATTCGATAAACAAAATGATATTCGGTCAGTTCTTATATATTTATATATATATATATAAATAAAGTTAACAAATAAATTAAATAGTAATTGTTTTAACTAGAAAATTGTAAAATATATATATAATGTGTTAGTAGAATAGCATAATTATAATATTATAATTAATATCATTAATATCATCTATCATATACTATTTATAATTGATCACACTTGTATTTATATATGCATATACAGAAAAACCTCTCTATAAGAAACTCGAGTTTTTTAAGAAATTTTATTTCTAATAGGGTTTTTTAATTGTTGTATGGTAATTTAATATTAAAATTAATTTTAAAATTATTACAAATGTAATCTTATTTATACACAGTACGTATATACATATACCTATTTTATAATGTGAATTGTAACTTGTTAGATAATTACGTAATTATAAATAACATTGTATATAACTGAAGTTAAGATTTAACTTTAACATATGCTACTAACATATAGTATCGTATGTGATACTATTTTATATTGTGCTAATTGACAATATTGACGCTGCCATTAAGTGGCAAAGTTATTTGAAGTTGCGCTATTAATTAAGGTCGGAATATATATATTACTGCCATGGCATTATCTCATCTTAGACATCACCATACTTATTATCACATGTCTCACTTCGTTAATATTTCTATTTATATTTCTATTTCTATGTGAAATTAATTCATTGCATATACACTATTAAACATTATTTGTTTAGTTAATACACATATGTAAAATGCAAATAAATATTTTCTACATTTAACTAATTAGCGAAATATTTTTTCTTATAGTGAGATTTTTCTCATATGCGATTTTATTATAATATGAATATTTTTTGAATAAAATGAATACATTAATATAATAATATCTACATTATTGGCATACTCTGAATCAGCTTTATTGTTTAATGCTCCGAAAAGCTGGAATTCAATTCCTTGTAATATTCGTTGTGTAACATCACTTTAATTGTTTAAGCGTAAACTGTATGTCCATTTTAAGTAATTGTAATTCGTTCTATTTTATTATTCGTTTTCTATTTATTTATTTTTTGTTTTTTATTATCTAATAACGCCTATAACCACCATGTGTTTTTGTAGTCAATAAACTATATATAAATAAATTAAAAAATATAATGTACATTATCATCTAATTTTATTCTTCCAATAAGTATATTATCATCTAATTTTACAATATGTATATCCATTTTCTTAATGTAATACTTCAAATCTACATATATATATAAGAAATAATAAGAAAATATAAATGGTAAGAAATAAAATATTTAATAATTTATAATATAAAATAATATATCTGATATTTTGTGTATGAATATACTCTAAAGAATCATTTTATTTTAAATAATAATATTTTATATTATATGATTATTATATAAATTTATATTTATTTATTTAATAAAGGATTAGGTTATGTTTAAAAGGAAGTTCTATACTTATTAAATAATATGGTTTAATGGATTGATCGACTCAAGGGTCAACGGAAGTATATGCAATTACTAATAGAGATTGGTCAGCTAATCAATATATTTCCATATTTGTATTATTGTAACAATATGAATGTATATTATATATATTATAATAATAAATAATATTAATACTAATTAGTAGTAGTAGTAGTAGTAATGGTGGTAGTGGTAGTGGTAGTGGTAATAGTAGTAGTAGTAGTAGTGGTAGTGGTAGTAGTAGTAGTAGTAGTGGTAGTGGTAGTAGTATTAGTGGTAGTGGTAGCAGTAGTGGTAGTGGTAGTGGTAGTGGTTGTGGTTTTGGTAGTTGTAGTGGTATACCACTACTATAGTAGTAATGGTAATTCTGAACTTTCATCATCTAAATGGAATTACTCCATAACAACGCTAATAGATACATTTGACCAATATTTCAATACTAAAGTCTAAAATATAATAAAACCACGCCCTACACCACTTAATGAACCATATAATCTACCTCTATACTATCTTTCCTCCTTTATATTACATCAACTACTACAATTGAAAAACTCCTCAGTGCAGTAAATACCTCTTCCGAACTTGATCCAATTCCTCATTTGATATTAAATAAGTACCACATTTATCTAGCATCTTATTACCAAGAAATAATAGAAAACTCAATTACCTCAGGCATAATTCCAATCTATATGAAAACAGCATATGTTACACCCATTATAACAAAATTAACTTTGATAAATCAATCCTCTCCAATTATCGACCAATCTCAAACTTATAAACGCTCTCCATCTATCTACCAATCTCCAACTTATAAACGCTCTCCAAAATCCTAGAACGAGTTGTTGCTCGTCAATTAAATTCACATCTCCATGAAAATCACATATTAAACCCATATCAGAGTGCCTATACCAAGCACAAAAGTACTGAAACTGCAATGATACATATCCTTAATCACATTCACCTATCTGCTGCATCACCACATGGTTCAGTGGTCATTCTCCTTGATTTATCAGCTGCCTTCGACACCCTTGACCACATGTGGTTATTGGATATTGCAATATCCTTATACACCGACAAACTTCTATCGGAATCTCTGGTTCTGCACTTGAGTTGTTCATCTCATACCTAACTGATCGTTTTTACCAAATTAACAAAAATTCACTAATTTCTAAACATTGTAAAGTTACTCATGGGGTACATCAATGATCTATTATTGGTCCACTACTGTTCAATATATATCTACTTCCCTTATAAAAATAGTTTATTATTATAAAATAATTATAAAATTAGTAACAAATACCCTACTATCGACTATAAATCGTATTCTGATTACATATAATTACACTGTAGATTGATAGACCCTAACAATGAACTACATTTTCTTAACAACTGCATTACTTATATACATCACTTATACGGCTTACCAACAACTCTTTATCAATAAACTGCCTTAAAACTGAATCACTGCATATTAAAACATCTATTACTATATTCCTACCACAAATTACCATTTACAATTTAAGTATTTCTTATGCTAATAAAGTACACAATCTTTGTATATTAATTGATCTAATACTACAATTTCACATTCAGACTTAATCACTATCGCAGTCAATTAACTGCATACTACACAATTTACGAATAATAATTAATTAAGACCATCATTAATTTTACTCTGCGAAACTTCTCGCTACATCCCTCATTCTACTACGCCTTGATTACTGTAATTCCTGTAACTATGCATCCTCACAATATATAATAAATAAACTGTAACGCCTTCAAAATTCAGCCATCAGATTCATATTCAACATATAAAAACATTCCAGACAACATATATCCCCTCTAAGAACCAAATTACATAGGCTGCCAATAAAATCCGTTATACTTTATATTATATAAGATTTATCTAACCATACATTTAGCTACTCACCACAAAACACCTGAGTATCTCGCTAACGTATTAACTCCCAACATAACTATATATGAACAAATACAAATAAACAACTTAAAATTAAAAACTCCAGTTCTATCATATTTATCTTCTGACCAACATACATATTTCTCCATACATGCAACAACAATCTGTAATAATCTCCCTCACTATATCCGATTAATTGACTCAACTGCTATATGCAAGTCAAATCTTAAAACATTCCTTTTTTCTCTATAAATACATTGAAAAGAACATCTTAAAACTTCATTAAAGAAGTTTATGGAAATACCTAAACCAATTAGGTAACAGATAATATGTATTTGTAGTAGTAATTGTAGTTATAGTGGTAGTAGTAGTAATGCTATACTATAAGAGTTATTGCGCTACTTCATTACAAATATAAATAGTTATAGTAATAACACATATTTTGCGAGTTTGCAATGCAAATATATATTATTCCATATCTATGAAATATAATTAATACCTAATCCCTACCGTTTCTGGCATTAGTATCGAAATCACTTAAATAGACTTAGGTTTGACGCGCGATATTTATAATACAATGTTTTCATTGTTCTATTAAATTTAAACCTGAAATATAAGGTAGATTTTACTCGTTACACAGATATGAATAGTATTTAAAACTAATATATCCTATTTTTTATATATATTAGTGATGCATACTTAGTGTTCATAATATACATCTGAAAACATATTATTATGCATTTATAAGTATACACATACACTTTTAAAATGTAAAATAATTGTTTAATAGCTTTAATTTGAAACGAATTTACATTATAAAAAACACATTTTTCCGAAAATTTACCCTATATCTGGCAATGTTCATTTTTTTGATTTTTCAAAAAAAAATTCAAAAAGACATTTTTCATTTTTTAAATCTAATTACACGATTTAGCATTATATATTTCCTTAGAAAAATCTATGTTAATAATCTATTATTATATTATGTTGATTATAATAGTAAAATAAACAAAAATCATATATTATTATGATTATAATGATGATGATTCTTGATATTGTAATAAACAATTATAGTGATATTGTAGGTGGATGTATAACTAGTGGTAGTGGCGATAGTGATCTTATAGAATTATAATTATAACTACGATGAATATTATATATTTACTACTTAAATTAATGTATATACATATACTTACATATTTAATACAATTTTGATATACACTATTAATACATCAATTAATACACTCT